>JANAVB010037020.1:6603288-7148369 GCA_029216955.1 Iris pallida
TTTAAGGAAACCTACAAAATCTAGGGTCAACATGTAGAGAATGGTTCCCTCTCTAATTAATGTGAAGGAGTAAATGCAAATGAGGAATTTAAGAGGGTTTAAAATCATACCTAAATGTGGATTTGAAGAGGAAGAAGAAGGAGTTGGAAAGAAAGAATGAAGAGAGAGGAAGAAGACTTAGTGGAGAAGAAAGGAGAGGTGGAGAGGGTGCTATAGGTGGCCGGCCTTGGGCATAGGTATGGGCACTTGTTAATTACAAGTTTGCCCCTCCCTAAGTCTACATGCTAATTAATCCAAAAATGGGTTTCGGAAGTTGCTAAAATTAATTAAAAATCATAATTAAACTTAATTACTCATGGGGGACTAGTCCAAACTCCTAAACCTAAAAGTGTAGTGTGGTGGGCCATGGTTAAATAACATGCTAATTACGACTGAAGTCGAAATTCACCGGGGTCCTGAATTAACTCGGAATGCGATAAAATTCGAACCCGACTCCTATAATAATTAAATAATAATATTCATGAAATAAAATTCTCAAAAATATTATAAAATGGAAAATTACCATTTTACCCCTAACTGGAAAAGTGAGGGTGACCCCCTTGAATCTCCATATCTTTTCACCTTCGAAAGGTCGAGAAAGTAACGTAAATTCATCTAACTCGGAAAAGACTTGATTTGTTATCTTGTGATAATCTTGCTAGGGGTATAATATGATGTACCTTGATGTAGGTTTGGGATAGAGATGCGACTGAATTTGAGAATGAAATCAAGAGAGTTATATTATCAATTTAGGAACAATCATACTTAGAGAAATCTTTTGGGTATGAATAATTCATAGATGTATTTCATAACTGATGAGGATATTCGAGGTCAACCTAGTTTCGAGAACTTGGATAAATTTTGGTTATTGATTCTTGAGACGTTACACTTTAAGGCTATGATGTTAAATTTAGGAATTTAGTAATAGAGAAAAGATTTTAACTATATGCAATGATGATACGAAATTGAATAAGATATTGTAAGAAATGGCTAGAAACAGAAAGAACGCAAGGATTTTGAGTTATATAAAATATAGAGATTTTGTGAAAATTTTAAATTTCAGGAGAATAATATTGAAGGTGTACGTTGAAGGAAATATGAAGGTTAAATTTATAATAAAATAAGTTTTGTAAAGCCTAGTGGGTTTAGATTTAAATAATACAAGGAGAGTAAATTGAATAAGTTCAATGATTACATAAAACTTGATTTAGAGGCTTCGGATCCAATTTAGGACAAGGTGGAAGAATTTAGATTTATGATGATTAAGTGGTCAGTTTTGATTCCTAGTAAGAAGGATATGCTTCATGAATAATGTTTCAAAACTTAGAAGTTTAGCTTATGGTGATCATAGCAAGGTCAAATCTTTATAACGGAAGGATATAATTTTGATGGTAGTCATATAAAGGTTGATTTTTATATTGGGACTTGTGAGATAAAAATATGATTGGCAAATGATAAACTTGATAGTATCAGAGAGAGATGATTAACTTGACTTTCCTATGAAATCTTTTCCCTTATTTTCCCTTAAAAGAAGAAATTTGACTTATTCCATATCTTTGAATCACCCTTTAAAAGTTTTCAATATCATTGAATCCTACCTCCCTTAATCACGACCAATCGACTTTGATCATCTTTTCTTATCATATTAATATCTTGGGTCGTACTCAATTGAATTAAATTTAATTATGACCTGAATCTCTATCTTTGTATGCTCGTGCTCAGACTTTGATGACCTTATCCTCCATATTGCCCAAATATTAATTACCCAGAATTGATCAACTTAGATCGTATCGAGACTAAATTTTCTTAATATATATTGTGATTGGATTTTAATGCTATTGACTTTCGTTCTTTAAACTTTGGATTTTAATTTTTCTTTGAATAGTACCCCTTTATAGATAATTACTAGTTATCTTTATTTTTTTTTTATAATTATCGATTTTTATATAGGATGGTAGACTGCCTTACAGCCTTGATGATTTGTTGTTTCTGTAACTTTTCCAGTTTAGCACCCAAGATTGCTTGTATGTTTTGATACACTATGACCGTTTTGGTTTAGTATGACTAGTATACCTAGATGAGACTTTCAACTGCCACCATATGCCATGACCCTGTATGCCATTCTTTTAAATTGTATGATTTAGGTAAGTTCTGAGACTTTGATTGTTGGGGACGAGACTCCAGAAGAAGTACGACCATCTTAATTTCGAGGGCAAAATTTTCTAAGGAGGGTAGACTTGTAACACCCACTTTTCTAAAATGAGGATAATTTTGAACTTTTGTAAAAGTTTATTATTTAATAATAGGATTTATGATTTATGGGAATTTTTAATTAATTTGATACTATTTAAAATTGATGAATTATAATTTTGATGTGTTAGCTAGTGAACCCTAGAACTGTTGAGCCTAGAGACTAACCATGACCATTGGGAACCTAACCATGTGATTAGAATGACTATTTACAACTTTTTAGGCTAAGGGTATTTGGTTATTTTGTGACTTTTAAATTATTTAGGATTTTGATTAATTGGTGAACTTTAAATTATTTTAATAATATTTAAATTAATGTATTATGATTTTGGACATTTTTTATATTTTAATATTTTAGAAAATTTTATATTTTAATATTGATTTACGGGATTTGTTTAGTCGGGTTTGAGTTTCGTTTCGTTCTGACTTTTGTTAGTGACCCGGGTAGCTTAGATTGTTGACGGGATCCCAAGATTAGTTAGTTATGGCCCACAAACCCCACTAATTAAGTTAGTGAGTTTAAACTAATCCCACTTGTTAGATTGGTTAAGTTAGAGGCTTAAATTTAACCCTTTTGATTCCAAACTTGAACCTAACTTAAAATTAACCAAGAGGACTAGTAGAGGCCTTATTGGGCTTTCCCCTAAGGCCCAAATAGGGTTTAATGGCAACCACTATAGCTAGGTTGGCCTCCCTTCATTTTATTTCATTCCATCTTGCCTATTTTCCTTCACAAAGTGTTCTTTTCCCAAATTAGAAAGCTTCCCTCTTTGATTTGATCTCCAAATCCTTACATCCCTCCACCAAAACTTCCATCCAACCTTCTCATACTACCAAGGGAGGGTGCTAGTAAAGATTTGGAGCAAAGTGCAAGGAGAAGTGTCCTTTTTGGAAGATCTTCGTGTTGGAGCCGTGTCACGCCCCAGAACCCGAATACTGGAGAGCGGGAGCGGACATAGCCAGCTACGTATATTGAAATAGAATACATCTCAACTATACGGTCATGGCTGTCTAGATATGAGGGTTTACTACAAGCCAACAGTCTCTTAAGGTCAAGCCTATTGTCTCAATCTCCAGCAATTAACAGAGTTACAAGATGTTAGAGCATCAAATATATATATATATATATAAGGCGTCCCAAATATTACATATCGGATGATCATGAAGCTAGTCGTACAAAATGATAGGACTAGCAAGAGTTCGGTCATACATGATCAACCCTAGGATTTGTTAATCATGCTTACAGCCCGTAGGCAGACAGTAAATAAATGTGCATCGAGCTAATAGGTGCTCGTCGACTAAACGCCTCAAAAGAATAAATTTACCTATAAGTGGGTGAAACAAAAAGGGAAAACCCACTCGTAGCCCGGGTTTCGTCTAGTGTTCACCATTGGGCTGGAAGCTTGGTAGATCCTCGGGAGCTGCTCCGAAATCTGGCCACACAAAATCAGCTGGGTCAAACCCCAGAAAGAGCAAGTGCCACAAGGAGGCCACAAATAAGAACAAATGCCAGCATATCAGAACATAAAGAATAAAAGGAAAGTACAAGTAATAAAAGTACACAGAGCGATAAACGACTAGGGACGTGGAACCATTCCGGGAGCCAGGTTACAATCCTTAAACCAAACAAGGACCGGGATTGTACCCCTTTGCCACTGTCTCTACCTATTTATCGTTAGAGATAAGTAAAACAATCATGATCAAGAGTTCCAGGTACAGGGGCTAGACAAGACTTAGACAGAGCTGGACACCATTCATTCACAATCGGCCAAGCAAGTACTACGGCTTACTACTTTAACTAACTAGGGTTATCACAAGCCTAATTACTAACAAGATGCAAGTAAGAATTTCCAGTCCCAAGCCCTACAGACTATCCAGTTATCCTTCCGCGGGTTGAGAGTTATAGGTGGGTACATTGCCCGGGAGACAAATGTACCCTTAGGTGACTTAGAGGGTGCAACACATGACAGTGTGCTGGAAATGTGCTCTACTCGTCGGCAAGCTACAAGTCCATTAAAGCGCCCAGATAATGAGATTGCCTGTGACTGGGAATTCTCCATGTTCTAGTTTGATCTAATAATTAGCCTAATCCAATTTAGCGCGAGTCCCTGTCCGTGGTACCCAGGAAGTCACGTCCTTGACATGATGCAAGATAAGACAAGTAGATTGCACAAGCAAGCAAGCAGGAGCACCCACGGTGTCAAGTTGATTATACGAGTCAAGTTATAAGTTACAAGTCAAGTCAGGAGTGCGCCGCCACGGGCCACTATCAAGTTATCAAGATAAATCATGTCAGGGTACTTATCAGGAGCGCACCACGACGGGCCACTATCATGTCAGGTTGGTCATGTCATGAGTGCACCACTACGGGTCACTATCGTGTTATGCTAGTTCCTTGCCATACCAAGCCATGTACAATAGTTATTCCAAACATATTAAGTAAAATCAGTTCATGACAAAAGGCGTAAGGATATAAAATGGGCGTAAAATATCTAAATAAATACCAATATATATAGGACTATAGAAGAGCCAAGCTTAAAGAAATAAACAATTCATCATAGACAAGTAGGTTGTGCAGGGGGGTCAGGGGTTGGGCTGTGCAGGGTATGTACTGCGCATGGAAGAGCTGCGCAAGAGTTGCCTTGCGCAAGGGTTACCTTGCGCAAGCGTGGACTGCGCAGGGGGTCAAGGGGTACAGGGTTAAAGGGGCACAGGGGATGCCTTGCGCATCAATTGGATTGCGCAAGGGAGGATTGCGCAAGGGTAGACTGCGCAGAGTATGGACTGCGCAATGGTCGAGTGCGCAGGGGTTACTTTGCGCATGGCTGGCTTGCGCATGGCTAGCTTGTGCCAGCGCAATCCAGAGCAGCGCAAAGCACTGGTTGAGCCTATGCGCAATCGGCCATGCGCTAAAGAGCACAGGCCGGGGTGCGCAAACGGTCAAGTGCTAAAGAGCACTGGCCGAAAGCCTTCACCAAGGCTGAGATGAACTCCTCAAGAACACCAAAAACTTCAAATCTTCATAACTTAGCCAAATCAAAACTAAATCTAGATTTTCAAAGTTCTAACTTGAGTAAAATCGAATTCTCTTCCACATGGAAGCATCAAAACATACAAAAATCGAAGTTTAATAGATCAAAACCAAGGATTTTCGAAAATGGTTAAAACCTAGATCTAGAAGAATGAAAGCTCCAAATCACAAAATGTCAAGTTCTAAAGTTGTTCTCCATGGCCTAATCTAGTTAATGGATAAATAAAAAGTAGTGCTTATTTGATGGCAAGGTGTACTTGCCTATGGGTTGGGGAGTTGTGTGGAAGAGGGAAGAAGAAGAAGTTGTAAGAAATTAATGGAGTTATGGAGGAGAGAGAAGAAGTTGGTGGGTTTTAATGAGGGTGGTTGTGATGGAATGGAGGTGGAGAATAGGCTAAGGTGTTCCACTCATGATGAACCAAACCAACTCCATAAAATAAAACCAAGCCATGGTCCAAACCCATTTACGAGAAACCAAAATCCGTAAGTCGAGAAAATAAAATACGTGCCAAAAATCAAATTACGAGTACAAATACGAAATACAGGAAATAGGGGTGACAAGCCGTGTCCTTGGGAGTATCATTGGAATTCCACTTCCAATAGATAAAATCAACCATTTAAATTGATTTTCTATACATATTAGTTAGTTTTGAATCCATAGGATCCACCCCCATGCATATACCCCATTTAGATTCAAATTTGAGGCCATTTGGAGCTCTCTTGAGGATTTTAGATATGTGTCTTGTGTCCTACTTGATAGATCCCAAATTAGGACACCCCATGTGTATGTATGATAATAGTTTAAATAGATATTTAAATTCAGTTTTAGAATGGTTAGAGAGTGGATTGATCTTAGTTGGATGGTTAGAATGAGTTTCATTTGGATACCTATATTGGTATCCAAGTATCTTGGCCTACATGTGTTTCTTTTGTCCAAAACAACTCAAATTCGTCAAAATATTCATCCATGTTTTTATTAACCAAAGCAACTTAGAAATGTCATAACTTTTAGCTCTCCGATTAATCTCCCGTTTTTTATAAAAGAATCGTATCAAAGTTAGCTTTCCAAATATATATTTTAATAAGCCAAAATCGTTCTAAAACTTTCTGTAAAACTATTTGAGTGTCAATTGTCCGAAAGATAAAATGCGTTTTCGTGTTTTCGCGATTCCGGGAGCTTCCGGACACGAAAATGTGATCCGTTTGGAGTTTTAGAAAGCTAACGCGAAAGGCTACGATATACTTTAATCTTAAAATTTAGTGAAGTCCTAATAGGTACAGTATTGGTTTTAAGTAGAAGAGTGACTATACGACATAGGCATTATGTGTAACCTATGAGCCTATATAGTATGGATATTAAATGAATGTAGAGTATGTAATACATGATATGTTAGATGAATGAAATAATATATATATGATATGTATCCTCTTTACATTAATGTATATATATGGTTGAATGCAAGCATGTAGGAATGCAATCAAGGTAATATATGTAAGCAATGCATAAATACATGAATGAAAGAATGATATACAATGTATGCATGAAAGTATATAATGAATGCTAGATATGAATGCAAGGTATACATGTAATAATAGATATAAATACATAATGTATACATAATGTAATACAATATATAATGATAGCATGTATGGTAATGTAGAATATATGATGCAATCATGTATATGTCCATTGTTTTCCCTTTTCCTTACATTTTTCCTTCCCTTCCCTTTCCATTTCAGTTTTTTTCCTTTTTTTCCCTCTTCCATTTTTACATGTTGTATACAATTTATATAATGTATAGATACATTTAAGTATCTAATATGCATGAATGACATGTATGTAATGAAAATAAATATATGTATGCAACTTAATGATATGTGAATGAATATAATGCTTGAACTTAAGTATGCATGTATATGGGATATGAATGAATGATATATATACATATGTTAAGGTAATGTAATGTACACATATATTTTGAGTTAAATATATGAGTTTGTATGCATATATTATATGTATGTATGTATGCAGGAATGAATGTAATATAATGTAGAGTATGCATATATGATATGTATGTAGGCATGTATGCAAGTATATAATGTATTCAAATATGTATGTATGTATCTATGTATGTATGTATAGGTGCATGAATGAATGCAAGTATGCATATATGATATGTATGTAGTCATGTATGCAATGTATGTATGTATGCATGTATGCAATATAAGTATATATGTATGCATTTCTATAAACTGAGTTAACCTATAACCTTTTACATACATACATTCATACACCCTTTGACACCATGTATCCCATGTCACATACACCTACCTATCACTAAATCTGAGAACATTAACACATATCCTTTCATACACATGCCAAACACACACACACACTCACTTACTCTTTTACCTCTCCTTCTCTCTCTCTCTCTCTCTATATATATATATATATGTATGTGCCTATATATATAGCTTTTCTATATATATCTATGTATATGAACATGTGAATGTGAATAATATATATATATTATATGACTAAGTTTGTATGCCTTGTTAGCTTATGGTTTAGTTTTGTGCTTGGTTTAGCAAGTGACTTAGACTATGAGTTAGTAGCTATCTTGGATACTTGATTTGCATAGACTTAGTTTGTTTAGACCTAGAATTGACTAACCTAGACTAGTTGACCATTATTGACCCAACCCTAGCTAGTTTGACCACAGTTGACTAGAGTTGACCTAGTTTGACTTTATAGTTGACCAGAGTTGACCAAGAGTTGACTTTGACCTAGATTGACTAGACTCATGTAGATTGCATTATAATTTCAATTACCATATAAATTGAACTATTTATAACCTGTGTTGCTCTAACTAGGACTCTGTGACTCCAGTTGACCATCTTTTCATATCAGCTATTCAGGGTATCAGGCGAGTACATTCTCTGACCGTTTTATACTTGATAGGATTTACATTTACGCTCTAAATTACTTTACTTGATGTTGTCACGTTGTTAACACGGATTGGTACTCTATGGATCCCTTCA
This sequence comes from Iris pallida, assembly GCA_029216955.1. NCBI lineage: Eukaryota > Viridiplantae > Streptophyta > Magnoliopsida > Asparagales > Iridaceae > Iris > Iris pallida. The sequence continues at coordinate 6,611,651 of JANAVB010037020.1, forward strand.
TGAGATGTTATCCCCCTCGGGAGCATCGGATACATCATGTCATGTGTGTTTCACTTTTATCATGTATTCTTGTGCTTTCACCATTCATGTGCACTCTCGTGATTCATGTACTCTCATGTTCATGGAGCCCCCATGTTTACATTCATGTGCACCCATTTATGGGACCCCATGTGATGTCATGTGCAATAACATAACCTGTCTGGATCCTTGTGTATTGATTGGGGTACAGGGGAGTATAAATGGTCATGTGAATAATTCTAAATTAGTATAGTCATGTGCAAACTTTCATGTTTATTATCAAGCCGTTCACATGTCTATCTTGTACTCTACATCACTAGTCACTGTTAGCTCTTTACTTATAGTAGATATTTCTTTACAGTCATCTCTTTTACTTTATATATTTTCCAGCTTTTCATGTATCTTACTCTATATCATATTTACATATCCTGTCATATTATGAATTGCATGAGATTTATTGTGCTCGCTCCTGTCCTGACTGGACCTGTTGACAAATTTTACAGATAGCTTGGAGGTTACATGTCTATCTTGTACTCTACATCACTAGTTACTGTTAGCTCTTTACTTATAGTAGATATTTCTTTACAGTCATCTCTTTTACTTCATATATTTTCCAGCGTTTTATGTATCTTACTCTATAGCATATTTACATATCCTGTCATATTATGAATTGCGTGAGATTTATTGTGCTCGCTCCCATCCTGACTGGACCTGTTGACAAATTTTATAGATAGCTTGGAGGTTACCTGCTAGCCTAGAGGAGACACAGCAGAGGTTGGAATAGATGGCTAGAGTTTTTCTTATTTTATTTTCAGTTGTCTTGAGTTGTATTTATTTTATGCTTGTTTGAGTTGGTGTTGATAGCACCGAGATTTATTTCTCTCTGTTGTACTTCTCTTGTGGATTCATAGTTATCTTATCGTGCTACTTCTAGTTTTGGTGATTGAGTTGTATCCTGTTGTGATTGTCCTCCGTACGGAGAGTATATCATATTGTATTTAGTTTTAATTGTGACCTAGAACAGCGTTCTACCGCCGACACTGCGGCATAGGCTGGACGTACCCACTTCTCGTGCCCTACACTGGGTGTGGGTCGTGACATAAGGTTAACACATAAGGTTACATATGTGGCCCAGTGGGAGCTTATTGGATTATTCAATAATATGGGGCCACACATGTAAAATTAATTGTGTTGGGCTATCTAAATAATTAAGCCAAATTAAAGTAGTCTATTTTAAAATTGTCTTAAGGGTATATTGTAATGGAATTAATGTGTAGATATCGGAGATAAATCTAATTTGATGAGGGGCCAAATTAGAAATATCAAAACACACACACACACACACACACACACACACACACACGCACGCACGCACGCACGCACGCACGCACGCACGCACGCACGCACGCACACACACACACACACACACACACACACACACACACACACACACATATATATATATATATATATATATATATATTCATTAGGGTTATGGTCCCCAACTTATACGGCCACCAAAAGAGAGGGTTTTTTTTTTCTCTTCTGCATCCCCATCAACAGAAAGAGAGGGACAAAGGATTCGGATTCTTCTTTTTCATTAAGGGTCGTAGCAAGTTGGAAGATCGAACCCCATAATAGGACGACCGCTTCAAGATCTATCAAGCCTAGCAATGGATTCAGGTACGCTTTCGTAATTTAATTTATGTTCTTCATCTCATGAATCGACATGGTATAATAAATTTCTAACATATACAATATAATAATTCATAAATACAATAATATCATTTTTTTAAAAATTATTATTTAATATGCTCATTTTGCTAAAAAAATTGAAGGCCCGACACATTGGCCCATGAAATCGAACCGACCGAAAACCAAACCAAGTTAATTCGGTTCGGTTTTGTTTAGTTTTTATAAAAACGGTTCGGTTTTCGGTTTTGAAAAATACGGTTTACGATTATTTCAGTTTTCATATATTCGGTTCGGTTTGAACCGAACTAAATCGTTGCTCAAGCTAAGGTGATAGAAAACATTTCTGAGGATATGGAAGCTAAACCTCTCCTCTTAGTGAGCCTTAGGCCTTGGGTCTGTATTGGTGATTGCAACTCCATTATTAATGCAGACGAGAAAAGAAGAGGGAATAAATTCGTACAATCGATCGGCATTGATGGATCTTGGTTACTCGGGCCGGCCTGGGTTTACTTAGTCTAACTGTCGTTACTACCAGCTCCAACATCGCATAAAGACTAGATCGAGCTCTTAGAGGTTGTTTGGATAGAAGTAACTCTTTGAAAGTGTAAAAGTAACACTTACAATATGTTGAGTTGCAATGTACTTGCAGCAAGTGTCACTTTCCAAAATGTGTTTGGATAGAGTACTTTTTATCTCTTGTAAGTGGAAGAGAAAAGAGTTCCGTTGTTTGGATGGTTGTTGAAAGTGGAGAAAAATTGAGTTTTATTGTTTGGATGGTTGTTGAAGGTAGACTGTTGATGGAAGAAAATATAGTTAATAAATATAAAACAGCTAAAAAATTCCTTATAAATGAACAAAATATATTAAAGACAAATTAATTTAATTATTATAATTAAATTAATTATCATAATTAAATATATCAAATTGTAATTAGACTTATATTGAATGAAAATTCAAAGAATCTTTTAAATCCATTTAAAGCATATTATAATTAAACATATCATAATTATATTAATTGTCATAACCTATAACTATAATTACACATATCATAATTATATTAACTATCAAAACTATTAATTACTGGTCTACATGTACGTACTTTGCACGTATTTTAATTAGAATATCATAAGGTCAGCAAACCAGAACTCAATTAGTTGCAATATGACTACTACACTAATCAATCCAGAATTCATGTGTGTGCTTTTTTTTGTAATGCCAAGAGATTCGAAGTACGAAATTTATTTTTTAAAAATTTCTATTGAGAATAATAACCTTTGGAAAAAGGTAAGGACAGAAAAATTTATTACCATTGGAACGTAAAGAGTTGTATGGAAAAGGAAACTTCATAGCATGCAAAATGTATTGCTTTGACTTTAAACATAAATGACATGTCAGTCTTTATAAAATACTCGAGGGTATTTTAGGAATTCAAAAGTTTCACCACCAAAATTTCATATTATATAGTAGAAAAGAAATGACATACAAGTCTTTATAAAATACTCGAGGGTATTTTAGGAATTCAAAAGTTTCACCACCAGTTTTTATATTATATAGTAGAATAGATATTCATTGCCAGAGAACTCTCTCAAGGATATCAAAACTACAATTACACATTTGGATTTTAGCCCCCACTATATTTTCCTCTCTCTCTCTCTCTCTCTCTCTCTCTCTCTCTCTCTCTCTACACTCTTCTTCCTCCTCCAAAGAGTTCTCTCCAAAGACCTCTCCACCCTCTCCAAAACTATTAGGAAACAAAGTCCCTGGCACTTTTTTCCAACGAATTTTTTCCGTCATTATCTCGTTCGCTACTCAGTCCTTCGATCCGACAGGCGACGGAGTCTACTGCGGCGGGGTACTCCTCCACCGGCAACCCGGCCGGCGAGCCAGTCCAGCGGTTCTCGCGAGTCTTCCCGGTCGGCGAGCTTGTCTAGCGCTCCTTGCGAGTCTTCTCGGAAGGGTGCTCCTCCACCGACAGCTGGCCTAGTCGTTGAGCGAGTCTTCCCGGCTGACGAGCCTGTCCAGCGACTCGATCCGGTCCCTGCGACTTCGGTCTCCTCCGCTGAGCCGCGAGTCCTACCATTTTTCTCTCACTTTCCTCACTTTTTGGTTGCTAGAAAAAGGACTGAAGGGGGGGAGACAACAAGTAAGAGCTGTCATCATAACCCACTTACTATTGCAGTTGTATTTGCAACCAAACATAAAAACTGATCACAGTTTCACTGAAACTGATCACAGTTTCACTAAAACTTGCCACTTTCACTCCACCCTCTGCCATCCAAACAGACCCTTATGGACACTCTATGGAGATCTCACTATCCCAACGTAGGAATTTTCCATCTCCCGTGTATTAATAGTGATCACAATCATATCCTTCTGAAATTGGATCTATGTACTAAAAAGTGGTTTTTATCCATAGTTGAAGTAGCTTGGCTCTCTGAATCAAATTTTAAAAGAGTGTTATTAGAATCCTAGAATGATAATCATATTTCTACTGATCTTCAGTCTAAGATCCATTCACTTCCATAATTAAAATCCTAGGGAAGTGGAGAATTGGCAAGCTTGCCGAGGACATTAAGGGTCTGCTTGGTAATGGTATTTTCACCGATTCTGGGGTATTTTTGAACAGATCCTCTATGGTCCTGCTTACCAATTTTTTTGAGGCACTGATTTTGGTCGGCTCAAAAACCCTCCAAAACTAGTGTAATATAATTTTGGATGACTTTATAAACACCCAAAATTAATAGATTTTGAGCAGCTTTATTATTTTATTCTATTTATATCCTCACAAAAAAATATAATTATAACTACTGATACCCTTCCCTATTTAATTTTATTCGTGTAATAAACTTTCAGAGCCGCTACTTAAAAACCATCCAAAATCGGACCCCTCATAATCGTTCATAACCGGTACTCTAAAAACACCTCATAACACCTATAATTGTTAGTCCCGAAACAGATCTAGATAGAAGAACGAACATAATTTAGAGATATACTTACAAATAAATTTGCTCTTTATTATGTTATAGCAAATTTCAAACACAGAGATCCACTTGCAAATAAATTTGCTCTCTGTTCTGAATCTATAGGATTTCGGAGAATACTTGCAAATGAATTTGCTCTCTAATTTCCTCTGAACTAAGTTTCAGCACTTTTCACGATTCCTGCGATCGAGTTTGCTCTAGCAAAGTGCCTGAACTGAGTTCTGTGATTTTGGAGATTTTGGCAAACAAGTTTGCCCTCCAAAATATTCTGTAGCCCACCAAGAAGAAGAAAGAAGAAAGAAGGAAGAGAGAAATACAACTTTGTTGGGGTGATAAAGATCACCGTTGCTCAAAGCAAGATTCGTCTATACGATTCGCTTCCAAGAACCAGCAAGTTCTCAATGAACTTATGTGACGCTCATTAGTCAACTTTTTGTGACTCAAACAGGCTTCCTAGACTTAACGGACTCCCTTTACCCTCTTCTTTAGTGCATCTCACAAAGGAGGCTAGGGGGCTCTATTTATAGAGTGAAGTGAGACTTCACCTATTCTCCTATCCAATGTGGGACTAAAATACTAATACTCAAAAATAGAGTTTGATATTTTAGATCATCCCACAATCAATATAGTCGTGTGCCAGTCCACGCCTACTCCCAGAACACGCCTTTGCATGCACGAGACATCCTGGAGTCCGTATCCGAGTTCGAATGACAAAAAGCAACTTGCTTCCTTGTTAGAATTAATCCTTTTTCCTTCTAGGAAAATACTTCCATATGACACCCACTTGTGTCCCACCACACCTCATGTGCATATGTCAACACAAGCAAAGCATTATATTGAGATACCCACTATTTGATGTAACCGATGTGGGACTATCTTTCCTATTCCTGTCATGACCCGCACCCGCTTTTCAGGATACGAGTGCGTGTCCAAGCCAGCCTACGCCGTAGAGTCGACGGTAGAATGCTGTCAAGCCCGTAATAAATAAATGCTCAAAATAAACTTTATTGCTGATTCACATTTCTAAATTGATTACAACATTTTGAACATTTATATTTAAAGAAAGTATAAGGTTCTTACAATTAATGTAAATGATACCACATCTATCTAATTTCTAGGTTTCTGCCTGCTAGTACACCCGTATCTTCCAATGCTAAGTGAAGCCACAGCTAACCTGAAAAATGTTGGTTTTCAGTCAAGAATGGAACAAGCACACAAACCGACGACAATGCGAAAACACAATAGAATTCACAAGACATGAAAAATATCATATGTGAGACGAAACTAGAAAGTAACTGATGTCATGGCATGTCTAGAAAGCAAGTAGGTAACTCCACAACAAGATGTATCAACTGGAGAAATATTTAACTAGGATGTCATGGCAAGTGGTGAAGAAAACAAGAAAAACAAGTAAAAGATAACTATCTATGTGTTTTGAAATATCTTGTTCGACATATGAACAGCTAAAGGGTAAATCCGGCACCCCGTACGTGAATTGTGCGACTGCTATCTGACAAGAATAGACATTTTGGGGATGTTTCTGGGTAGTCCACATGTCTACTAAGATATTTCCCCGCCCAGCTAGTACTCATGGAATCCAGTCGCAAGCATGGTAATCATGTAAAAGATAGTCACGAAGTATAAACAAATCCATGATACTAATCCGTGTGACAACGTGTCAGCAAGCAAGAGAGCATATGTAACATGAAATGGAAAGACTACTATGAATCGAAAGTAATCAGAAAGTGCACTTGCCTGAGGTTCTTGCACAAACCGTAGTCACAAGTCGAGGATAAGGGGATTGTCGATATAGAAGCTGTCAACCTATAACATACATCGTACCACGAACCATGCACGAAAATCATAAGTCAATTACAAGGTTCTAGTTCTAAATTCATGGAATAAGTGGCTAATGGGTTACTAATCTAATAATAGTTAATTCTAAAATAAATTACTTAAAAACCTAATTTAACCTAATAATAATCTGAATATAATCTAAACATGCAAGTTTGGCCATAAAAAGTCATGTTTCCAATTTTGGAAACTATGGCATTCAAATCGAGATGTACCATTGACTATCTAGTCAAACATCATGAACTCAAGGTTTTGAAAGTGCACCTCGGTAGATTTCTGTGCCACGAGTGCATTGGAATCAACCGTGCCGCAAATTCACATTTTGGTCAAAAGATATCGTCATTATGGCTAATAGTGACCAAAACGATGATTTACCGATCAATTTTGAGTTCAACAGAATAACTAAAATACTAGATGAAAAAATTAATTATTGGGAAAAATATATGTCGTAGAGCTCTGTGTTAGCTTTCCGAAACTTTAAACGGTTCATGATTTCGATTTCCGGTCCTCCCGAAATCTCGAAAACATCAAAACGTGTTAAGTTTCGGACAACCGACACTCTACGAATTTTACAGTTTAGAGATAATAAAAATAAATTCGATATTCAAAAAGTATACCTCAACACGAATACAACAAAAAAATGGCACGCAAAAAGAAGGTCGGAGTTGTCCGCAATCGCCTCGGGAAGGCGTGGGTCTCCTTGGAACAAGTTTCCTCAAAATCGGCCAGAATAAAATTAGGGTTTACTGTTCAGCAAAAAAATATATATAAGGCAGGTACAGTCTGCACCCGCTGACTGGGTGCTGCAATGGCTGACGGGTGGGCCCGGCCAGCGCTGACTGGATATGACTGGATAATTAATTACAGAAAATGATTTAAAAATCATTCTAAGGCCAAATAAAGTCAAATAAAATCCTAAAAATTCCTAAAAAATTGTAGAAAATTACAGAAAATATATCTAACCTCCTAGAATATAAATAAAAATAATTTACCTTATATAGTCTCAAATGGCCTCATAATAAATATTGGAAGCCTTTAAAATATATGAAACTTAATAAAATAAATATCTAAAAATTACAGAAAAATTCTATAAAATTATAGAAAATATTTATAACCTACTAGAGCCTACATAAATTACTGGGTCTCAAAATTGTCTCAAATAAACCTATTGTAAAATCTTGAAAGTCATTAAAAATATTCAACCTTAATAAATAAATATCTAAAAATCTCTAAAAATTATAATAAGCTATAAAATAATTAAAAAAATGCTTATATAAACCATATAAGGGCCAAATGACAATAATATGATCATAGCTCTCTTATGAGCTTAGGTACAAATCCCAATGACCATAAAAGTTAATCATAATCAAAATAAAATAAAAAAATTGGAAAGTGGGCTTACAATTCCAAAGGCAAAAATACCTACAGTAACTGCCCATTATGCATAAGAATAGATGTCGCTTCGACTTGAATCTTCCCGCATGGTTCAAACAACAGTGTGATACAAAATTGGACTAAGTCTTAAATTCTGCACCATAGCTGCAATTCTCCCTACCAATACAATGACATTAGCTGTGCTTTTGGTTGCACATTAAAGACCTTGTACCTACCTGGTTTTGGTGTATATATATTGGGTGTCTATTGTCACGTCCCGCTCCCGTAGGAGCGATCGTCCTCGCTAAGGCGTGATGTCGCATGAGCCTAGATTGCGCTCGTACAAGACGGGTTCCATAACGACCGATTACAGCGGCTGCGACGGGGTCGTCGCACAGAAGTCCCAAGCAGAGACATTGAATAATAGCAGCAAAAATTTGATGCAAACATAAGTTATTCAAAAGAAGCTCTTTATTGATATTGGAACAAAGATTTACAATAGGGCGCAAGGCCAAGATTACAAGTCACTCAAGCTCACTCTTCTCACATTACAAGTCACTCAGCTCTCTCTCATCTCTCAATACAAGTCTTGAGCCAGCGGATGCTTCGGAAGGCGACGTCCATACATTATGTCCCCATAAGTCTTGACTCCATGCGACCGCACGCTTCGAATCGCCAAGGAACTCCGTGCCTCGATACATCCAAGCGAGCTCCGCGCCACGAGCTTCTACCTGTGCCTGCACATGAAAACTATGTGGGTGTCAGTACTCAACTGTACTGGTGGAATGAGCTCCTCCCCCACCCATACAAAACCGACACATTTGATTTAATTTGTGCAGCATAGTCCCTTTAAGATTGTCTTACTAGTCTTGCCTTATAATCAGTTTTAGGACAGAAGCCTTGGCCTATTTTTTGTCTCAAGACCATCTCGTGTTTGCACCAACAATGTTGACCTATCAAGTCGTGCTTGCCTTTCGGCACATAATCGGAGACGCGAACTACGCGATAGTACCCCATTTTCTTTTGATCGTGCTACAAATCCTTTGTGCCGTTCCTCGCAACTCAGTATGACTTAACCATATCGTCACCTCGCGGCCCTTGCTACTTTAATCACCAACTGACCCAATCGAGACTTGTGAACTTAGTGTCACTCAACCAATTTTGCCTTGCGGCGGTTTCCTGACATAAACTCCAACGACTCATACCAACTTATGCAACTTATATGCCGATAACTTAAGACTTGACGCTACATCTCGTGCCGAAGCACGGTGTCTTTGTTGCAGCCAAATCTTAGGCCCAAACATTGTCTTCCGATCGTGCACGCATTCGACTCGACTCATTGATATAGTGAACACCATACTCGACTCAATCCAAAGGCATACACACGGATCGCCGCCATGCCGACTCATCTATATGAATTAGTCACTGGTCCCAGAGCCATTGTGGACTCCCTTTTAACTGAGTATAGGATGGACCGGTTAAAGCGGGTAGCCAGCCCCAATGAGCGTCCACCGTGTAGGACCGATTTTAGGAATGAGTTATAAAGCGCAATACTCTAGAGGGGGGTGAATAGAGTAGGCAGCGGAAATTAACTATTGAAAAATATTAGTAACAAGATCACATCATATATATCATAGATATGTAAATGAAAAGTAGAGAGTAGAGAGCAAACGCAAACACAAGGATGTATACTGGTTTTCCTCTTGTGAGGACTAGTCCAGTCGGAAGAACTCTAGCTTCCAGTTGAATCTACTATGTAAAATTACCACAAGTTTTCATCCAAAGTTCTTGCAACTTCTACAACGCGAGCTTTGATCCGAAGTACTCGACCAACTTCAATTGTGAAGTGTCTTTCTTCAATCAAGCCTCTGATTACAATCACTCTAAAACTTCTATACCGTACCGCACTGGCAAATCGACTTAGGATTGTAACTGGCTTGGGATTTGAAAATGAATAGCTCAGAACACTTTGGAAAAAGTAGTAGGCTTATAGAGAAGAGATATGAAAGTGAATTGGTGTATGAGTGAATTGAAATGATCGAAATCCTTCTCTATTTATAGTTTTTCCAAAGGCAGAATTCGGACAGAATTCGGGCAGAACCCTATAAAAAAATCTCGTTGGGATCCGTAACTGCAGGAAGACCAAGTTCAAAAAGCAACGTTCACTAACCGAACTCTGGCCGAGTTCTATTGGAGTTCTGTCAGGGTTTTTGCAAATTAGTTTTTGGGCTTTTTGAAAAGTCAAGCAGTTAGAAAGTAGTTTGGGCTTTTATAAGTGGGCTTGTTTTCAAAATGAAAGGGTATTTTGAAAACGTTTCTTGGGTAGCCTATTTGCCAGTACGATGTAGTTTACATCGTATTCCTAGACTCAATAAATATGAAAAATACATTGATAAAATAGGAAAACCAATAGCCCTTTGATGACGCCTTTCTTCTGATATTTGAGCAAACATGAAGATGCCTTTTTCCTTGACGGCAATCGTCCAAAGATAAACAGATCTGGAAATCTGAATACCTTTCGGGTTCAGAGAAATCTTCTTGTATAATGCCGTCTTTGGCCCATCATTAATTCTCCATTGCATATGTCCTGGTTTAATCAAGCTTGATCATGCTTACTGCATGTCTAAGAACATATTCAAGCATAGCAATATGATATAGAACATTTAGGACAATGCTAACATTACGACAATGCTAAGTTTTAAGTAGCAACATGATAGTGATTACATGAATATTAGTGACGTCATTATGGTAAACTTAATTGATTAGCCATATTAAAAAATATGATATAAACATTGGGCTAACAATCTCCCCCTTTTTGATTATGGCAAATCCTTTAAGTTTAATGTATATACAATAGTTGCATGTATCACTAATAAACACATAATACTAGAATATTGTGTGCTAACTTAAACTTATTATACTAGAATATTGTGAAGTAACTTAAATTTATTTCTTTCCCTTTGACATGATCAAAAATAAGCTCTCCCGTAATTAGAGCTAAAATAAACTCAAGCATAAATAAAGGAGGAAAGCACAAATAATCATGATCAAGGATTAGGAGAACAGTGTAACAAGTTTAGAAAATTGCATAACTAAAGTATAAAAAACTTATCAAAACACAACATAGTTGGTTCAATTTAAAAATATTGAAAACAATCAATAAATCGTTTACCAACTAGAAATCAAAAATGATTTCAAAACACATTTTGTTCATCATATTGTGTTTTGTAATAGACCAAAAATATATATCAATATAGTAGGAATCAATCATTAGTCATAAATAAATCATGAGGAATAGAAATTCGCAGATCTAGTATATATAAAAGAATCAAAAATATAATAAGACTTTTAACAATGATCACAAAAAAAATATGATTCATAATTTGTCCATACAAATTAGTAAATCAATTCCATAAAGAGTATAATCATCGAAAAGAAGTCAAAATACGTATACTAGAATCTATACAAAATCAATATCAAAGTCCATGCATTTTAATTCAATTACCATAGCATGATATATGTATATCCATTATATAAACATGAAGGTAATGAAGACAAAATACTTGAGAAGGAGAAATTCAGTCGACTTGAATGCTCCCCCACAAAGTATGATCAGTCTAAATATAGATAATCATGAACTTTGAGATAAAATCTTCAATAAGAAATGCCAAATCAGTTTAAACTCAAAAGGATTATTAATAAATTAAATTAATTTTGGCAGGATAACTTTTAGAAACTCGAATGAGAGAATTAAAAATAAATTATAATAATCATATATTCTCTCATCTAATACAAATCCAAATATCATGAACAATTAGACAAGATATTTTAAGTAAAATAATATATGTCCATGATGAACTAGGTATACCACATATTAAGGGCATAAAATAATTGAAACAATTAATTTGCTCCCCCTTAAAATATGCGTGTCTAGTTCCGAAGAAATTTATATGCAAGAAAAGATAAAATAAATAATCACAAGATCTAAGAAATATCCAATATATGCATCTTTCTTTCCTTTGATCAAATGCATATAAAATTCCAAAAACAAATATCATCTTTAGGCAAGAAAAAGAAATATCCAATAACTAAATGCTTAAAGATGAACAAACAAAATATATCTCCAATATATATATGAAAGAAATATTTCAAGACATTAAAAGATTTTGAAAACTGTCTTTAATAATAACATTTGAGTACCGGACAGATTCAATAAATCAAAAAAAAATCAAAAAGACTTTTCAAAAATGCAGAATTTATTACGAAAAACTGTCTTAATAAATGTTCGAATGCGTCCATTTAGTCCTCAGACTGAAAGTTGGCGATTCGAATCACGGAAACAATTTCAATAAAAGAATCCATAAATCATAAATAAATCCATTTGAAAACATAAGTAGATAAATGTCCAAAGAAAAGTGTATTCTAGATATATGGCATGTCAAGGGGATAATTGATTTGAAACAATTAACTGCTACACCTTTACATGGCTATATCCAATAATAATTTTGACAAAATTTAAGAATTTCAGAGATATATTTCCAAAAAAAATTAATTCAAAAATATTAGGTCTTCTTATCAAAGTTCATTTCTTTCTTTTTAAAGCCTTAGCACGGTGTCCATCAAATAACCGTAGGATTAAAGAGAAGAAATGCTTTGAGAAAGAGAAATTCAATATGCTTGACTTCTCCCCTGCAAAGAATTATTATTGTAGACAGTAAGTAACTTGAATAAGAAGATAATAATATAAAGCTCAAAATCATTGAATATTACACAAGTTAAAGATGAAATCGTAAGATAATAATATTCACTGAGTAGTCACAAAATCATTAAGTCTAAATATAGAATAAAGTGACAGAAAAGAATATATCAAAAGATGACAAACATTCACCTATGGAAGATCAATGTATGTTACCTTTTGTAAAAAAAAATTATTAAAGAATATTATCCATCAAATCTAAAATCCAAAATCTATCAGATAACAATTGCAACTAGATCTCAATAAATCTTTAGTTTATAAAGCGTTGATCAATCTTGGGTTAGCTGTAGAGGTACTGTCCCAGCTAACAGAGGTTCACCGGGGAACACTTAAGTACCGCTTCGCTTCGACCGTAGTCGTGGTGACAGACAGACCCTTTGTAGGCTTGTACCCAAAACAAATCTCTTCTTTAATAACCGAGAATTTAAGAAGAATTAGTGCAATATGAAATAAATTACATTCTGTGGACTTAAAAATCTTAGAACAATGTAGCATACGATATAAGATGTATCAATTACATTAATCCATATGTGCTACAAAATCATTGGGTAACAATAAAATATAAAATATTTGTAAATCAAAATGTAGGACCTAGATACGTTGATGTATTCTGGAATCTAGGAGATTTGACAGCACCTTGGATCCAAAACTAGATAATAGTTGCAAGTAGACCTTAATAAATCATAAGTCTATAAAGTATTGATCACTTCGGGTTAGCTGTAGGGGCCGGTTCCCAGCTAGCGGTAGTCCGAAGACTAGTACACTGTGTCGCTTCAGGCTATATACAACTGTATGATAGAAGGACCCTTTCGGCTTGTTCCCAAAATAATCTCTACTCTTAAGAACTTAGATTCAAAGGAATATATACAGTATCATCGAACATCATCGAAATCTAGAATTCCTAAATATAAAAGAAGTAAATACCCAAACAATAGTTTATCAAGATTAAGATATTAAAAATATCATGTATCCAAAATGTCAACCAAAAAGCCAAAAAAAAACATACATCATTAAAAGAGGCTTTGAGGAAGAAGCTAATAAATTTGTCCAAAGTAATCAATAGCTAAAGTATGAGATAAGCACAAGTCTGAAACTACTTTTCAAAATAATATAATATAGAACTTGAACTTAACTCATATATCCCCATAAAGATATTTATACAAAAATATAAGAAACATGAGCAATATATAAATGAAAATGAATTATTCATGTATCCTTAATAAGCATATAAAAAAATATCACAAGATCAAAAATATGCATAAATATGCTTTGTCAGACAAAGATTTAATTGATTCATAAGAAGTTAATCAAAATAAAATATGAGAATCAATAATAAAGTATATTATGCAAGCACAAGGTTAACATAAAAGTATATGTATATACTTTTCAAGTAAATAGAAGAATTGTGCTAAACATACATACTCACAAAATACCGATCAAAGTAAATACGACATGTAAAGACAAATCGATAAGAAGTGACCATCAAAAAAAATATTAAAGGCGAAGAGTCAAAACATATTCACCAAAACAAAATTAAGCTCCTATGCATGCTTCAAGAATAAGGATTAACAGTAAATAGCATACATATACAAATGTGTCACACTAATGGAAAGTGAGTAAAAGACTAATTAGTGTAAACTAAACATTTGAGTTAGACGATTAGTCATGCTAGGATTATATCTCATATTAATTTAAAATAATAGATAATTAAATGATATCAATGAAAGCTAATAGCAAGACATCAGTAAGAACATGCTAGATATTAAAAACTATTTAGGAAGCATGTTACCGAAGTGGTTCTAGCGACCACACTTATGTTGGTGCAATTGCTTGGAAGATGACCTTTGTAGCTTTGCAATCACCAACATGCTCCATGGTTCTATTTGATATGAGAAGCTTCACCTGCAATATTAGGTGAAGACTTTGGTATCCAATACTTGGATCCACATTTGTTAGCTTTGGGAACCCATTTGCACAAGTTCATATCAACTAGCTTTCTAATCTGACAACAATTAGAAATGTGTCCATTCATACCGCAATAATGACAGAAAGAATTAACATTAGTGCTATGTGCAGTAGTATGAGAACGTGCAGTAGTGTTATATGATGTGCGTGGATACTTGTAATAGAAAGCATGGTTGTGTGAAGCTTTAGCTTTGCTTGCTTTCTTTCTAGATGATCTGTCGTGTGTGACTTTATGATGTGTCACGTGTCTTGTGTTAGACTGATTCATAGGTTGTACTATCTGCTTTTCCAGTCTAATCTCTAACTTTTTAGAGTTAGCACAGATCTCATCATATTTAATAGTAAGAGCATCAATTCTAAGAGCAGCTATAGAGTACTTCTTCTTTTATGTTTCTAACTCCTCCTTAAGTTTAGCATTTTCTTGAGTGCTCTTCTCAATGCATTCAAGTGCCTCATGCAATCTAAACTCAAGTACGGATATCTCAGTAGATTTATCAGAAGTAGAAGTAACTCTATCATTATTCAATAAGCAAGTAAGCTTTTCATTCTCACGCTTATAGGATAGAATATCCTTTCTAGCTTGCTTATACTTATCTAATACTTTCTTGTGTTCTTCTAACAGATCACTGAAAGCATCATATAACTCATCATGAGAAAATTCACTCTCTTCATAAAAAGAATTATTATGTACCTCGTTAGATAATGCCATTGAGCATAAATTTGCAGCTTGATAAGGTCTCTCTTTTTCTTCAGAATCTGTTGCTTCGCTTTCACACCATATGCTCGTGCTAGTGTACTTGTGAGATGATGATCTTTCTTCTTTTGATCGTTCGTAGTGACTCTCCTTTCTAGTAGTAGTACAATCTTCTTGGATGTGGTCTATCTCCTTGCAGTTGTCACATACAAGCTCTTCTTCGTATAAGGGATTGTGTTGTACCTTAAATCCCAATTCTATCATACATATATTTGCATCATTATGAAGACTATCCTTCTCTCTGGAGTTGCTAGCTTTGCTTTCATACCTGTACTCATAAGTAGCTTCAAGAACTTTCCAAATTTTATGAGATGTTGTGCAAGTAGTAATAAGATTGAATACATTTGTGTCTACAGCACAATAAAAGATATGCATAGCTTTTGCATCAAGGCTAGCTAACTTTTTCTCTTCCTTCGTGTAACCATAATAAGGCTTATTGATTATAGAGGATGTGAGAATAGAAGTGATAGTAGGCTTTTTGTAGCCATTGACAATAATTGACCATGAGTCAAAATCTAGAGACTTCAGGTAGAAGCTCATCCGTGTCTTCCAATAATTATAGTTTTGTTCCATCAAATAGTGGGAGTCTATTTGAGGATTGCTCTTCAGTTGTGAAGTACATACTTGCCATATGTGATACTGTGATCTATGTAACAGCTATAATAAATAAGAATATAATAGTAATATTACCTCGCTTTACCTGTATAACCTGCTCTGATACCAATTATAGGACCGATTGTAGGAACGAATTGTAAAGTGCAATACTCTAGGGGGTGAATATAGTAGGCAGTAGAAATTAACTATTTAAAAATGTTAGTAACAAGATCACATCATATATATCACAGATATGTAAATAAAAAGTAGAGAGTAGAGAGTAGAGAGCAAACGCAAATACAAGGATGTATACTGGTTTTCCTCTTGTGAGGACTAGTCCAGTCGGAAGAACTCTAGCTTCCAGTTGAATCCACTATGGAAAATCACCACAAGTTTTCATCCGAAGTTCTTGCAACTTCTACAACGCGAGCTTTGATCCGAAGTACTCGACCAACTTCAATTGTGAAGTGTCTTTCTTCAATCAAGCCTCTGATTACAATCACTCTAAAATTTCTAAACCGTACCGTACTGGCAAATCGACTAGAGGATTGTAACTGGCTTGGAATTTGAAAATGAATAGCTCAGAACACTTTGGAAGAAGTAGTAGGCTTATAGAGAAGAGATATGAAAGTGAATTAGTGTATGAGTGAATTGAAATGATCGAAATCCTTCTCTATTTATAGTTTTTCCAAAGGCAGAATTCTGACAGAATTCGGACAGAACTCTATGAAAAAATCTCGTTGGGATCCGTAACTGCAGGAAGACCAAGTTCAAAAAGCAATGTTCACTAACCGAACTCTGGCCGAACTCTGGCCGAACTCTGGCCGAGTTCTGTTGGAGTTCTGTCAGGATTTTTGTAAATTAGTTTTTGGGCTTTTTGAAAAGTCAAGCAGTTAGAAAGTAGTTTGGGCTTTGTGGGCTTGTTTTCAAAATAAAAGGGTATTTTGAAAACGTTTCTTAGGTAGCCTATTTGCCAGTACGATGCAGTTTACATCGTATTCCTAGACTCAATAAATATAAAAAAATACAATGATAAAATAGGAAAACCAATAGCCCTTTGATGACGCCTTTCTTCTAATATTTGAGCAAACATGAAGACGTCTTTTTTCTTTGACGGTAATCGTCCAAAGATAAACAGATCTGGAAATCTGAATATCTTTCGGGTTCAGAGAAATCTTATTATATAATGTCGTCTTTGGCCCATCATTAATTCTCCATTGCATATGTCCTGGTTTGATCAAGCTTGATCATGTTTACTGCATGTCTAAGAACATATTAGACGAACAAACAATATGATACAAGCATAGCAATATGATATAGAACATTTGGGACAATGCTAACATTAGGACAATGCTAAGTTTTAAGTAGCAACATGATAGTAATTAGATGAATATTAGTGATGTCATTATGGTAAACTTAATTGAATAGCCATATTCAAAAACATGATATAAACATTGGGCTAACACACCGAATACTTTGTCCCAGGCTCAGCTATCCCGCTCACATTCACCCACGGTTTTCTACTAGGCCGAAACGGTCCCGCTATGGCCCCAGGTTATCGTCCGAGGAAACAAATTTACCTTGTCGACAAGTTGTTCATGACCATGCAAGACTCGACTCAAACTGACATCTCATACAGTCTTTCTACCTCTAGTGTTACCATCTCTTTCAGGGCCAAGTTCAATACTTTTCACATCTGAGATCTTGCCTCAAAGACCCGGTCGCGAGCATTCTTCCTTCTTACCCTATCGTTTCATTCAACTCAAGAACGACTATTTGAAAGCCCTCATTCCAACTCAATTTACTCAACCGTAGCTCGTGCCTTAAAAACACTATGTCCGTGACATCGTGCCTTAAACCAACTTAAACTCTACGCGACACCACCGCCCAAGTCATACTCTATATGGCGGGCCTTGAGACCGTAAGACTATGTGGTCATACCTCGCCGTAGAACTCATAAGACCGTGCTTGCTACCACTCCGATAGCCTAACATAACTTGCCTGACTTAAACGCACAACGACTCGACGAGCAAAGGCTGCATCAAGCCTCGCATTGCGGAAACGTGTCGCGCATGCGTTCGACTTCTGAACGACCAAGTCATTTGGGTGCCTAGACTTATGTCATATGCCGTGCAATGCAACTTAACTCATGGGGCAAGCCAAGGCTATGCCAAGCCTTGGACGATGGGACCGTGCATACTTTATGAAGCATTTATGCGGGCGACGCCTATGACTTAGGCTACGTTCATAACTTCGCCAACTCAAACCAACTTTCCTTCTCCCAAGTCACGGGAGGAAGGATCGAGTGTCATTTTCAAAGCACACCGTGCACCAACTCTAAGCCAACCGTTGGCTTTCCATATTCTAACTCAATTTGACCTGTCGAGATTATTTCCTTATCTATGTTGATTCATCTCTTTTATTAGCAAGCCTACTTGTGCAAGTTAAAAACATACGATTTATTATGTGAAGGCTAAGATGAGGTGAGTTCACCGAAACTATCCCACCTGAGCGAGCGGTCGCCTCGACCGAGCGATGTCTTCGAGTAGCCGTTGCAAGGCTAAGTCCAAACGCCATTGGCGTTCTAATTCCTTCGATTGACTGAGCGGGATGGGGCACTACATCTATAAGTTTACCCTCAGAGATGGCCTATATCTCTTTCATACACTCTAGGTGAGTTATTTTAAAGATTCTTTGACATGAAGCTTTTCGCTCCTTGCGGTGCTAAGCTACTATGACATGGCCCATAGCCGAGGTTATCCCTCATGTGGTGTCATACCATTGTAACATAAGACCCAGCCTCTTTGTAGTGCCAAACTATCTAGCATGAAGACTTTCGCTTCCTTGCGGTGTTATGCCGTCGTGACATGGCTCACGAAGTCGAGACTTTACCCTTTCTAGATACCTTTGTGGTGTCACACCACTGTAACATGAGATCACCAGCCTCTTTGTAGTGCTGACTACTACTTTTTATTATTCAGCATTAGGCTACTTGCCTATGTGCGGTGCTACGATACTGTGACATGGCCCAAAGCCGAGGCTTTATTATCTCGGGGTACCATCTGGTAGTTTAACCCATTATAGCATGGAGTACTACACTCCTTTGTAGTGTTGTGCTACACATGCTTCTTGTATAGCACGCTGAACATTCTAAATGACCGAGAACTCATTGAGACGTCTAAGCCATCCTCTCACAGGACTTTATTCGATACAAAGAACAAATAGTAGACAACAGAGGTACTGGGTCCGTAATTTCGTAGCTCCCAAAGGATTATCCATTGTTCCTGATATTCTTCCAGTCCATGATCCTTCTTTGAACTAGAAGCTAGATGTCTAGTAGATTTCTCTTTGAACTAATAGTATAAAAATTTATAGTAGAATTACAAAGACACAATATCAGAATATCTTCAAGCCCATTTTATATACTGTTTCTTCGACCAGCTGGCGCTTGAGACCTTTGGTGAACGGATCTGCCAGATTTTTTTGGCTCCGAACATCAACTACGGCAATGACTCCTCATTTGATTAGATTATTTACCGTCTTGTGCCTTAGACGCACGGTCCTCTTCTTGTTATTAAAGAGGTCATTTGATGCCACCGCTGCAGTCGCCTGGTTGTCGTAGTATATCGGTACCACTGGTACTTGCGCACAAACTATTAAAAGATCATACATGAGCTCCCGAAGCTATTTTGCTTCATCCGTTGCAGGCACCAGTGCATAGAACTCAAATTCTATAGAAGAGTATGAGAGCATAGTCTGCTTCTTCGACTTCAACGATATAGCAGCTCCACCCATAGAGAAGACATATCCTCCTGTGGACCTTTCACTCTCTACTTCTGAGCACCAGCTTTCATCATTGAAGCCTTCTACTAATGTTGGTTCTCCGTAGTAGTGCAGTGCATACTTAGGTATCATGTTACCCTCTTCACAACTTTCTACTGCTCTACACCTGAATTACTCGTGAATCGACTCAGCATCCCCATGATAAGACCTTGTACCAGTAGTTGCATACATCAAACTTCCGATGACACTTGAATACTCCAGCTGTTTGACGCTTTTTCTTGGATTTGGCTTCAGTTTTTTGTTACACCTTTATGGCATTTCTATCCCTGGAAGATCCTGATACCCATAGCGTGTGAGCATCTTCTCAATGTAATAAGACTGTGGCAATGCCAATCCAGTTTTTGTTCAGATGATTTTTATTCCTAGGATAACATCAGCTTCCCCTAAGTCCTTCATAGTGAACTTAGACGAGAGGAACTTCTTTGTCTCAGTGACACTTGCTAGATCTGTATCCAAGATCAGCATATCGTCCACATACAGACAAACGACAAATCCCTTCCCGTCAGCGAACTTTGTGTACACATATTTGTCTGTCTTGCTGACCTTGTAGCTATTTGATCTTATGTCTTTATCAAACTTTTCATGCCACATCGTGGGAGCTTACTTGAGACCATATAACGATTTCACCAACTTACAGAATTTGTCTTCAAGACCCTTGACGATAAATCCTTCTAGTTGTTGCATGTAAATCTCTCCGGTCAACTCACCATTCAGGAATACGGTTTTAACATCCATCTGATGAATAACCAGCTTGTGAATTGCACTCAAAGCAATCAACATCCTGATGGTCGTCATCCGTGCTACTGGAGCATATGTGTCAAAATAATCGATCCATTGATTCTGAAAAAACTCCTTGGCTACTAGCCGAGCCTTGAACTTGTCGATAGTTCCATCGGCCTTCATTTTCTTTTTGAAGATCCATTTATATCAGATTGGTTTTGCTACTTTAGGCAGATCGACCAACACCCACATGTTGTTGGAGGTTATCGAGTCATACTCATCATTAATAGCCTCCTTCCATAGAATAGTATCTCTAGTAGCCTCACCATAGGTAAGTGGATCTACTTACACATAATAGGTGACAAAATCCTTTTCGAAGTCCTTCTGTCTCCTTACTCGCTTAGACACATGTTCTGTGACTTCTGGTTCAACAATTATTTATGCAACAACTTTTTCTTAGACTACATCTTCATTAGGAGCCTCAGCGTCCTGTGCACCCATATTATTCTTCGGAATATTCGCTAGAACAATATTCTTGTGCCTTTCAAATTCATCTTCAAAGAATTATGCATCACGAGATTCAATGTTATGATTTGATTCAATATCAAAGAACCTCCAAGCATCACTCTTATCGACATAACCCAGAAATATTGTCTTCGTAGTACTTGTTTCCAGCTTCTGAATCTTTAAATCCGGAAGCTTCACATATGCCAGACACTCCCACACTCGAATAAAATTCAAGCTGGGTCTGACCTTGAACCAGAGTTCATGAGAAGTAACATCGAAAGTCGCATACGGTACCCTATTCAGAATAAATGTAGCCGTAAGTGTAAAACCCCTAAATTTTCACTACGATTTTAATTTTTTTTTGTATTTTGTATTAATTTTATTTTCGGTATTTTATGTCGAGTACAAATACGTTTATATGAAATATATTTTTATACAAAGGTTTATAGTATAGAATTCTTCATATAGAAAATAAGAATATTTTTCTAAAATTATATAAGGTAAATATTTTATCTTGTTCGAGCACGAAATATAACATATCGTATTTTGTGAAAACTCTAATTATTTAAAAGACTATTTCTATTTATCTAAGTATGAGTAATAGTTTAGAAAAATATGTTTTATGTAAAATACTATTTGCATGCGAGTACATGAAACATAGTTCATGTATATATTTGGAATTTTTGAAATTATTATTTATCCTAATTTACTAAAAAGATAATTTTGCAGTATTTTCTATTAATATTTAAATATTTATTACAATTTTTGAAATTAATTATTATTATTATTTATTATAAAGATATTTTGAAATTCTTGGATTTAATGTTTAAATCATTTACGGTAATTTGAAATTAGATTTGATATGATGATTTTAAAAAATAGTTTTAAACTCAAGATACGATTTATCTAGATACATGTTAGATTGAGATTTATTGAATTGATTTAATTTAATTTAAATACCGAATTATCTAAAGGGGTTTTAAATTTTCCTAATCATTATCAATCTAGGAGACCACCTCCTATATAAGGAGAAGCTCCATGTTATTTTTCCCATAACCAAAAATTATTCCACAAAAGTTCTCCCCACCCATAAGAGTCGTGCATCGTGTCGGTGTCCAATATCTTATTCCATTGGTACAGATACAATCCTTTCCACGTCGGACACACCCCGACATCAACAAATCCTAAACCTAACTCTACCATCTCCACATGTCGCCTTCCGACATCCAGCAGCACCACGCCCAGCCATCTTCCGGAAACTCTCTCAACCACACCACCGCAACCGCCGACTCCATCCCCTGCAGCCCCTCGTCCAAGCTCACCACTGTGGTCATCACCACCAACCCGCAGATCTCTGACTACATCCCCGTCATCCGGCCAATACCAACCCCATCCACCAAAGACCTGCCCGGCCTATTCCAGCCGCCCGACTACCAACAACCACCACCATCATCGTCAAATTAACCTCCACCAGCGTCGTCGCCATGGCTACACAGCCACCGCAGCATCCAACCCCCGGCCACTTCCCGGCCAAATCCTCCAACACAACCATCACCACCACCGACAACAATGTAGCCACCACCGTCACCACCACCAAATCACAAATAAATCAAAAACACTCGCCACTTACCCGACCTCGACGTGCCACCACCTCGGATTCGAGTGCCTCGACTGCCGTCAAGCTCCACGGAGCTCGGGTTCCCGGAGCCGCTCCTCCGTGCACAGCAGGTGACCCGGTCCGTCGCGGTCGTGAGCCCACCGCTGGACGCGAGACCGCGCGTGTCCCCGCGAGCTACGACCGCGACCTCTCCCACAGTCGAGCGTGTCGTGGGATCTCGCCCCACAGTGGAACCCCTCGCCGCGTCCAGCCCCGCTTGACCTCTCCTCCGCCCGTACGATTTCCCATCTTGGCACCACCGGCAGCAGCCTGGCCCCACCAGTCCAGAGCGTGACCATGTCGCGATCGCACCGGCAAAATGTGTCCCGACAAACGCGCAACGTCTCCGCTGCATCCGCTGCCTCGCTCCCGGTGACCCCCGCTCCCTCCGCCGCCGGGAAGACCTCTCTTCCCTCTCGCTCCTCTCTCCGATCTCCCGCTCCCTCTTTTCCCTTTCCATCTCACTCTCTCTCTCTCCCTCCCTCTCATTTATTCCCTCTACTTCTCTCTCTCTCTCTATTTGATGCTCTATGGTTTTAATTGCTACTAAGTACAAGGACATAGATTTTAGTATTTTTAGGTATACCTATTCTTTTTATTAAATATTATATTTTATCTATAGGTTTATTATAAAAAAAATTAGTATTATTTATATTATTAGTAATTTTACTGCAATTCTAACATATTATTTTATTAAACAAAATATACATATTAATTTTGTCGGAAAAAAATTATTTTTGAGCTACATATTTGGGTTAGAAATCCTATATAGGATTAATCATTTTTACTTGTTTAAAATAATACTATTTTTGATCTAAAATTTATCCTTGAGAGAAAAATAAATAAATAAATAAAATTTGTTTATTTATTATTATCATTATTATTAATATTATTTTAGAGCTTTTTAAGCCTCAAATGATTTTCTCGAATTTTTAGATAGTTATTTAAAAATATTTTTATAAAATATCGTTTTTAATTTCTATTTTGGCAACTTAAGAGTACATTAGCCTAAAAACAATTTCCATATTTTCAAGTATTATTTAAAAACTATTTTTAACTAATAAAATATAGTTTTTTTTTGTATTACAAATATTTTAATAATATAAGTATTATTTACGCTAATTCTTTCAATTATTGATCCTTAACCGTGCCGTGTCCAATCCCGTTCGTCCTATTCCTTTGAAATTTCTAGACTACCTTATGTCGACCCCGACTAATTTGACCATTTGGGACCCGATGGAACAGTCCATGCCATCATCCGAGGCTGTCTTGCTTAGTTGCAACATCAAATTCATATGCTGTGCCACCTTGATCATCGCACCACATCAGGCATTACACCAGGCAAGTATACCTTGCTAATTAATTGTCTTATTATTTATTTTTCATATTATTTACTCTGTTTCATATTTGTTATTTTTTTATAAACTGCACGTCCAAGCCATACTTGGGTGCAAGCGACTCTATTAGTCATTACTTTATTTTATGCATGTTGACTTAGTTTTAGTGAACTACCTTCTTGTTGTGGGATATTCTTATATCTCCATTGGCCATGACACACACTACACGGTTTGAGACATTTTGCTAGGGGTACGACTTATGGATTGGCCATCTCTAAAGTCGTGTGACGGTAGTTGTTCGTAACTGCTATGACTAGGGTATAGAGACTCGAGCAGTTACAAAACTAGACAGATTATGGACATGACTTGAACAGTGTGAGAAATACTGGGGAAGAACAGTCGCTAGTGCGTATGGGAAGCCAAACAGGTAAACCATAGTTTTCGAAAGGAACTATGGCGATATATATTTACAGATATCCTCTGACGTTTTAGACGTTACAGACGGATACGGATGACTGGATGCCAGTTACGTACATGTAGCCTAAATCCCACCCATGCGCATGAAAGTTGTCCTCTAAATTGCACAATAGATGGTTAGCATTCCCTTTTGCATATTGGTGTCTAGGAGAGTCTTACATATTATTATTATTTTGACAGTTCATATTAGCTTGTTCTTCATGTATCTTGTTACATCCCTCTGAGGACCTGGTTATTCCCCAGGTGTGTGTTCATGTCTTCCGCAGGTATCCTAGCCGGGATCGTGGTCTTCTCCATTTATTCGAAGATGACGTGACTTGGTTCCTTCTTGCTACTTCCACTTAGCCTTTTATATATCATGTACTTCTTCTTTTTTTATTTTGGTTGGTAGTGGATGTGTCTCCACCCAACATATTGTACCAAAACAATTCATTATATTATATATTTTATTCCCTTATTTTGTGGATGAGATTAGTTAGTTGTGGTTTACTGTATTTTACAGCTTATATATACATACAAGGCCCATGTACTTCGTATGTATACAGCTGGCATGTTTACGTACTTAGTCCTACATATTTTAGGACTGGAGCGTTACATGTTTTTGTGGTGGCCCATGCAGGTCAAGATAAATTGTTTGGTTACGTTACCGTACCAAGCAAGCCTGTGTATAGGATTAGAGTTTAAGATCTCATCCACATACTTGACCGCCTTCTCGCTTGACTCCTCGAGTTGCATCTTGTTTGATCCCTTCTATCGTGATTCGTGCCCTTCTTTCGTGCTTGATAGAGATTAATAAGGTAACCCATACTAGGTGGACATGACCCATTGTCCCATCACCCTATGTGAAACCCATATCCTGTGTTTTATTATTTAATAATGTTTAGTGTTATAATTAGCATTTTCTAAAAATAATTATTATTAATATTACTATTAAATATTTTTGGATGAAAAAGGATTTCGAAAATATTCATTACAACATGGACTTTTGATTTTCGGACCCAGACCCGAGTCCGAGCCCAGACCCAGGCCCGAGCCCAATCCCTTCTTTTTATTTCTCAATTCTGATTTGAATTTGGTTTAAGTATTAAAAATAATAATAAAAAATAATAATAAAACCCAGTCTTTGGCTGGCCCCGAAGGACCAGCACCCCAAACACACACGAATTGGCAAAACCCATCTTTTCCTCTTCTCAAACGTTACAACTCACCTCTCCCCTTTATTACTCACACCCCCACGACCGAGACTCTTCCCATTTCCTAACAGCTACTTTCCTTCACCACCACTCTTTATTAAACCCACTCTCTTCCCGTACACACTTCTTTCATCAGAGAAAAGAGAATTAACTCTCACTCTCTCACGAATTCAACAGAAGGGAATAACTCCCTCTTTACTCTCAACCATTCCTCACAACTCTTTCTCTCCCTCTCCATCTCTCAGAAACCCTTCCCCAGACCCGAACCCTAACCCCAACTCTAGATCCGCGGCCGAGCTCCCCTCCGGCGCGCGGTCTCCGGCCACCCCCGAGCTCGGCGCCGCCCCCACCGGCCGAGCCCAGATCCGCGCCCCTCTCCGCGCATGCGACCTCCCCGAGGCCGACGCCTCCCCTCCGTGCAACCCTTTCCGGCCAAATCCGCCCCTGAGCGCCGCCTCCAGCGCGCGCAGATCCCCCGACCGCCAGCCGCGCCAACTCCGGCCCTACCTACCCCCGGCGAAGCTTCCCCGTGCGGCGTTCCCTGTCGGCCTCCCTCGCCGACGTTCGGCGACCCCCGCCGTCAGCGCCTCCGCGCTCACCCGCGTGCGCCCCCGCCGGATCTTTTCGGATCCGCGCCGGCCTCCCCGAACCCTCCCGCGTGGACCCGCGAGCCCGCCGACCTTCCGGCGAAGCTCCTCCCTGCCGTCCGCGCCCCCAATCTTCCGGCGAGGCGTGCCCTAGCCGCAGCCGACCGGCCTTTTTCCCCCTCGGCCGCACTTCTTCCCGCGGCAGACCCTTTTCCCGGCGAGTTTTCCCGCCGCCCGTGCCAGCGCCATCTCGGCAGCGCCCTGTGGGTTTCATCCCACTGTCCTGTGCGCGTGGAGCATTTGCTGAGTCCGGATCCGCGAAGCTTGCTGTCCAGGATCTTCGACCTGCTGCCGAACTTAGTTTCGGATTTTTCTCGAGATTTTTCCCCCGGCTCCCCGCCAACGGAATTTGGTAATTTCTGGATAATCACAGTAGTTCGTCCCTCCCCATAGAGTCGATGATGAAATCGGTCCCCGATTTTCCTTTGGGAAATCTGGTTAGCTGCGTAATATTTTCGATTAGCTGCGTTAGCGTATTTTCCTGTGCTTTATCTGCTGGTTTGGTGTGGTTTGGTTTATTTTTGGGATTCCCAGATATTTCGGGAAAATTCGGTTGTTTGGGAATTATTCTGGTGGTGTTGGAAATTAGTTTCGGTGGATATTTTGGGATTATTATTTGGGATAGAATATTTGCAGGTTTTCCGTGGCACATTTCCCAGTTTTGGGTTTGTCCCGAAATAGAGGAAGTGCTGCCCAAATTTTTTACAAAAAACTATATTATATTGATTTCAAAATTAGATTTTCGGAAATGAATTTTAAACTGATTTTCGAGCAACGACCGTACCGGTCGGTGGGCCCCGGCAAAATGCAAACGCACCGGTCCGACCGGGCGTTGAGGTATTAGCCGAATTTTGAAGAATGGACCGAGTCTGAGACTCTTAGTTTCATTTTAATTATTTTTAATATTTAGGCTATTTATATTAGATATTTAATTCCTGCACTTTAATTATTTAATTTCAGTCATTTTCTCTTATTTAATGTAAAAGAAAATTGTACCGGGCATAAGCCCACCCTAGGACCATTAGCTGTGCCATTGTATTGTGTAGCATAGTTTTATTTTATTTTCTGGTGGATGTGATTTGGGTGGTTGTGATTAGACGCATAATCGTAGCTAGAGCGTAATTTACTGATTAATTAAGAATTAATTAATATGGATAAAATATTAGAAAATAACTAGTTCATGATTTATCACTAAAGGAAAACTGTATTTTTATATGTATATTACAAAAACTCAAAGTTTTCCAAAGTTAAATTGATTTTCGTGTATTTCCAAATAATCCAATTAACCGGCTTAATCAACGCACATAGTTGCGACGTAATCGTTAGCTGTAAATTAATACAACTTAAAACTTGACTAGAATTTACTACTAGAGATTGCAACTAGCACACTTAGTCTGGTTATTCAAGGTTCTAAGTCGAGTTCTCAACTGTAGGAACTCGAAGTTACACCTGACGTTCCTCCTCGGTACCGACTCGTCTTTCCAGTCAATCTAATACAAGGCAAGTTTCGGATTATGTTTTCTTGTAATTTCCTTAGTAAAGTTAAGCTGCATGTTAAACCACACTGCTGACACGGAACTCTACCTTAGGGTTCAACTACTGATTGTTACTGATACTGAATCTGGGACTGGGGGAATAGTGTAGACGTTTATGACCAAAGCCCCTACTGAACTGACTGTGTTAGCTTACCCCTCTCACACACGGGGATAAGCCATATCGTATCGCTAAGATACTACTGATCAACCCAAGCCGGTCATAGACGTTTGCATATTCAAAACACACTGAACTGTTTTAAACTGCTGAAAATATTATTTCAAACTGTTTACCCTGCACTTTCCAATTACTATTTAAATTATGAGATGCATATTTCGTTCTTGCTCCCTCCTGACTGGAGACAACATTTTAGGTAACACTGAGGATGACGAGCTATACTATAATAGCTACTACGACCCGGTTCTCTACCCTGCGACGGTACCGGAGCCGTCTCTGGAGGACGCTGATCCTGGGACTGCTGAACCTGATGTTTAGATAGTTCTTCCTTTATGCATTTTCTTCTTTATTTGGAGTTTGTAGTTTTATTTCGGTATTTCCTTTCACAGTTGTACTTCTAAATATTTTATTAAACAAAGTTTCAAATTCCGAATAGAACCGTTGTGACAAATGTACTTGTGTTGTTGTGAATACCTGCAATGGAACAGCTTACTGCCGCCGTCTCAACAACGGTGCAGGCTGGGCATGATCCGGTTCGACCCAATTAGTTGGGATCGGATCGTGACATGTTTTTAGTGGTGGCCCATGCAGGTCAGAACAACAACTTAGGAAAACAACTTAGAAACAATTAGAACACTAGAACATCAATTTGTCATGACATAGGTCCGATTCATATATAAGTAAATATTTTTGCTTGATTATAGACCGGTAGGCTACCTTGCTTGTGTGCGTCCTAAACCTTCCAGAGAATGACGATTGACCAAATCATGCTGGCGATGAGGTGTCATCTCCGGATCATATTCCATCTCCTCAACCAAGTCCAGGGTCTTTTCCCTCGCGGTTGTTTGACCGTCCTCATAGTGCATCCAGTGAAGTTTTCCCTACACTGGCGATTCCTACCTCATCTCAAACTGAATTGCATTTCCTTGGTGGAGTATTCATTTTTGTTGCTCCACTAGTACCAGCAATCATCTTCCAAATGGTTGTCCTATTTCAAGAAATCCTGGAGTTCCAGAAAGCTCAAGATGAAGCCCAGCAGGAACAGATGAATATCACGAGAGAAGACATGAAGAACGTCATGATGTAGCCTTAGTTATCTCCAACCAAGTTAGAGCAGAACTTTTGTCCTAGGAAGGATACCCCTGAAGATATTTGGGTCCCATCAAGTACTCTACTTTTCGGCAGCCTTGTCGTAAGAAGCTATGGGCTTGTAACTATTGCAATAGGCCTGGTCATCAGGTCGATAGTTGCCGCAAGAGTTTGGGACAATATTTGGCATGTGGATCTGCTGAACATCGGGTAAAGGACTGCCCCTTATCTTTCCATCAAACCAGAGCTCATATCCCAGCAACACCTGTTAGGCCACAACCTAGGGACCCTCTTTCTATCCAGCAGACCCTGTCCCTTACAATAAGGCATGACGCAGACTCGGGGTTCATAGAAGATGAAAGACCAGATCAATGAAGGCTCTAGGATTTATTCAGGAAGGTACTTCACCTTAAGAAATACCTATCTTGTTTGTGCCCAAGAAGGATGGAGCAACGGATGTGCATCGATTACCAGACACCAAAGAACAAGTACCCTCTGCCCGGATCGAGGATCTGTTTGATCTGGTTGTGTGGAATTAGGGTGTTTCGAAGTTTGACTTAAGATTTGACTACCATCATATCAAAGTCAGGAAAGAGGACATTTCCAAGACGGCGTTCAAACACCAAGTATGTGTAGTTTTCTTTGGTCAGGACGTTAGACTGACAAATGCTTCTGCTGTGTTCATGAATCTCATGAACAGAGATTTTCATGAGTATTTGAATCAGTTTATCTTCTCCATAGATAACATTCTGATATATTTGAAGACTGAAGAAGAGCATGAAGAACATCTGAGGAAGTTTTGGAAACTTTGAGGAAAAAGAAGTTTTTGGTAAGTTATTTGAACGTGGATTCTTGACAAGGTAGACTTTTGGCCATGTTGTCAAGAGAAGAAATTTCGATGGAAGATAGCTGTTGTTGAAGAATGGTATACCCCAAGTTCAATTCGAAAGATTCTTGAACTTGGCCGGCTACTACCAGAGGTTCGTGAAGGATTTCGCCAAGATTGCTAAGCCAATAACGAAGCTCACTTGGAAGAATGAAGAATTCATCTGAACGAAAGTTTGCCAGGCGGCATTGAGGAGCTGAAGAAGAGACATACCACTACACCAATCCTTGCGCTACCCGCAGGAACCGGTGGGTTCTCCATTTACAGTAATGCCTCTGGAAGAGGACTGGGTTGCGTTCTTCAACAACATGGGAGAGTAATTGCTTACACGTGTAGGCAACTACAGACTCATGAGAGGAATCATCCCACGCCTAATTTGAATTGCTGCAATTATCTTTACTTTGAAGTTGGAAGCATGATTTTTATGGAAAGGGAGTGAAAATTTATACGGACTACAAAAAGTCTGAAATATGTATTCACTCAGAAAGGGCTGAATGTTAAACTAAGAAGATGGCTGAAGCAGATGAAGGACTTCGACATCAACCTGCAGTACTATTCAGGTAAGGCTAATGTGGTCGCTGATGTACTTGGTCGATACTGATGGCGAAGTTCTTAACCAAGGACTAGCACCTGCTAGAAGATATCGAAAAGTTTGGACTGGAGGTTATACTACCTGGAGATAGAAGGACGGAGCTGGATGCTGATTCAGTATTGATGAAGTTCGAGGCTGAGGGATAAAAATCAAGAGAACGTAGTTTCAAAACGAGGCACTTTGCAGGCTTAGAGCTCAAGTGTTGGTAGGAACACCTGAGGGTTTCTAAATTAATCAGCATTGGAACTCTGAAGAATGGTACGAGACTTTGCGTATCGGCTGACAAACGGAGGAACGAGTTGATGAAAGAAATGCACCAGTCGCAGTATTCCATATATTCAGGAGCTAATAAGATGTATCGGAATATGCCTCCATTGATTGGTGTTATGGAATAAAGAAGGACAATTCCAGGCATAGGATTAGATATGAAATAGTCAACATGAGGAATTTAGCAAGAGAACAACAAGTTTGTTGCAGCCGCTGGACAATTCGGAGTGGAAGTAGAAGCATATAACAATGAACTTTGAGTAAGGATTGCCTTGTTCCTAAGGAGGGAAGGGCACCAATTGGATTATAGTGGACCGACTGACTAAGTCAGCACACTTTAATTTCCTTCAAGTTGGTTTATCCACTAAGAAGTGGGCAGCATTGTACGGAAAGCACATCTACCGGATTCATGGAGTACCGCGGGACAAGCAATCAGAGAGGTCAATTCAGACGCTTAAAGATGTATTGAGATTTTGCGTCTTGGATTTTGGTAGGTCTTGGGAAGACCAAATTGCATTTGCTGAAGTTTCTCCTACCAGAGGAACAATCAGTTTTGACGGAGCTGGAAATTGAGGCCAGGTACATCAGGCTATTTGAAGTTTAAGACGAGTTGGAAGTAGTGTACCAGTTAGCTCTACCAGCTAATCTTGAGAGTGTGCAACGTCTTCTACGTCACAGCTCAGACGTTACATTTCGGATCCGAGTCACATTTTGGATAATTTAGAGATGAAGATTGGAATCAACCTTTCAGTGCCAGAGAAACCAGTTGCAAGCCTAGTCAGAAATGAGAAGAAAATCAGAATTTGAGCCATCATTTAAATTCCTACTTCTTATCTTTTCGTTCTAAATTTGACTAATGCTGCTAAGTTAGCCTAGTTTTGCAAGCTATCTCTTTAAATCAAGCTTGATCATGACGATATTTTATTGGGTGCACCCACTAATATATTGTCTAATCAGGACCGGTGCATGATGGTCTGATCAACCTCGTGTATTTTGGTTCGCCTTTGTATTTTTCTGCGTGGATAATATCATGAAACTTGTCCCTAAACCGTCTCATCCACGACTGCTTTGGAAATTCTTATGGTTGGACCTGAGTTACGGGCGTAGTACCCGTACCTGTTTGTCTTTTCTTTCCTACCTTTAAATTTCGAGGACAAAATTTTCTAAGGAGGGAAGATTGTGAAACCCATATCCTGTATTTTATTATTTAATAATGTTTAGTGTTATAATTAGCATTTTCTAAAAATAATTATTATTAATATTACTATTAAATATTTTTGGATGAAAAAGGATTTCGAAAATATTCATTACAACATGGACTTTTGATTTTCGGACCCAGACCCGAGTCCGAGCCCAGACCCAGGCCCGAGCACAATCCCTTCTTTTTATTTCTCAATTCTGATTTGAATTTGGTTTAAGTATTAAAAATAATAATAAAAAAAAATAATAAAACCCAGTCTTTGGCTGGCCCCGAAGGACCAGCACCCCAAACACACACGAATTGGCAAAACCCATCTTTTTCTCTTCTGAAACGTTACAACTCACCTCTCCCCTTTATTACTCACACCCCCACGACCGAAACTCTTTCCATTTCCTAACAGCTACTTTCCTTCACCACCACTCTTTATTAAACCCACTCTCTTTCTGTACACACTTCTTTCATCAGAGAAAAGAGAATTAACTCTCACTCTCTCACGAATTCAACAGAAGGGAATAACTCCCTCTTTACTCTCAACCATTCCTCACAACTCTTTCTCTCCCTCTCCATCTCTCAGAAACCCTTCCCCAGACCCGAACCCTAACCCCAACTCTAGATCCGCGGCCGAGCTCCCCTCCGGCGCGCGGTCTCCGGCCACCCCCGAGCTCGGCGCCGCCCCCGCCGGCCGAGCCCAGATCCGCGCCCCTCTCCGCGCGTGCGACCTCCCCGAGGTCGACGCCTCCCCTCCGTGCAACCCTTTCCGGCCAAATCCGCCCCTGAGCGCCGCCTCCAGCGCGCGCAGATCCCCCGACCGCCAGCCGCGCCAACTCCGGCCCTACCTACCCCCGGCGAAGCTTCCCCGTACGGCGTTCCTCGTCGGCCTCCCTCGCCGACGTTCGGTGACCCCCGCCGTCAGCGCCTCCACGCTCACCCGCGTGCGCCCCCGCTGGATCTTTTTGGATCCGTGCCGGCCTTCCCGAACCCTCCCGCGTGGACCCGCGAGCCCGCCGACCTTCCGGCGAAGCTCATCCCTGCCGTCCGCGCCCCCACTCTTCCGGCGAGGCGTGCCCTAGCCGCAGCCGACCGGCCTTTTTCCCCCTCGGCCGCACTTCTCCCTGCGGCAGACCCTTTTCCCGGCGAGTTTTCCCGCCGCCCGTGCCAGCGCCATCTCGGCAGCGCCCTGTGGGTTTCATCCCACTGTCCTGTGCGCGTGGAGCATTTGCTGAGTCCTAATCCGCAAAGCTTGCTGTCCAGGATCTTCGACCTGCTGCCGAACTTAGTTTCGGATTTTTCCCGAGATTTTTCCCGCGGCTTCCCGCCAACAGAATTTGGTAATTTCTGGATAATCACAGTAGTTCGTCCCTCCCCGTAGAGTCGATGATGAAATCGGTCCCCGGTTTCCCTTTGGGAAATCCGGTTAGCTGCGTAATATTTTCGATTAGCTGCGTTAGCGTATTTTCCTGTGCTTTATCTGCTGGTTTGGTGTGGTTTGGTTTGTTTTTGGGATTCCCGGATATTTCGAGAAAATTCGGTTGTTTGGGAATTATTCTGGTGGTGTTGGAAATTAGTTTCGGTGGATATTTTGGGATTATTATTTGGGATGGAATATTTGCAGGTTTTCCGTGGCGCATTTCCCAGTTTTGGGTTTGTCCCGAAATAGAGGAAGTGCTGCCCAAATTTTTTACAAAAAACTATATTATATTGATTTCAAAATTGGATTTTCGGAAATGAATTTTAAACTGATTTTCGGGCAACGACCGTACCGGTCGGTGGGCCCCGACAAAATGCAAACGCACCGGTCCGACCGGGCGTTGAGGTATTAGCCGAATTTTGAAGAATGGACCGAGTCTGAGACTCTTAGTTTCATTTTAATTATTTTTAATATTTAGTCTATTTATATTAGATATTTAATTCCTGTACTTTAATTATTTAATTTCAGTCATTTTCTCTTATTTAATGTAAAAGAAAATTGTACCAGGCATAAGCCCACCCTAGGACCATTAGCTGTGCCATTGTATTGTGTAGCATAGTTTTATTTTATTTTCTGGTGGATGTGATTTGGGTGGTTGTGATTAGATGCATAATCGTAGCTAGAGCGTAATTTACTGATTAATTAAGAATTAATTAATATGGATAAAATATTAGAAAATAACTAGTTCACGATTTATCACTAAAGGAAAACTGTATTTTTATATGTATATTACAAAAACTCAAATTTTTCCAAAGTTAAATTGATTCTCGTGTATTTCCAAATAATCCAATTAACTGGCTTAATCAACGCACATAGTTGCGACGTAATCGTTAGCTGTAAATTAATACAACTTAAAACCTGACTAGGATTTACTACTAGAGATTGCAACTAGCACACTTAGTCTGGTTATTCAAGGTTCTAAGTCGAGTTCTCAACTATAGGAACTCGAAGTTACACCTGACGTTCCTCCTCGGTACCGACTCGTCTTTCCAGTCAATCTAATACAAGGCAAGTTTCGGATTATGTTTTCTTGTAATTTCCTTAGTAAAGTTAAGCTGCATGTTAAACCACACTGCTGACACGGAACTCTACCTTAGGGTTCAACTACTGATTTTTACTGATACTGAATCTGGGACTGGAGGAATAGTGTAGACGTTTATGACCAAAGCCCCTACTGAACTGACTGTGTTAGCTTACCCCTCTCACACACGGGGATAAGCCATATCGTATCGCTAAGATACTACTGATCAACCCAAGCCGGTCATAGACGTTTGCATATTCAAAACACACTGAACTGTTTTAAACTGCTGAAAATATTATTTCAAACTGTTTACCCTGTACTTTCCAATTACTATTTAAATTATGAGATGCATATTTCGTTCTTGCTCCCTCCTGACTGGAGACAACATTTTAGGTAACACTGAGGATGACGAGCTATACTATAATAGCTACTACGACCCGGTTCTCTACCCTGCGACGGTACCGGAGCCGTCTCTGGAGGACGCTGATCCTGGGACTGCTGAACCTGATGTTTAGATAGTTCTTCCTTTATGCATTTTCTTCTTTATTTGGAGTTTGTAGTTTTATTTCGGTATTTCCTTTCACAGTTGTACTTCTAAATATTTTATTAAACAAAGTTTCAAATTCCGAATAGAACCGTTGTGACAAATGTACTTGTGTTGTTGTGAATACCTGCAATGGAACAGCTTACTGCCGCCGTCTCAACAACGGTGCAGGCTGGGCATGATCCGGTTCGACCCAATTAGTTGGGATCGGGTCGTGACACCCTACTAGTTTAACTCTTGTTAGTTGGGTAAAATGTCTTACGACCTAACCTTCCTTATGACCTTAACCAAGTCTTAGACAGGTAGACGGTAGGACGACTGTATAGGTATCAACATAGGACATGACCTAGATTTTTAAGGACTTTGACCAAACTCTACTCCCTTTCAATCTTAATCTCACGTGCCTATGTTTTTACCATCTTGACTAATGTTGCTACTATAATATAGTTTTACAAGCTTATCCATCTATCGAGCTTGTTCATGACTTATGCTATTGAGCGCGCTCACTAACATATTGTCTAGTCAGAACCGGTGCATGATGGTCTGATCAACCGAGTGCACTTTGGTTTGCTTTTATCTATCGTTCTACGTGGATGGGGACATAGCTAAACTTGTCCTCTAGAGTCCCATCCGCGACAGCCTTGGCAATTCTTTTTGAATTACTCACTCGCCTTTGAACCACATATTGGTATTCGAAAACAACTTCTTTGGACTCATATTGGTTTTCGTCTTTCACTTATTTAGACGAAGACTCGTACTTAATAGATAGACCCAAAGTGTCACCTTAGTTGCCCCACCATCTATTGCCAAGATAGTTAGCCATGGACCAACCCAGATGACTTCAATCTCGTCTCAAGTTACAGGCCATTTCTTTCAACTCTCAATCTACTATCATGACTTTCTAAATTGTTTAAAACTTAGGAAGGATAAGAACCCTTTCCCTTAACCATACTTCTAAACCTAGGCGAGTATCTTCTTCCTAGGAAATCACATATCCTTAATCTCAAATCAAATTACCACCCCTTATTGACCATTAATCTTTGTCTCTTCTTGCGTTAACATGCGACCATCAATTACTCCCTAAATTAAATTCGTGATTTATTTCCGTAGTTATCGAAGTCACAATTTTTTTAATGCATGTTTTGGACGTCGTGATTTGCTTGTTCCTCATTGATATACCCTTGTACCCTCTCAACCCCTACTTATTTTAAATTTCGAGGACAAAATTCTTGTAAGTTGGGTAGGATATAAAACCCCTAAATTTTCACTACGATTTTAAATTTTTTTTTGTATTTTGTATTAGTTTTGTTTTCGGTATTTTACGTCGAGTACAAATACGTTTATACGAAGTATATTTTTATACAAAGGTTTATAGTATAGAATTCTTCAAATAGAAAATAAGCATATTTTTCTAAAATTATATAAGGTAAACCAAAAGTTATTCCACAAAAGTTCTCTCCACCCATAAGAGTCGTGCATCGTGTCAGTGTCTAATATCTTATTCCATTGGTACAGATACAATCCTTTCTGCGTCGGACACACCCCGACATCAACAAATCCTAAACCTAACTCTACCATCTCCACATGTCGCCTTCCGAAATCCAGCAGCACCACGCCCAGCCATCTCCCAGTAACTCCGACATCCCGCTCTCCTCAACCACGCCACCACAACCGTCGACTCCATCCCCTGCAGCCCCTCGCCCAAGCTCACCACTGTGGTCATCACCACCAACCCGCAACTCTCCGACAACATCCCCGTCATCCGGCCAACACCAACCCCATCCACCAAAGACCTACCAGGCCTATTCCAGCCACCCGACTACCAACAACCACCACCATCATCGTCAAATTAACCTCCACCAGCGTCGTCGCCATGGCGACACAGCCACCGCAGCATCCAACCCCCGGCCACTTTCCGGCCAAATCCCCCAACACAACCATCACCATCACTGACAACAATGTAGCCACCACCGTCACCACCACCAAATAACAAATAAATCAAAAACCCCCGCCACTTACCCGACCTCGACGCGCCACTACCTCGGATCCGAGCGCCTCGACCGCCATCAAGCTCCACGGAGCTCGCTTTCTCGGAGCCGCTCCTCCGTGTACCGCAGGTGACCCGGTCCATCGCGGTCGCGAGCCCACCGCTGGCCGCGAGACCGCGCTCGTCCCCGCGAGCTGCGACCGCGACCTCTCCCACAGTCGATCGTGTCGTGGGATCATGCCCCCACAGTGGAACCCCTCGCCGCGTCCAGCCGCGCTTGACCTCTCCTCCGCCCGCGCAATTTTCCATCGATCTTAGCACCACCGGCCGCTTTCTGGATCCACCAGACCAGAGCGTAACCATGTCGCGACCGTACCGGCAAAATGTGCGCCGACGAACGCGCAACATCTTCGCTGAGTCCGCCGCCTCGCTCCCGGTGACCCCCGCTCCCTCCGCCGCCGAGAAGACCTCTCTTCCCTCTCGCTCCTCTCTCCGATCTCCCGCTCCCTCTTTCCCCTTTCCTTCTCACTCTCTCTCTCTCCCTCCCTCCCTCTCATTTATTCCCTCTGCTTCTCTCTCTCTCTCTATTTGATGCTCTGTGGTTTTAATTGCTACTAAGTACAAGGACATAGATTTTAGTATTTATAGGTATACATATTCTTTTTATTTAATATTATGTTTTATCTATAGGTTTATTGTAAAAAAAAAATTAGTACTATTTATATTATTAGTAATTTTACTGCAATTCTAACATATTATTTTATTAAACAAAATATACATGTTAATTTTGTCAAAAAAAATTTATTATTGAGCTACATATTTGGGTTAGAAATCCTATATAGGATTAATCATTTTTACTTGTTTAAAATAATAGCTATTTTTGATCTAAAATTTATCTTGAAGAGAGAAATAAATAAAATTTGTTTATTTATTATTATCATTATTATTAATATTATTTTAGAGCTTTTTAAGCCTCAAATGATTTTCTCGAATTTTTAGATAGTTATTTAAAAATATTTTTATAAAATATAGTTTTCAATTTCAATTTTGGCAACTTAAGAGTACATTAGCCTAAAAACGATTTCCATATTTTCAAGTATTATTTAAAAACTATTTTTAACTAATAAAATATATTTTTTTTGTATTACAAATATTTTAATAATATAAGTATTATTTATGCTAATTCCTTCGATTATTGATCCTTAACCGTGC
The DNA here is from genome assembly GCA_029216955.1 of Iris pallida. Classification (NCBI taxonomy): domain Eukaryota; kingdom Viridiplantae; phylum Streptophyta; class Magnoliopsida; order Asparagales; family Iridaceae; genus Iris; species Iris pallida. The sequence goes on from JANAVB010037020.1 coordinate 6,650,000, forward strand.
CGTGTCCAATCCCGTTCATCCTATTCCCTTAAAATTTCTGGACTACCTCATGTCGACCCTGACTAATTTGACCATTTTGGACCCGATGGAACAGTCTATGCCATCATCCGAGGCTGTCTTGCTTAGTTGCAACATCAAAGTCATATGCTGTGCCACCTTGATTATCGCACCACACCAGGCGTTACACCAGACAAGTATACCTTGCTAATTAACTATCTTATTATTTATTTTTCGCGTTATTTACTTTGTTTCATATTTGTTATTTTTTTATAAACTGCGCGTCCAAGCCATACTTGGGTGCAAGCGACTCTATTAGTTGTTACTTTATTTTATGCATGTTGACTTAGTTTTAGTGAATTACCTTCTTGTCGTGGGATATTCTTATATCTCCGTTGGCCATGACACACACTACACGGTTTGAGACATTTTGCTAGGGGCACGACTTATGGATTGGCCATCTCTAAAGTCGTGTGACAGATGTTGTTCGTAACTACTATGACTAGGGTATAGAGACTCAAGCAGTTACAAAATTGGGCAGGTTATGGACATGACTTAAACGGTGTAGAAAATACTGGGGGAGGATAGTCGCTAGTGCGTATAGGAAACCAAACAGGTAAACCATAGTTTTCGAAAGAAACTATGGCGATATATATTTGCAGATATCCTCTGACGTTTTGGACGTTACAGACGGATACGGATGATTGGATGCCAGTTACGTACATGTAGCCTAAATCCCACCCATGCGCATGAAAGTTGTCCTCTAAATTGCACAATAGATGGTTAGCATTCCCTTTTGCATATTAGTGTCTAGGAGAGTCTTGCATATTATTATTACTAGCATATGTGCACGTGTCTTACACGTATTTTAACATTCTTTTAATTAACTTAGGAAGACTTTTTAGGAAGACCAAAGGATAGTCTTCGTAATTACTAAATTGTCCTTATTAAAATTAATGAACCATTTTTAATTAGTATAGACATGTAAGGATATTTTTGGAATTCAAAAGTTTCACCATCAAGTTTTTCTATTATATAGTAGAATAGATTTTGACAGTTCATATTAGCTTGTTCTTCATGTATCTTGTTACGTCCCTCTGATAACCTGGTTATTCCCCAGGTGTGTGTTCATGTCTTCCGCAGGTATCCTAGTCGGGATCGTGGTATTCTCCATTTATTCGAAGATGACGTGACTTGGTTCCTTCTTGCTACTTCCACTTAGCCTTTTATATATCATGTACTTCTTCCTTTTTATTTTGGTTGGTAGTGGATGTGTCTCCATCCAACATATTGTACCAAAACAATTCATTATATAATATCTTTTATTCCCTTATTTTGTGGATGAGATTAGTTAGTTGTGGTTTACTGCATTTTACAGCTTATGTATACATTCAAGGCCTCTGTACTTCGTATGTATACAGCTGGCATGTTTACGTACTTGGTCCTACGTATTTTGGGACTGGAGCGTTACAGTAAGCACTGTTTCATCCCAGAAGCAATTTGGAAGATCCGTAATCAACAACATTGAGTTCATCTATGTTAACATTCTGTTCTTCCTTTCTGCAACACCATTTGATTGAGGGGAGTACAGAGCAGTCGTCTCGTTGACAATTCTATGTTCTTTGCAGAACGATGTGAATTCATGAAACCAATACTCTCCACCTTGATCACTTCTGAGTCTTGAGTTGTTGTCCGGTTTGATGCTTGGCTTTAGCCTTAAAGTCCTTAAATTTCTCAAACGCTTTATCTTTATACTTGAGAAGATAAACGAATGCGTACTTTGAAAAAATTGTCGATGAAACTAATAAAGTACTTCATCCCGCCTTTGTGGAGAACTGTTTGAAGTCACAAATATCTGAGTGCACCAACTCTAGAAGATTTGTACTTTGGTTTACCCGTTTGAACAATTTTCTGGTGATATTTGTCTGCACACAGACCTCACACTTCTCCAACTCCTTACCCTCATATTTAGAGATAAGCCCTATACTAGACATCTTGTTAATTATTTTACAATGAACATGTTCTAGTCTATTATAACACAACTCAAGAGAATAATCAGAAATAGAGACTGCATTAATGTTCTCAATTGGAGTTACAAGTTGAAGTTTGAACATGTCACGCCCCAAAACCAGAATACTGGAGAGCGGGGACAGACACAGCCAGCTACGTATATAGAAGTGTAATCCACCTCGATATACGGTTAGGCTGTCTAGATGTATGAGGGTTTATCTACAAACCATCAGTCTCTTATGGTCAAGAACAAGCCCAGTGTCTCATTCTCAAGCAAGTAATAATAGTTACAAAATGTTAGACCATCAGATATTCAATAGTAAGGCATCCCATACATTTTATATACAGATGATCATGAAGCTAGTCGTATAAAATGCAAGGACGAACAAGAGTTTCAGTCATACATGATCAATCCTAGGATTTGTCAATCATGTTACAGCCCTTAGGCAGACAAGAAATATAAGTATTCAACACGAGCTAACACTTACTCGGCGGCTAAATGCCTCAAGAGAATAAATTTACAATAGAGTGGGAGAGCAAAATAAAACCCACTTGTTGTCAGGGTTTCTTTTAGTATTCACCATCTGGCTGGAACGCTGGAAGATCCTCGGGTGCTGCTCCGAAATCTGGCCATACAAAACCAGTTGGGTCAGACCCCAGAAAGAGCAAGTTCCACAAGGGAGGCTTCACTTAAGAACTAAAACCAGCATGTCAGAACATAAACAAGAATAATAACAAGAAGACATAAAATGCAATAAGGCAACAAATGACGAGAGGACGAGGAACTATTCCATAAGCCATGTTACAATCCTTAAACCAAACAAGGACCGGAGTTGTAACCCTTCGCCTGAACAGAACTGGTTCTCTAGCCATTTATTGATAAGAGTAAAGCATAAGCAATCATGCCCTGAGATAGCCATGTACTGGATCTAGACAAGACTAGACAGGATTAGACTCCATCCAACATTCACGGCCAAGCAAAGAGTACGGCTTTATACTTTAACTAACTAGAATTATCACAAGCCTAGTTACTAACAAGATGCATTGAGATGTTCCAACAGCCACAAGCCCTGCAGACTTATTCTATGTTATCCAGCTGCAAGTTGAGAGAGTTGGATTAGATGACTTGCGGGTGCAATACATGATAGTATGCTGGAAATATGTCCTACTCGACGACAGGCTACAAGTCCAATTAAAGCGTCCAGATAACGGGACTGCCTGTAGCTAGAAAATTCCTTCATGAACTACCTGATCAATCTAGTTGTTAACCTAGACGAATTTAGTATGAATCCCTAACCGTGGTAACAAGGAATTCATGTCCTAGACATGATCCAAGACGAGACATGTAGCTTACACAAGCACAAACAGCCACGGTATTAAGACAAGAGTTACTTAGCAAGTCAAGATAGCCGTCGCAACAGCATATCAAGATTATCATATTAGGTTACTTATCAAGTCAAGAGTGCGTCACAACGGACCACCATCAAGAATTATCATGCCAAGTTACTTGTCAAAAGTGCACCACGATGGGCCACTATCATGTCATGTTACTTGTTACTTGGTAAGAGTGCGCCTTAACAGACCACTATCGTATCATATCCTTACGTTATCATGAATGAGAGAAACTTGCATAAAATAGCTATTAACATATTCTTGAAGCCACAAAAAAGATCTATAACTTTCATGTTGGAAGTTGGAGAAATTTTGGCCATAAATCAGCCAAGTGGGGCATAAAATAGCCAAAAACAGCTAAAATAGGCACTATATGGCACTATGCATCTATGCGGACTGGCACTATGCGGCCAGGTACTATGCATCCATACGGACTGGCACTATGCGGCCAGGCACTATGCATCCATGCGAACTGGCACTATGCAGCCAGGCACTATGCATCTATGCGGACTGGCACTATGCGGCCAGGCACTATGCATCTATGCGGACTGGCACTATACGGCCAGCACTATGCAGCTATGCGGCCAGTACTATGCATCTATGCGGACTAGCACTATGCATCTATGGGAACGGGCACTATACGGCCAGGCACTATATATCCATGCGAACTAGCACTATGCGGCCAAACACTATGCATCCATGCGGACTGGCACTATGCGACCAGGTACTATGCATCTATGCAGACTGGCACTATGCGGCTAGACACGATGCAGCTATGCGGACTGGTACTATGCATCTATGCGGACTGGCACTATGCGGCCAGGTACTATGCATCTATACGGACTGGCACTATGTGGCCAGGTACTATGCAGCTATGCGGACTGGCACTATGCAGCCAGACACTATACATCCATGCGGACTAGTACAATGCATCTATACGGCCAGCACTATACGACCAGTACTATGCAGCTATACGACCAGCACTATGTAGCTATGCGGCCAGCACTATGCGGCCAGTACTATTCATCGTTCCTGCCAGAACCAGGACAGATGAACATAGAAGATGTCCAAATCTTGCTTTGGCCATAACTTCCTCAAAACAAGTCAAAATTTAACTTTTCAAAGGTCCATTGTGGGTAAAATCGAATTCTCTATAACAAAGAATAATCAAAACATGAAAATAATGAAGTTTGATAGATCAAAATCTAAGAAAAACGAAAATAACACAAACTTAGATCTACAAAGATCCTTTCATCTAACCCAAGAACTCCAAGTTCTAAAGAGGCTTAGAATCAAGAGAAAAAGATAATGGAACAATAAAATCTAAGATCCATCATGAAGCAAGATTACACTTGCGCAAGCTCTCTAGGTTGGTGAGAGAGTAATAGAGAAGAATGTGAAGAAATGAATGGAAGTAATGAAGAGAGAGAGAAAGGGGCGGTTGGGTTTTATAAAGAGAGGGGATGGTTCAACATGTTGAACCAACCACCAAAATAAACCAAACCAAGCCATCCAAAGCAAGTCAAGTTGGACCAAACCAACCCAAGGTCAACCCTATTAAAGATACATCAAGGCAAGCCATAAAGAAATACGAAAATACAGTAAAATAAAAATATGGGCCAAAATCCGTATACGTACACTAAAAATACGTATAACAAAAAAATGAAAGTGACAGAACATCCTTTCGATATAATAAGCCTTTTCTGAAGTATGTTCCTTTATAAGACATAACCATTTGATCAACTTTAATGTCCATCCTTAAGCCTGCTTTGTAAAGCAGACTTCCTGAGATCAGGTTCTTGGATATAGTTGGTACATACTTTACTTCCTGAAGCGTCAGCGACATTTCCGAAGTCGGTTACAGTACCACCATCCCGATCCTCTGCACTTCACCTTATGTTTGGTTTGCCACCATAATCTTCCCAGATGTAGGCTTGTATGTGGTGAACCACTCCTTCTGTGAGGACACATGGCATGATGCCCCAATATCTTTCCACCAATCTATGTCAACACTGACTGAGTCAACTTGTACAATTATAGCAACAAAGTTAACTTTACCTTGCTCTTTTTGTTTGGGCTTGGCCCTGCAGTCCTTCTTGAAGTGGTCTTTTTTGCCACAGTTGAAGCAAGCCCCGACGCCCTTAGGCTTTGTCTTGAACTGGGCTGACTTCACCTTCAACTGGTGAGAGTCCTTTTTTTTACTATAAGATGCCTTTTGTTTCCTCTTGGAATCTCCAGCATACACCAGATTGGCCTCAGCCATATGTTTGGACAAGGTGTCCAATTTGTTTTGAGCCCGTAGCTCATCTTCAACATGAATCCAGTGCAAGAGGCATTCAAGATCCACCCCCATCTTCTTGTAGTGCATATCCACGATGAAATTGCTCCACCCAGGTGGGATCTTGGCGACAATACCTCCGACAACGAAGGAATTGACTAAGGGCATGCCATCATCCGCCAGTTTCTAACGTAACTTGAGAAATTCCTTGACTTGAGGCAATATCGTTTTGTCATCCTCAAATCGCATCCTCCAGACCTTTTTAGTCATGTAGATCTTGTTCCTGTTTTCATCTGCCTTGTAGAGATTCTCTACAGACTCCCAGACGTCCTTAGCATGAGTCATGTTGTATGACTCTGCCAGAGAGTCCTCCATTTAGTTCAAGTTAAGCAACTTGCAGATGTTGTTATCTCTCCTCCACTTGGATTGCAGAACAGTGGCCTTAGAGACCCTTTGAGCATTTTCACCTTCTGAAATTAAAGGCTCAGGATCTGTCAACACGTAGTCTACGCTCACGAGTTGAAGATTAAGGCTGACCCTTCTCTTCCAGACGTTACAATGCTCTCCGTCAAACTTCTCAAGTTTGTTAAAACTTGTGTCAAGAAGATTTGCACAGTTGTTCACCATTGGATCTAAATCTTGTGTTGAGATTGTTAGTCCCGAAACAGAACTAAATGGAAGAATGAACAGAATTTAGAGATCTACTTGTAAATAAATTTTCTCTCTATTCTTCTATAGCAACTTTCAGACACAGAGATCCACTTGTAAATAAATTTGCTCTCTGTTCTGATTCTATGGGATTTCGGATATAACTTGTAAACGAATTTGCTCTCCTAATTTCCTTTGAACTGATTTTTAACACTTTTTGAGATTCCTACAAATGAGTTCTCTCTAGCAAAGTTCCTGAACTGAGTTCTATGATTTTGGAGATTTCGGCAAACAAGTTTGCTCTCCAAAATATTTTGCAGCCCACCAAGAAGGAGAAGAAGAAGAAAAAAGAAGAAAGAAGGAAGAGAGAAAGGCAACTTTGCTGGGTTATGAAGATCACTGTTGCTCAAAGTAAGATTCACCTTTATACGATCCATTTTCAGGAACCAGCAAGTTCTCAAAGAACTTCTGGAATGCTTGTTAGTCAAATTTTTGTGACTCGAACGGGCTTCATGGACTCAACGGACTCCCTTTACTCTCTTCTTTGGTGCATCTCACAAAGGAGGCCAGGGGGCTCTATTTGTAGAGTGGATGCCCGTGCGTACACGAGGCATCCTGGAGTCCGTGTCCAAGTCCGAGTTCGAATAACAAAAAGCAACTTGCTTCCTTGTTAGAATTAATCATTTTTCCTTCTAGAAAAATACTCCCATATGACACCCACTTGTGCCCCACCACACCTCATGTGCATACCTCAACACAAGCAAGGCATTATATTGTGATACTCACTATTTGGTGTAGCCGATGTGGAACTATCTTTCCTTGTCCAAAGGCAAAAATGCCAACAATAAATGCCAAGCAGACCTAAGAGACAAGAAAATATAAAGCTTCGTCTGCGCTTCAAACAAAGCCAGCTTCTTATGCTAGGATCTTTCAAGAAAAAATGACTCATATCACCCTCAATAAACTACATCATGAACAATAGCTATTCTAGAAAGAAAGATCTTCATGGCTTAAGGAAGGGGATAGGAATACAAAGTTTTTCCACATGACAACCCTTAACAGATACACGGATACACTCAGCCATTCCGGAAGGAGATTAGCTCAATAATCATCGAGCCAACACTGGAGACTAATATGTAGGTGTGGGACATCACCGACAATTATGATGGTAGTTAATTGACTACTATTAGCTCAATTATGATGGTAGTTAATTATAAGAATTATTTTATTTTTAATAATTAGTGCGTGATATATATACTTTTAGGGTATATATTTTTTATATATTTTTAATAATTAGTACGTGAATATGCCATTGTTTAGTTTAGCACCCTTAAATATTTTTATTAAAGAAAATATGTGGATTAAATCCTAGCCGTAAAGATTCAATCCTAACACAATGGAATAAGGTCGGAGAAAGATTCAATCCTAACACAATGGAATAAGGTCGGGGGTTGGCATTTGACAACCCAAATTGAAGTGCCCTGCTCTGCATCGGCGATTGAAATGGACCTTGGCTTGAGTCGACCATTTAAAATTGGTTTCAGGTAGAAGCACAATGTAACTTCCGAGCCATTTTAGTTGTTTTAAGTTCGGATGTGCGAAGTTAGCGAATTTGGTACGGTATTGCAGAGGAACTATTGCAGCAATCTACTCGGTCGAAGAAAGTCCCCGTTCAGTTGGGTGACTTCGATGAACCTTTGCTCCCTTACTAGCACAATAATAAAATTAAACTTTGTTTATGTAGTCTTCTTATGTAGCGAACCCATACATGCTAGTAATAAAAAGAGTCGAACCAACGTAGTTAAGAGAGTAATCTCATGTTGTATCTGCTGCTATAGAACATGGAATTGTAGCTTATGATGCTAGTATAGAATTCATACTACTGCCTTATGTTTCACACGACTAGTTTGATTGATGCTATAGACATGTAGTTCTCGTACCTTTGTAGTAGTATCCTATGCGTTGTAATGGAGATGTTTTATGCTGGATGAGTATCAAGTGATGTCTCAGAGTTAGTTTTTATGGTGATGATTGGGACCTTTGGGTTGCCAAGGCTATATCCCTGGATTGGAAAGTTTATAGGCGAACGATGGTTCATGGCAGATTGATAGTAAAGTATGGGTTATGTGTGGTTTTATGCTGAGTAGTGATGTTGTAGATGGTGATGTTAGTTAGGCCATGCATTTGCATTGAGTCTATATGTTATCGTAGGTGCGTGGTTATGGACAACTTGTACGCAAGACGTGTTCCTCGAATGATTGAAGGGGCATTAGGATCGATCCGGCCTAGGGGAACAAGGGTAGTTGTAACATGAAGCACCGGTGATTCGGGACCTCCAGTCAAGCTAGCTATCCATACTGGTAAAGGACGTCGTCTAATGTAGCACCCAGTTTTCTGAAATTGAGGATTTTTGAAAATTTATTATTTTTATTATTAATTAATAGTATTTTAGTCAGGATAGGATTTTTGGTGATTATTAGTGTAGTTAAACCATTTCTAAAGTCATGCTAAGTCATGACTTATGACTTTGTGATTTTGGTTAGTATAACTTAGTGTAAACCCTAGTTTTCTCTAACCTAGAAGTTGCCATGACCATGAGAGCTTAGCCATAGGCTTAGAACACCAAATTAGTGATTTTTAGCCAAAAGGGTATTTTGGTAATTTACTAGACTTTATTTGTGATTATGTGATTTTAATATTATTTTAATCATGGTTGAGTACCATGACTAGTCCCTAACCTATTCCACCCTAAACTAGAGTTTAGCCACTAACCTAGAAGCTATAGGATGGATATTTAGTCATAGGTTAAAGCAAGTTAAATATCTAGTTTACCTTTATTTGATATTTTGCTTAAACCATGCAAAATATCTAACCCTTTTATGCAAAGTCCAAGCCTTAGCCTAGAAGAAAGCCAAGGACACCTCCCCTACCCCCATGGCAGCCAAGGACCCCCCCTTGGCAGCCCACATTCTATAAAATCCCATTGAATTAATTCATGAACAATTTACATGAAATTAAATCCACAAAAATTCCCATTCCTTCAACCCTTCACAACTTGAGCTATTTTGATCCAAATTCACTCTAGTCTCTTGCATTGGGACCCTACAACATCTAGGGTGCTAAGGGGAACTAGCAATCAAGGATTTGGAGGCATTGGACATCATCAAGTAGAAGAACACACACCCCCATTTCCCTTGATTTTCATTGGATTGCACAAATAGGTATTTTCTCACAAACTTAGTTAAATTCCTGTTTTACCTTCATAAATGCATTCATGTAGGACTAACACTACTGTGGGTAAAGTTTGGTGGGAATTAGAAGTGGTTTGGTGTCCGTATCGGACACGTATCCTAGACTAGGAAACCTTGTTTGATGAAATGCCACAAAGGATCTGTTTTTATTAAAATATAAAACAAATTATATTTTCTGGTAGCCCTAGACCTCTAGGTCACAACCCTAACCTACTGAGCACATTTCTGAGTCTTGTCCGTGTCCAAAACGGACACGAACTCACTGCACGAGACTCGCGCACAGTGTCCTGCTACCGCACCCTTCGTGTGCACTGCACAGGGCACTTCGACAGACCAAAATTGGTGGACACGAGGGGGCAATGTCTGCGAACATGCCCCCAAAATTTGGTGTCGTCTCGTGTCGTGTCGAGTGAGAAAACTCACTCGCACTGGACACGCGCTGTCAGCGCACACGCACACAGGCACGACTTTGAGCGTGTCGTGTCGCATGGACACGAAACTAGGGTGTCTCGTAGTGACACGGGCATGAAGCCCTACATGTGGCGTACACGTGGACACAAGCACGTGATGCGTCGTGTCCTGTGTCGCGAGTACGACGCGTGTAACCGCGTGCACGACGCTGTCGAAACGCGCGTATCAGTCGTGTTTTTCATGACTGATACGGGTTTCGTATCGTGTCCACGAGTGTCGTGGACACGTGACAGTGTGTCCATCGTGTAGCCCTATATGTGGGCTATACGTGTGTGTGACCATGCGTCGTGTCGTGTCTCGTGGTGTGTCCACGAGACACGTGAACACGTGCACGACGCTGTACACTGTGTTCGTGTATCAGTGCTTACCCGATTGGGTTTTTACGTATTTGGACACGCCGTGTCGTGTCGTGGTGGACTCCCATAGACACACACGACACGTATACCTATGGGGCATCAATTACCAATCTAGGGATTCGAGCCATAGCTCGGTTTTGTGTGAGTTTTTGGGATTACCCTATTTTCCTGCACAGTGCAAATATTTCCAGATTTTGGGTTATTTTCCCAGTTTTTAAATTCGAGTTTCAAACCTAATTTTGATGTGAATTATATATGTATATGTGTATTTCAGTGTATGTATAGGAAGTATATATGTATGTGAGTGTGTGGGTGAGTTTTTGGGTAGTGTACATGTATATACATGTGTATATACATGTATGTATTTGTGTAGGGTGTGTGTGTGTATTTTGTTATGTGTTGGGGGTTGTGATTCCTGTTCTCAGGAATCTGAGAACAGCCCCCCCCCCCATTTGTGTTCTGTCCCTCTCTCTCACTCTATGTCTCTCTCTCACTTTCCTCTCTTTATATATATGTTTATATATAAAGGTTTAGTCTATATATATATATATAATTGTCTTAGGATTATATATATTGTGTCAATATGTAGATATCTAGGGTATGTGAGAATCACATAGGCTATAGGCCTATGTGATGGTTGTTTGTGTGTATATATATAAGGTTATATATATATATATATATATATATATATATGTGGGTAAGTTTGTGAATATATATATATATATATATATGTATATATATATGATATATATATATATTTACTAGATCATATATAGTGTTATGTATATATATGTGGGTTTTGGTATTATATATATAGTGTATCCCATATTGATATATAGGTAGTAGGTAGATAGTGTCTATCTATATATATAGATATATACATATATATATGATTTCTAGTATAGGTTTATATGAAAACCTATGACTATGGCCTATGGCCTAGGATTACTAGCCTATGGCTTGGGGCTAACCCTAATGACCCTAAACCCACTTGTTGACCCTTGTTGACTAAGGGTTGACCAAAGTCAACCTTAGGTCAAAAGTGACCTAGTTAACCTAGAAATGACTAGGAATGACCTAAAACAACTAGTTTAGCTAGTTTGACTAAAACCCTAACTAGTAGACGTAGTTTGATCCAGACTTAACCCAGATTGATCATGTTGACTAGTATTTGACTAGTTTGATTAGAAGTTGACCAAGAGTTGACTTTTGACCAGATTGACCTAGAATCATGTAGTATGCATTGTATGCTCTATTTTTACCATTGTGGACATGTTGTGACCTGTTTTACTCTAAATAGGACTCTGTGACACCAGTTCGGACATCTATTCATATCAGTCATACAGGGTGACAGGCGAGTACATTCTCTGATCTTTTCATACTTATTAGGATTTATATTCTTGCTCTAGAATACCTTACATGATGTTGTCACGTCATTATCACGGATTGGTACTATATGGATCTTGTCATGCGATGTTATCTCCCTCGGGGTGCATCAGATACAGTTGTCATGTGCTTTTCACGAACATCTTGTATTTCATGTACACCGCTTTCATGTATACTCTTGTGCAATCTTGTACTCTCATGATCACGCGAGCAAACATGATAAAAACCTCTTGTACAAGGTAACGTAACTTGACTGGATCGTTGTGTATTGATTGGGGAGGGTGAGTAGGAAATGGTTATGTGATCAAAATCCCATCTTGTACAAACTCTTGTGAAATCTTGTGAAATCTTGTATATGTCCTAAGCCCGTTTATATAACCATATCATGCTCTAAATCATAGGTTACCTACAGTTCTTACTTATCATATATATAGATATTTCCAGTTATCAAATCTCTCTCGTTTTACATATATTCTTTACAGTTCATGTATCTTACTCTATGCAAGCTTTACATTTTCCAACCTGATATGAACTGCGTGAGATGTATTGTGCTCGTTCCTGTCCTGACTGGGCCTGTTGAAAATATTACAGATGATGATGGTGACTGTCCTACCTTCTATGGGACACATGAGGGTGACCTTCAGGAGCCTGAGGAGCATCTAGCTCAGTAGAGGGTGCCTAGTCTAGTCTAGTGTTTACAGTTTTCATTTTGTATCGGACTGTTCCGATTGTTAGTTGTGACTTAGTTATATTTCAGGTCTTGTAATTATTTGTGTTGGATATCTACTTTGTGTGGTATGATAACTCTATATATTTTTAGTTCTTTCTTTCGTCTGATTCCATATCATGTTCTATCTTGTCTTTCCTAGACTTGTGTTTGAGATATAGAGTTGAGATGTTATGTTATACCTCCGTGCGGAGATGACAGGTTTATATGTCTTATTGTTAGATGTTAGTTGTTATAGATAACCTATACAGCGTTCTACCGCCGACACTGTGGCGTAGGCTGGACGTACCCACGTTCTCGTGCCCCTAATCAGGGTGCGGGTCGTAACACATTTTTGTGGTGGCCCATGCAGGCCTGTGTCGCAGTTAGTACGATCTCGTAATGGTGCTCGACTTAGAGTACTAATTACGAGCCTGCAATTAGGACGTAGGACCTAGGACATGATAGGAGTTTCTCAATCACACCTAGGAAATTTCCGATCTTTTGATTATCATGATTACTTCCCTTGTATTAATTTAACTGTCCTTCCTTGATAAATCTACTCATGTGCCATATTGACCTCTTTGTTTCAATTCGTCTCCAGGATGACGAAGACGCACCTGCAGGCCACTGGATCGAGTAGTTTGCCTGAGAGATCTGATTAGGCAGAGGAGGAGGTTCACGAGACTGCCCCCAGTGATTCTACTATTCTGGAGACCCAGGCAGTTACACAGGGAGGTCTACCACCTCCACCCCAGAGGGTTACGGCCGTTGTTCCGGAGATACTGCTGCCACCACCACAGGTACCGACGGATACGCACCATATGTTCCTTCTCCTTCAGCAGATGATGGAGACACAGCGGGCCCAGGCAGAGGCGTCGCAGCGCCAGTCGGAGGCGTCATACCGACAGATCGAGATGCTGAGGCAGAGTATGGAGAACTTGCATCAGCTTGCCCTAGCAGCAGTAGAGAGAGTGGCACCGGGTATGGTGCAGGGCCCTACTGGCCAGTAGCCGTACCAGCAGCAGTCCAGGTCGGGGACAGTATTGGACTTCAGGAAGATGAGCTCCAGGGACTTCACAGGCACGGAGGGCATCCTCTATGCAGACGACTGGCTAGAGGATGTACAGCGGAGCATGGAGCTGGCAGAGCTTCCTAGAGCGCTTTGGGTTTCGGCCGCAGCCAGCCGATTCTTCGACATTGCGCTGACATGGTACCGCACGGATCCTCATGCGTCGATGAGAGGGCTGACATGGGAGAACTTCCGGAGGCTCTTCAAGGAGAAGTTCTTCCCGGACGTGGCTCTTACAGCATTGGAGGGCCAGTTCGTGGGTCTAGTGCAGGGGAACTCGTCGGTGGACGAGTATGCAGCTGAGTTCTTCCGTCTTAGCAGGTTCGCTCCCGATATGATCCAGGATGAGGGGCAGAAGGCTCATAAGTTCCGCAGGGGACTTATTCATGCAGTACGCACCCACACCTCGGGACGCCGTGACGCGACGTTCGATCAGATATTGATGGACGCACAGATTGCAGAGGAGGACTTCGGCCTCAAGCCGAAGAGGGGCAGTGATACCTTAGGGGCTAGTTCTAGTGCAGGGCCAGCCAAGCGCCCTCACATACAGCAGCAGAGGCTAGTTCAGCAGCCGTTTCAGGGCCAGGGACATATACTTCACCAGCAGGCACCCAGGCAGCAACAGCACCCCATGTGTAACTTTTGCAAGAAGCAAGGTCACGGATGGGACGACTGCAGGAAGAGGCAGGGCCTGTGTTTGCTTTGTGGTTCAGCAAAGCATCAGTTGAAGGAGTGTCCCAAGAACTTGGCACGATTGACCCAGACAGTAGCAGGAGCTAGAGCTCCGACAGGGCAGCAGACAGGACCACCGTTGCAGACTCAGCAGCAGAGGTTTGCCCAGCATCAGCAGCAGGCCAAGGGAGGCCAGCCGGGGCGAGCTTTCGCCATGGCAGTCGATGATGCACAGACAGAGGGAGAGCTGATTGCAGGTTCCAACCTTTTCGATTCTATTTTCGCATTTGCCTCCTTATAACTGTCTTGGAATTTTGATTCTATCTGTTCCTTAAAGTTGATAAATTCTGTTCGGATATTTCATTATGAATTATTTTCTTCTGAGATAAGTCGTATAGGCTAGGTCGTCTCGATCATGGGATCTAGAGTTTTCTATAGTCATGTTAGCTGGCATAGTGAGGACATATAGTCGGATTTTGGACGTATTTCTCGGATGTGGGAATTTAAGGTTTTCGCGGCCAGGCATGCGGCAATGCGAAAATTTTAAATACCATGATTCTAGAGGTATGTACCTTAGTCGAGGACTCTGTGAATATCGTAGCCTTGCTCACTAGCATGACGAAGATTCCGAATATCATGATTTTGGACATACGCATATGATTATCGGACTGTGTGTTTGAGACTGTGATTGTTGGGGTGTTTGACCTAGAAGGAGTATGACCATTCTAATTTCGAGGACGAAATTTTCTAAGGAGGGTAGACTTGTAGCACCCAGTTTTCTAAAATTGGGGATTTTGAAATTTTATTATTTTTATTATTAATTAATAGTATTTTAGTCAGGATATGATTTTTGGTGATTATTAGTGTAGTTAAACCATTTCTAAAGTCATGCTAAGTCATGACTTATGACTTTGTGATTTTGGTTAGTATAACTTAGTGTAAACCCTAGTTTTCTCTAACCTAGAAGGTGCCATGACCATGAGAGCTTAGCCATAGGCTTAGAACACCAAATTAGTGATTTTTAGCCAAAAGGGTATTTTGGTAATTTACTAGACTTTATTTGTGATTATGTGATTTTAATATTATTTTAATCATGGTTGAGTACCATGACTAGTCCCTAACCTATTCCACCCTAAACTAGAGTTTAGCCACTAACCTAGAAGCTATAGGATGGATATTTAGTCATAGGTTAAAGCAAGTTAAATATCTAGTTTACCTTTATTTGATATTTTGCTTAAACCATGCAAAATATCTAACCCCTTTATGCAAAGTCCAAGCCTTAGCCTAGAAGAAAGCCAAGGACACCTCCCCTACCCCCATGGCAGCCAAGGACCCCCCCCCCCCCCTTGGCAGCCCACATTCTATAAAATCCTATTGAATTAATTCATGAACAATTTACATGAAATTAAATCCACAAAAATTCCTATTCCTTCAACCCTTCACAACTTGAGCTATTTTGATCCAAATTCACTCTAGTCTCTTGCATTGGGACCCTACAATATCTAGGGTGCTAAGGGGAACTAGCAGTCAAGGATTTGGAGGCATTGGACATTATCAAGTGGAAGAACACACACCCCCATTTCCCTTAATTTTCATTGGATTGCACAAATAGGTATTTTCTCACAAACTTAGTTAAATTCTTGTTTTACCTTCATAAATGCATTCATGTAGGACTAACACTACTGTGGGTAAAGTTTGGTGGGAATTAGAAGTGGTTTGGTGTCCGTATCGGACACGTATGCTAGACTAGGAAACCTTGTTTGATGAAATGCCACAAAGGATCTGTTTTTATTAAAATGTAAAACAAATTATATTTTCTGGTAGCCCTAGACTTCTAGGTCACAACCCTAACCTACTGAGCACATTTCCGAGTCGTGTCCGTGTCCAAAACGGACACGAACTCACTGTACGAGACTCGCGCACAGTGTCCTGCTACCGCACCCTTCGTGCGCACTGCACAGGGCACTTCGACACACCAAAATTGGTGGACACAAGGGGGCAATGTCTGCGAACATGCCCCCAAAATTTGGTGTCGTCTCGTGTCGTGTCGAGTGAGAAAACTCACTCGCACTGGACACACGCTGTCAGCGCACACGCGCACAGGCACGACTTTGAGCGTGTCGTGTCGCATGGACACGAAACTAGGGTGTCTCATAGTGACACGGGCATGAAGCCCTACATGTGGCGTACACGTGGACACGAGCATGTGGTGCGTCGTGTCCTGTGTCGCGAGTATGACGCGTGTAACCGCGTGCACGATGCTGTCGAAACGCGCGTATCAGTCGTGTTTTTCACGACTGATACGGGTTTCGTATCGTGTCCACGAGTGTCGTGGACACGTGACAGTGTGTCCATCGTGTAGCCCTATATGTGGGCTACACGTGTGTGTGACCACGCGTCGTGTCGTGTCTCGTGGTGTGTCTACGAGACACGTGAACACGTGCACGACGCTGTGCACTGTGTTCGTGTATCAGTGCTTACCCGATTGGGTTTTCACGTGTTTGGACACGCCGTGTCGTGTCGTGGTGGACTCCCATCGACACACACGACACGTATACCTATGGGGCATCAATTACCAACCTAGGGATTCGAGCCATAGCTCGGTTTTGTGTGAATTTTTGAGATTACCCCATTTTCCTGCACAGTGCAAATATTTCCAGATTTTGGGTTATTTTTCCAGTTTTTAAATTCGAGTTTCAAACCTAATTTTGATGTGAATTATATATGTATATGTGTATTTCAGTGTATGTATAGGAAGTATATATGTATGTGAGTGTGTGGGTGAGTTTTTGGGTAGTGTACATGTATATACATGTGTATATACATGTATGTATTTGTGTAGGGTGTGTGTGTGTATTTTGTTATGTGTTAGGGGCTGTGATTCCTGTTCTCAGGAATCTGAGAACAGCCCCCCCCCCATTTGTGTTCTGTCCCTCTCTCTCATTCTCTCTCTCTCACTCTATGTCTCTCTCTCACTTTCCTCTCTTTATATATATGTTTATATATAAAGGTTTAGTCTATATATATATATATATATATATATATATATATATATATATATATATATATATATATATATATATATATATATATATATATATATATATATATATATATAATTGTCTTAGGATTATATATATTGTGTCAATATGTAGATATCTAGGGTATGTGAGAATCACATAGGCTATAGGCCTATGTGATGGTTGTTTGTGTGTATATATATAAGGTTATATATATATATGTGGGTAAGTTTGTGAATATATATATATATATATATATATATATATATATATATATATATATATATATATATATATATATATATATATATATATATATATATATATATATGTATATATATATGATATATATATTTACTAGATCATATATAGTGTTATGTATATATATGTGGGTTTTGGTATTATATATATAGTGTATCCCATATTGATATATAGGTAGTAGGTAGATAGTGTCTATCTATATATATAGATATATACATATATATATATATGATTTCTAGTATAGGTTTATATGAAAACCTATGACTATGGCCTATGGCCTATGATTACTAGCCTATGGCTTGGGGCTAACCCTAATGACCCTAAACCCACTTGTTGACCCTTGTTGACTAAGGGTTGACCAAAGTCAACCTTAGGTCAAAAGTGACCTAGTTAACCTAGAAATGACTAGGAATGACCTAAAACAACTAGTTTAGCTAGTTTGACTAAAACCCTAACTAGTAGATGTAGTTTGATCCAGACTTGACCCAGATTGATCATGTTGACTAGTATTTGACTAGTTTGATTAGAAGTTGACAAAGAGTTGACTTTTGACCAGATTGACCTAGAATCATGTAGTATGCATTGTATACTCTATTTTTACCATTGTGGACATGTTGTGACCTGTTTTACTCTAAATAGGACTCTGTGGCACCAGTTCGGACATCTATTCATATCAGTCATACAGGATGACAGGCGAGTACATTCTCTGATCTTTTCATACTTGTTAGGATTTATATTCTTGCTCTAGAATACCTTACATGATGCTGTCACGTCATTATCACGGATTGGTACTATATGGATCTTGTCATGCGATGTTATCTCCCTCGGGGTGCATCAGATACAGTTGTCATGTGCTTTTTACGAACATCTTGTATTTTATGTACACCGCTTTCATGTATACTCTTGTGCAATCTTGTACTCTCACGATCACGCGAGCAAACATGATAAAAACCTCTTGTACAAGGTAACGTAACTTGACTGGATCGTTGTGTATTGATTGGGGAGGGTGAGTAGGAAATGGTTATGTGATCAAAATTCCATCTTGTACAAACTCTTGTGAAATCTTGTGAAATCTTGTATATGTCCTAAGCCCGTTTATATAACCATATCATGCTCTAAATCACAGGTTACCTACAGTTCTTACTTATCATATATATAGATATTTCCAGTTATCAAATCTCTCTCGTTTTACATATATTCTTTACAGTTCATGTATCTTACTCTATGCATGCTTTACATTTCCCAACCTGATATGAACTGCGTGAGATGTATTGTGCTCGTTCCTGTCCTGACTGGGCCTGTTGAAAATATTACAGATGATGATGGTGACTGTCCTACCTTCTATGGGACACATGAGGGTGACCTTCAGGAGCCTGAGGAGCATCTAGCTCAGTAGAGGGTGCCTAGTCTAGTCTAGTGTTTACAGTTTTCATTTTATATCGGACTGTTCCGATTGTTAGTTGTGACTTAGTTATATTTCAGGTCTTGTACTTATTTGTGTTGGATATCTACTTTGTGTGGTGTGATAACTCTATATATTTTCAGTTCTTTCTTTCGTCTGATTCCATATCATGTTCTATCTTGTTTTTCCTAGACTTGTGTTTGAGATATAGAGTTGAGATGTTATGTTATACCTCTGTACGGAGATGACAGGTTTATATGTCTTATTGTTAGATGTTAGTTGTTATAGATAACCTATACAGCGTTCTACCGCCGACACTGCGGCGTAGGCTGGACGTACCCACGTTCTCGTGCCCCTAATCAGGGTGCGGGTCGTGACATCTAACCATTAGTCCAAGATGGCATATCACCAGTAACCTTCATATAGATGTTATCTCCTAGTAGGCTTAGTACTAGATACGAGACAAAGCACTAAGCACGATTACATTTTATGAGTCTAACAATTTGTAATGTCCCGTCCTACTCAGTTCAACCGGAGGAATCGAAACACAACGATGTTTGGACTCAGCCATGCATTGCTCGAAGTCTCACTCGGTCGAGGCAACTCCTCACTCAGGTGTGTGGCTTCGATGGACTTATCTTAGCTTGGCCTTCACACTAATAAATAGAAGTTTTTATTGCACTGAATAGGCATGATAATAAAAGAAGACGAAACCACGTAGCTAAGGGAATAATCCCGTTGTCCTGAGTCAATTTGGTATAGAACTTGGAATTATTATGTTATTACCTAGATTTTACTCCACGATAATTTTCAAAGTTGGCACTCGGTCTTTCGATCGCACGCATTGAGTTAAGCAAAGTAACGTTACGGGCTATCGACTAGATGTCATAGCAGGCACGCCCCTACAATTTCTATTGCTTGTCATAGCAACACGTCTCACAGTCTCACGATCTCACGGTTGGTCTTATAAGAGATGGCACGTTTCTACTGTTTCACGGCTAATGCAAGTGATATGTCTCCACGGTCCCATAGTTTGTCATAATGGGTATGGCACGGTCTATGGCACTTATGGAACACGTTTTGTTCAAGTCAAGTAGGAAGGCTATGCAGTAGCAGTTCCTGGGTTTCAAAAGATAATATCGAAAGTTCATGCGACCGTTTGTCGCCAAGGTGGTCCCTTGTTTGGGACTCTCCAACGTAGTTTAGAAAAGATAGTAACATTGGAAAGAGTAATGACTGTGTAGGATGGTAAGTTGAGTCTAGTCATGTATATTCATTGGACCACTTGAGCACAAAGGCGACGGTTCCTTGAACGGTAACTTGGGGCTACAGGACCGATCTGGCCTAGGAGAAAATGCGATAGCTATGTCAGATTATACCACACCGACAATTCGAGGCTTTCAACGAGACTCACTACCCGTGCCGATTGACCTCATGTACGCCAGGCTATAGTCCACGGGTAGCTTCTTATGCTAGTGACCTTTCATGTAGATTGAGTCGACATATTTGCCACAATCCGCGTGCATGCCTTAGGATTGATTCGAAGAGTGTATGCATGGTGTCGGTTGTTCCACAAGAAATATAAACACGACACAAATGACTCAAGAAAGGAGTGCACGTTATGCAACATAATTATGGAGCCTAAGATTTGCTATACGTAAAGACACGTACTTCGACGTGAGATGTGGCGTCGTATTTTGAGTCGTTGACACAGAATTGCATAAGTTTGGGATTGAGTCATTTGAGTTGAATAGAAAAGGTCGTATGGCAAGGCATGGTTAAGTGTCACGCCCCGTACCCACGTATTTGGGTACGGGTTGTGAGCGCGTCCAGCCTACGTCGCAGAATCGACGGTAGTTAGTTGTCTAGACCTCGATAATCTCCAATTAATCATAAGATCAATCTTTTGCTCAATCATGATACTAAACAAAAAATAAACCAAAACCAAACCAACACACGGTCACATCATCCATTATCACTTTTGAGTACATATACATATTCCCTCTCCAAAGATAAATCCGATAATCTATATCTCAAGAAATAACTAATACATCTCATACATCTGATACATCAAAAGAAATCCATCCTAATCCTCTAGTCTTCCAGAATTTTCCACGAGTCGTCATCTAATCCAAGTCATGTCCTCAAGCCCTGGCCTATATCAACCATCCAGTCAAAAAATGAGCAAAGTACAACCCTCCAAACAAATATATCATGATACAAATAAAGCAATAAAATAAATACAAAAAAATAAAATAACCATATATGACACGAGATAATGTCATGCAATACAATGTAACCTGCAACACGGACAACTATGAGAAACCATGATAAAAAAACACACGATAATAACCTTGTGCAATTGAAATACCGTGTTCAGTATGTGGTCGTCTGGGGTAATCCAAACATCCGAAGATGGCTATTAACGATATGAATCCGGCACGACATACGTGAGGTGTATGTATGCTATCTATGATATATATGATATTAATTGGGTATGACCACATACCTACTCTTTCCCCCGAGACATGAGTCGTAATCGATAAACATGTTACAAGTCATGACCAATATACGATAAACAAGTCACAAGTCACGATCAATGTATGATAAACAAGTCACGATCAATATATGATAAACAAGTCGCGATCATGACTATGAACAATAAACAAGAAATTACGATCAAAAACTTAATAATGAACAGTAATCAGGATAACGTGTCAAGAATGTGTCGCAATATGAGACATGACATGAAATGTGCATTTATAATGTATTGAGAAACATAAGCAAGAGTGTACCTGCCTTAAGTCCAAATGGTGTGAGGTTGCACTAATCCACCTAGAAAATAATGCATGGATGTTAGAGTCCATTGCCAATAAAACATCTAGAATATTCTAGACTAACCTTAACGACTAACTAATTAATAAATTATCAACTAGTTAATGCTAACTAATAAGCTAACAAAATAATCCTAAATTGGGCTAACTATTCTTTTTACCAATCATTAGTCTAATCTCCTATTGTAAACCTTTAAATCAAATTTTTCCCTTTGGTATTTTTTTTAAATGCTTATATCTATTCTCATTGTTAATTTACTTTAGATATTATATGTAATGTAAAACCAAGTTGTCAAGGTGGGCTTTTGACAAAACTTGAAGCCCAGGGTCCTTAGTGCAAATATCTTTAGTTTAAATTCTTCCTTTCAACCGAACGCTCAAACCCTTGTGTTTGAATTCGATTTGAATTCAAAGATAAAACTCTCCAAACCTTAGATGAGATCAAATCGGATTCTTCTTATCCCCTCCAATAGATCAAACACTAGTATATATAGAAGGGGATGGCAGCCGACCCTAAACCCTACTACAAACCCTAGAAATCAATATTTCTCCCTATCGCAAGAACAACAAGGAGAGAGAAGGAGCAGTCAAGTTTCTGCTTCAAATCCAAAAGGTACCACATCTACTCTTATACTTATAGATTACTGTCTTCTACCAAATGTGAGATGATGACTTGTAGATGTTTGAATTTATGTTAAAGAGGTGTCAATAAGTGTAACTCAGATATCGGACATAGATTACCCACATTATAGCATCGAGTATCAAATACATATAGGGTAAAAGAATTGGGTTATGTGGTACTCTAAAATCCAGAGTGCTGTAAGGGTACTAGCTACATATCAAGTGTCAATTGACACATGAAGCATCAGTCATGTATATAGGTCATGTGTTTAGTCTAAAAGAGAATAAGGGAGGTATGCATTCATGTACCGGGAAACTTGTATGTGTGTAGGTGGTTTTCCAGGTAATAAATGCCTTAAAACAGGGAATTAAGTATCCATGTGAACATGCAGATAGGTGTAGGCTAAGTATGATAAGTACAAGTCATTGAATGGCCCCATGTGTAAAAGGTAGACTATCCGAACCTGGTAAGGTTCACAAGAGAAGCCAGGCAATAGGGTGGCCTACAACCATGTGGGTTCCTTGTATGTGCCATGATCTGCATACCTTTATCTATATGTGTGCAACCTAGGTAGCAGGCAAGTATAGAGGGGCAAGATAACCATGTATCCTGGATACATGAATATGTATAGGACATGAGTGAGTAAGTTACAATTAAACTCATAAAGTGATACCTGGGCAAACTAATTCGAGTAGACTAGAGTAGATGCCATGTGAAACAGGAGAAGGAGGAGTGTTAGTATATGTCTACAAGTGTAGTCAAGTATAGCAATGAAACCACATAAGGAAGTGTCATTAGTTGTATCTATAGTGTTAGGTGATGTGGCAAAAGGGGCAAGGATAGGCTAGGGGTCCTATAGCAGTAGTAGTTATTAAGTTCAATCACATCTTAGTTGTCATGAACATCACACCTACATGGGAAGGATGTTAGTATACACTGGGTAAAGGATAGTATTATAAAACTGATATTCCATATTGGGGGTTACAGTTATATAGGAGTAGCTTGTATAGACAACATGACACAGAACAAGTAGTGTAAGACATCAGATAAAGAGAGGGGGGTCTTCATGTACTTATGTGAATAAAGTATATGGAATATAGGCGTGTCATGTTACACTAAGGACAGGGTATCACAAGGTATCGGGTTAGGCAAGGAATAGATGGACTGGGTGGCTAAGAGTGAGGGGTCGGGTTTCACTTATAGCAACCACCCACAAATGTATCTATGTATCCGTTAGCACATGATACCTTCATATATCAGTTAAACACATGACACATGTGCACATATCAATTAACTTGAGCTTTAGATAGACATCAGTCCTAATAGACCTAATATCGCGTGATACAGAGCTGAGTTAAGGAGGGATTTTCCTAAATGATTATACACTAATGTGATTAACCACAGAGGAGGAAAACCTCCATAAGTCATGTATCCGAGAATATGAGTATTGGTTGTATGTTAGAGTATAACAGGGCAAGGAATCTGAGATTGGTTTAACTTAATGAATTGTACTAAATTGTGAGATAGACTAGAAACTAGTAGTTACTTAACAACTGGAGAAAGTGTACAGTATGTTGGATGGCGTGTACGGACATCCAACAACCAAGGCTAGATGGTGCATAACAACTGAGAGTATGTAGTTTGCTTAAACATCAGATTGCAGAGCAATCTGTACACGAAGAGATTGGGTAAAGTCTAGGATGGTTGAACCAAGAGAAGGTATAAGTTAGATGGCAACTTGCCAACCTATAGTGTTGTGTAGGAAGGAAACAAGATGTGGGGTTTTTTGGCACCGTGTGTTCAATATAGGTGGGTACAAAGCGTCTAATAACAACAGTAAACTGATATATAAGGGAATAGGCAATCCCAGTTGTTGCTTCAACAAATAAGATGCCCTTGGACATAGAGGGACCTGGTAACTATACATGGAATAGGTACAGGGTTACACTCCAAATGTATATTAATCTAATTAAAGTATGTTAAGGAGATCCAACCTACAGCATAAGGGTAGTTGGCACTAACTCAAGAAAGATTTTTGCAATTTAATTTCACATGTTAATTAGAAATTCATAAATACAGGTTACTTGAACTTTGACCCTACACTCGGCTAGTATCCACAGCTCAGGACCACATGCAAGTATACCTTGCCTTTCTTTACAGCTTTACTTACATACATATTCCTGTCATTATCCAGTTTTTCTAGTTGATTATTGACATGTGTTTCGCCCACATCATGTATACTAGTTGCTTATTTCATTGATATATAGTCCTTGCTCACAGTTAGCCTTGTAGTTTATATTGGACCTGTTCTTCTATGTACTTGATTGAGTCGTATCGTAGAATGAGTGCATTGTAACTGAATTGCTATTTTCTTGTTTCGATTTTCTCAACCTTCGAGTCCACACTCGGGGCGAGGGTTGACTTTTGCACCTGCGAGTCCACACTCGTGGCAAGGGTGACTGTCTTGAACTAACCTGTAAGTCCACACTCGGGACGAGGGTTTGGTATCCGTTGATCTCTTGTTCACCTGTTTTCTTCCATATAGTTCTTTTATGCGTAGTTGTTCACATATTCGTGTATCTTTATTGCTTAGTTTTTTTTATTTATATCCTAGATTTCTTCATGCATGATAAACTGTTAGATAGACATATTTTATGTATCTTGCTAGTGTCACGTTCCGATCCCGCAGAGTCCTTTCGTCCTCGCTTCGGACTTTGTGAGACCGTTCGTCCTCGCTTGGACGTGATGCCGTGCAAGCCTAAGTTGCGCTTGCACAAGGCCAAGACCTGTAACAAGACATTATAGACAAGGTTGACAATAGCGCAGCGGAACATATAGCAGATAATTGAAGCAGCAACGAACATTTGGCAGATATATGAATTAAACACAATGGTAACAAGAATAATTCTCTTTATTGATATTCTTTGAATAGATTAGAAGCTCTCATTTCATCCTGATACAATGCTTACATTCTCTTAGAAATTTACATATTACAATGATCTCGTTCCCATACATTACATCCCTTTATATACAAAACCAACTCTTGCAGTAGATGTCCATCTCTTGGCATCTCTTCTGATTTCTGGCTCCTGGGGATGAGGCTCGGACTATCCTTCTCGATGCATATTGTACCTGCATGCAGACTGATGGTGGGTCAGTATATCAACATACTGGTGATTGTGAACAAAGAGCTACATTTGTCTGAAACGATCACTGTTCATTTAGTGAGAAAATATTTCTTATGATGTGATCTTGCTACTTTTACCTATATTCATTTTATGCATATAGAGTCAGTTTACATTCTTTGGAAACATCTTTGAAAAGGCACAATTCATTTCATTTCATTTCAAACATGCAAAGGACTAATCATTTCAAGCACGATGAGTATTATTTATTTCATATGGAGTGCGCAGCGTGTTTCATGAGCCATAATCATTCTCAGGGACAGAAGCATTAGCATTCTTTTCTTTTATTCAAGACGTTCTAAGGGTCAGATTACAAGTATGATGATAACATCTTTTCTTTGATCGGGACGTAGATATTCTTTGTAATAAGTTATTCTCTTTAAGCAACTCATATTCAGGAAACTTAGCAACGAATGTATCACTTTTTCAGTGATTCTTACCATGGCCGACGGTCCATCCCTGCATAAGACAAGGATTAGCATAAACATATCATAACCAACATTCTTATTTCCTGGTCGTCTCTGTATCGTTAGCTCTTAGCAAATCATTCTTGACACATGCGGACTCGATTGGCAGTTGTGACTCTCTGATTCAGCTCTACACCAATCGACACTTATCTATATGATGGTCCATAGGAATTCTCATGATTAACCGCTATGACTCTTTGGTTCAGCTCGTCGCTAAGGACTCAGATATCGGCGATCCTTTTAACATGAGATCTCTTTTACCTCAGGGTGCTCTTAATCTCTCCTAGGTCAAGTGGTTCCAGGCATCCCCAGATACTACCCGAGAGACAAATTTTACTTGTGCACAAGTTGTCCGAGACCAATGCATGCTCTATCATTTCTATCAGATGAAACAGATTTTGATGAGATCTTTCAGATATACGACACATTCATTTCGTGTCTTAGCAGATATACGAAACATTCATTTCATGCCTTAACAGATGTACGACACGTTCATTTCGTACCTTTCTTCTTTTCGGGTCACATAGCCAACAGCTTCTCTGTCACGACCCGCACCCTAGAGTAAGGGCACGAGACGTGAATACGTCCAGCCTACGTCGCAGTGTCAGCGGTAGAACGCTGTCCTAGGTCTCAACATCTAACAGTTTATCTCTAAGCAGTTATACTCCCCGAACGGGGTAACAAAGTAATAACAACTCAATCACAGCTAAGGAAAAGATAGCACGATATAAAATAGAACTCAAGGAAATAAAGAGATGAAATAGTCTAAGATAATCCAGCAATCCACAATACAAGTCTCAGATGAAAGAATATATACAACTGATCTCCAAATAAAGTCTAACTAACAAGTCTCCAGACTACAAATGATAACAGACTATCTAATCTAGTCTAAA
This sequence comes from Iris pallida, assembly GCA_029216955.1. NCBI lineage: Eukaryota > Viridiplantae > Streptophyta > Magnoliopsida > Asparagales > Iridaceae > Iris > Iris pallida. The sequence continues at coordinate 6,676,923 of JANAVB010037020.1, forward strand.
CAGTCGGGAAAAAGTCCTCAGCTACTGCTGGATCCTCCTGAGGGTCCAGCTCACAGGTATCATCAAGGGCTGCCCCGTAGTAAGTGTCCAGGCCAGCCTCCTCCTCGTCCTCTGTAATATTTTCAACAGGTCCAGTCAGGACAGGAGCAAGCACAGTACATCTCAACAAATCATAGCAGGTTAGAAAATATGAACATGCAGTAAAGTAAGATACAGGTACTGAAAGAAAAGCAGTATGTAAAACAGGAAGAGCTGTAATAGAATATCTACTATACATAGAGAACTAGCAGTGACTAGTGAGTCAGAGTACAATATGAACATGTAATACTCTCCTGTACCTCCGATCAATACACAAGGATCCAGCCAGGTTATGTTATATGATGCTATGTAACAGACCCCGAAGGTGATAGACCCCGAAGATGATAAGCCCCCGAAGGGTGGTAGACCCCGAAGGTGATACATAGTAGTCCCATAAAAATGGGGATTCTGGGGGTAACCCAACAGTGTAAGTCCCATAAACATGGGGATTCTGGGGATAACCCAACAGTGTAAGTCCCATAAACATGGGGATTCTGGGGGTAACCCAACAGTGTAAGATTCCAGGAAGACTCTACGATCATGAGGGTACATGTCGTAAGTGATCAAAGAACCAAGAAGCATATGATACGCTATGAAAGTGAAACGTACAGAACATAGAGTACCCGATGCTCCCTAAGGATAACATCTCAAGAAAGGATCCATATAGTATCAATCCGTGTGACCAACGTGACAGTACAAGTAAAGTAATCTACTGCAGAAAATAATTCTAAGCAGGATATGAAATGATCAAAGAATGTACTCGCCTGTAACTGAGTGTCCAAAATGAAACGTACTGTCCAAGGAGTGGTGTCTGGCTCCTAATCAGAACAGCACAAGTCACGACAAGTCTAAAATGATAAAATGAAGCTCTACTAGGTATTCTACATGAGTCTAGGTCTAACTAGGTCAAAGTCAACTCTTGGTCAACCCTGGTCAACCAAGAAGTCAAACCTAGGTCTAACAAGTCTAACTAGGCTAACAAGCCATTTCTAAGTCTAACTAGACTACACAAGTCAATTCTAGGCCCACTAGTCTAGTAGACATACCATAGGCCAACATAATGATATTTATATACAATCACACATTTTCAAGAGAAGAATAATATATATATATATATATATATATATATATATATATACATACATATATGTGATACACACATATGAAAACTAGGGAATTACTTAGAAGACCCATAGGCTAATGGGTACACTACATACCATAAATGAATATACCTAAAAGTATACAAACATAGAAAGGCACCCAAGGGCACATGTGTATGTGTGTGTGTGTGAAGAGTGAAAACAGTGAAGGAAAAATGAGAGTGGATGTGAGTGTGGGCTAAAATGGAAACACATGAGTGTGTGTGGTGTAGTGACAAATGTGAATGTGTGAGGTGGGTCACCAATGTGACAGCCTATACTACACACAAGTCAAACTCAGAAATTATATCAAATTAGAAAGGGGAAAAGGATGTCAAGCATCAACTCATCACAGGTTTACATCTAAAAGTCAAGTGACAGTTATTCCCCCCTTTCATTCTCAGTTTTTGAGTACTAAGTTAACAGTTAGGAATGAAAAAAAAAAAAGAAGAAGGAAAACTCAGATTTTTATCTTTCAATTGGACAGCTGCTAATTTACATGAAGAAGGAATGAAATCAATCCTTCAATTTGACAGTACATCAGGAAAACAAAACAAGGAAAAAAACAAACTTCCTATCTCAGGTTTTCACCCAAAACAGTCCCATATGCAGTTCTCAAATTTTGTACACCAATCCTCATCCAAACCATCCCAATTTCAACATACCAATACACAAAACATAGGTGCGCTTGTTAAGGATTAAAGACTAGGAATCTAACAGTTCAAACTAAGTAAAAATCAATGCAAAATCCTATTTTAAAAACTGGAAAATAAATGTTTTGAAACATGTATCAGGAATGACATGGGAAGAGGGATTTAATCAATCAAAACTAAATTAAACATCAATCTAAAGGTTGGTAATAAGTATACACAATATATACGTGTTGTACAAGTGCTTTGTGTCCACAATTGTGGACACAAACGTGTCCAGTATTAAACAAAACCCAAACGGGCAAAACAGTGCACAGAGACTGGACAGTCTCGTGCGGGGGTGCACGCGTGTCGTGCACCCGACACAGGCCTCCCCAAGCCTCGTGCTCGTGTCCACACTTAGTCTAGGTATAGGTGCTCGTGTTCGTGTGCCTGAAACGTGTCCTCGTGTCGCCGTGTCCGTGAACTAAGGCCGTATCAGTGGCAAATAAAAACTGTGCACAGTGACAGTGTCTACCCAGTGCGTGGTCGATATCTCACCAACCCGACCACGAGAGGTCATGAAATTTTGTATGTGGGGTGGCAGACAATGCCCCTAGCCACCCACAAAATTTTGTGTCAAAACAAATTGTGTCGTGTCCTGTGGAGTGCTCGATGAGCAGGGGATCACTGTAGCCCCGCACGTGCGTGTCCAAGTACGTGTGTGCGGGCGTCCAAACGACACGACACCGACACGATATCATCTCAGAGTTACAAAATTGGATAAGCGACATTAAAAACTAAATTTCCATTCAATTACAATTCAAAAACAGCACAGAAAGTTTCATTTAGGCATTTACACAAACACTTGTCATGGGACTCAGATACGTGTCCTGTTAGGATACGAAACGACACGAAACCCTAGGGATTCCTATTCCTATAGTTAGGTTAGGTCTAGGGCTCCCTATTCATGCACTTAAACCAGAATTTCATGGTGGGAATGGAGAGTTACCTCTATGTATCAAATCCTCCCAAAAAGCTCAAAGAGTGGGGTTCTTCCCAATGGTGGAACTCCTCCAAATCTCTCCAAATCTGAGATTATTAATTACCAACAGAAAGTAGGTAGAATTTAGAACCCAATGCAATTTGTTTGGGTTAAAAAGGAATAAAGATGGATTTATGATGAATTTCTAAAGATGGGAGCTCACCTCTTTCTTCTCTTGCAATAAATTTCTAAGGGAGAGGCTAGCCCTAACTTTGGGAGACATTAAATAGGATGTGATGGGTCAATAGTGGCTGCCATGGGCTGATTAGGGTTAGGGTTGGTTCATGGTGTGGGCCTATGGGCCATTAAGTCTAAGTCTTTAATCATGACTTATGTAGTCATAAGCCATATTAGCCTACACAACTCCAAATCACCCCTACCTAGTTCCAATGACTTAAACCTCATTAAATTAGGTCCAACCAAGGTTACTTAACTTAACTAAGTGGCCATAACCTAGGTTAGTCACTAGGTTAGTCTTCTAGTCAACACAAGTCAAAGTCCACTATAGGCCCAAAATCAATTCTCCTAAAAATTACCAAAAATCACCAAAAATCATATTAATTATAATAAGTCCAAATATTAAATAATAATTCCAATTAATTCACAAAATTTCAAAAATGACCAAAATACCCCCAAGCTAAAAAAGTGGTAGTGACATTCTCTCTTTCTTATCAAGTATACAATGAGTCATATTCAGAACAAATATCTGATTTAGCATGGCATCATCTTATTTGATTTAACATAGAAAAAGTTTCTTTTTTTCTATCATGCAACACTCTTATTTTAGCATACAGGCATCATATCATCTCGTATTAACAGGCAACAATCTTTCTTTTCAGCATACAAGTTAACTCTTTTCTTGTTCTTAGCATAGCACATGTGAAATCTCTTATAAGCATACACACTGATTACCGTCTTGTTATTAGCATTCATTTCTTAGCAAGGTATCGTATTGTCTCTGTTTCTTGTATTAGCAAAGCAACATGTGAATTCTCTTAAAGCATACTCAATAATTTACCATCTTGTTATTAACAGTAGCATTCAATCAAAAACTCAGATTCTTATTAGGCGTAAGCGAATCAGCATGAGACTTCTTCCACTCACCCAGATCAATCGTCTTCTGTTGCAGAGCCAACAATCCGATCTTTATGTCTATCTAGTGCCTTCGCGGAGCGAGGCACTACATAATTACCCACCAAGAAAAAGTTTTGTCCTTGAAACTTAAGGAGAAACTTACGATATCCTTAGCAGCGATAGTCCTCATCCTTCGCCATTATCAATCGATAAAACTCTCAATTCAGATCATATCAAAACTCTTGTTCAATAAAGCACTTCAATCTCAATCCATTAAATCGATAAAATATATGCCGGCATCATAAAAATATTTACGGACTTATTGTATGGAACGTCCATCTCATTATTAATATCGAGTAGGCAAAGGAATTTTGATCAGAAGAACATCTTTGAATCAACAATTGGCCAGAGAATCGTGTTGGCCCTGATACCATTCTATCACGCCCCGATCCCGCAGAGTCCTTTCATCCTCATTTTGCACTCTGTGAGACCGTTCATCCTCGCTTGGACATGATATCGTGGAAGCCTAAGTTGCGCTTGCACAAGACCAAGACCTGTAACAAGATAAGATAGACAAGGTTGACAATAGCGCAGCGGAACATATATCAGATAATTGAAGCAGCAGCGGACATTTGGCAGATATATGAATTGAACACAATGGTAACAAGAACAATTCTCTTTATTGATATTCTTTGAACAAATTACAAGCTCTCATTTCACTCTGATATAATACTTACATTCTTTTAGAAATTTACAGATTATAATGATCCCGTTCCCATACATTACATCCGTTTATATACAAAACCAACTCTTATAGTAGATGTCCATCTCTTGGCATCTCTTCTGATTTCTGGCTCCTGAGGATGAGGCTCGGGCTATCGCTTCGAACTATCCTTCTCGATGCATATTGCACCTGCATGCAGACTGATGGTGGATCAATATATCAACATACTGGTGATTGGGAACAAAGAGCTACATTTGTCTGAAACGATCACTGTTCATTTAGTGAGAAAATATTTATTGTGATGTGATCTTGCTACTTTTACCTATATTCATTTCATGCATACAGATTCAGTTTACATTCTTTGAAAATATCTTTGAAAATTCATAATTCATTTTATTTCATTTCATTTCAAACATGCAAGGGACTAATCATTTCAAGCATGGTGACTATTATTCATTTTATGTGGAGTGCGCAGCGTATTTTATGAGCCATAATCATTCTCAGGGACAGAAGCATTAGTATTCTTTTCTTTTATTCAAGACGTTCTAAGGGTCAGATTACAAGCATGATTATCACATCTTTTCTTTGATCGGGACATAGCTATTCTTTGTAGTAGGTTATTCTCTTTAAGCAACTCATGTTCAGGAAACTTAGCAACAAATGTATCACTTTTTCAGTAATTTTCTTGCCATAGCCGATCGTCCATCCCTGCATAAGACAAGGATTAGCATAAACATAACATAACCAACATTCTTATTTCCTGTTCGTCTCTGCATCGTTAGCTCTCAGCAAATCATTCTTGACACATGCAGACTCAATTGGCAGCTGTGACTCTCTGGTTCAGCTCTGTACTAAACAACACTTATCTATATGATGGTCTATGGAAATTTCCATGATTAGCCGCTATGACTCTTTGGTTCAGCTCATCGCTAAGGACTCAGATATCGGCTACCCTTTTAACATGAGGTCTCTTTTACCTCAGGATGCTCTTAATCTCTCCTAGGCCGAGTGGTTTCCGGCGCCCCCAGATACCACCCGAGTGACAAATTTTACTTGTGCATAAGTTGTCTGAGACCAATGCATGCTCTATCATTTCTATCAGATAAAACAGATTTTGATCAGATCTTTCAGATATATGACACATTCATTTCGTGTCTTAGCAGATATATGATACGTTCATTTCGCACCTTAACAGATATACGACACGTTCATTTTATGCCTTTTTTTCTTTTCGGATCACATAGCCAACACTTCTCTTTCTTATCAAGCATACAATGAGTCATATTCAGAACAAATATCTAATTTAACATGGCATCATCTTATTTGATTTAACATAGCAAAAGTTTCTTTCTTTTATCAGGCAACACTCTTCTTTTAGCATACAGGCATCATATCATTTCTTATTAACAGGCAACAATCTTCCTTTTCAGCATACAAGTTAACTCTTTTCTTGTTCTTAGCATCGCACATGTGAAATCTCTTATAAGCATACACACTGATTACCGTCTTGTTATTAGCATTCCTTTCTTAGTAAGGCATCATATTGTCTTTGTTGCTTGTATTAGCAAAGCAATATATGAATTCTCTTAAAGCATACTCAATGATTTACCATCTTGTTATTAACAATAGCATTCAATCAAAAACTTAGATTCTTATTAGACGTAAGCGAATCAGCAAATGAGACTTCGTCCACTAACCCAGATAAATCGTCTTCTATTGCAGAGCCAGCAATCCGATCTTTCTGTCTATCTAGTGCCTTCGCGGAGCAGGGCACTACAGCTAGTCCCCTGAGGACCTGATGATCTCTTCAGGTTTAGCCGAGTTTGAGCCAGGTGCAGATGAGCAGGTTTGAGCCAGCATCAGACCATGGTACCACTGCAGCTGAGAGTGTCATTGATGATTAGCAGTTTGGACTCAGTTATTTTACTTCATGTCTTCATTTTATTTTTGTAACACCCACTTTTCTGAAAATGGGTTATTTTTGAAATTTTATTAATTTATTAATTAATAATGGTATTTTAGTCATGACATGATTTTTGGTAAATTTTAGTTTGATTAAAACTATTTTCTAAAGTCATGACTTATGACTTTGGTGATTTACTAGTATAAACCTTAGTGTAACCATAGAGGTTATTTAACCTAGAGACTAAACATGATCATGTGAGCCTACCTAAGCTTTTAGAACATCAAATTGTGATTTTTAGCCTAAGGGGTATTTTGGTAATTTTCTAGGAATTATTTGGGATTAGTGAGATTTTTACTATTCATGGACTTTTAGATTAGTGACTTATTAATCCCTAACCTATTACCCTAATCTATAAGTTAACTCCTAACCTAGAATGACTAAGAGGGAGATATTTTCATTAGGTCAAAGTATGAAAATATCTAATTTTACCTTTAAAGGATATTTGCTTAATTTGTGCAAAATATCTATTTTATGGCACATAAGTCCTTCTCTTAGCCTAGAAGACTTGAACAACCCCTTGACCATGTGTGGCCGGCCAAGAGAGCCCCAAGACACCCCCTTGCCACCCCCATTCCTATATAACCAAACACTTAGACAACTTCACAAGTTTCAAGAGAAATCAAAAACCAAGAAAAACCCAAGAACCCTTCCACTCTTTTGACCATAACTTTCTCATTACACAAGCTTTGAACCTCTAGTTTTCTCCATTAGGTCACCTACAATCTAAGGGAGCCTAGGGAAGTGTGCTACTCAAGTTTCACCAAGGAAGGACAAGTTGAGGCTAGTGGATGTACACCCTCATTTAGTGGAAATTCAAGACTTTGCACACAAGGAGGTATTTATGACTAAACCATATTAGATTTCTAGTTTTTCTTCATAATTGCATGCCATTAGTTATAACTAAGCTATGGGTAGGGTTTGGTGACTTTTAGGGTTTGTATGGTGTCGTATCGGACACGTATCCTATTTGAAATTTAATGTATTTTGTGTTCTGTCATAGTGTAAATTACTCACTGTTTTCCAAATCTTTTTGAACCAAAATCTAGCCTAGACCTAGCTAAACCTAACCCCATGTCACTGAGCATATATTGGTTTGTGTTGTGTCCAAATTTGGACACAACAGCTCTCAGTTTTTCCACTGTCTGGACACTGCACAGTACACAAAATGTGCCCTGCTACCACAGTGTCCAAACACACTCTACACGCCACTTGGACACGTCAAACTTGACACACGACACGGGGCAATGACTGACAGGTCATCCCCAAAGTTTGGGATGACCTCGTGTCCTGTCGGACACGGAAATCGACTCTCAAAGGGTCGTTCAGTACACAGTATACACACACAGACACCTAACTTTGAGCGTGTCGTGTCCACTGTACACGACACGTGGACACTTCGTAGTGTCATAGACACGAAGCCTATCCTTAGGCGAACACGTGGACACAATTTCGTGGTGTCTCGTTTCCTGTGTCACGAGCACGAGGATTGTGACAGCGTGCACGACGCTGTCGAACTCGCACGTATCAGTCGTGTTTTCACGACTGATACGGCTCTCGTGTCGACACTGTGAGACACGTGGACACAGTGCAGGGTGTTGGACACGTACCCTACCCCTAGGTGAATATTCGTGCACGTGCACGAGACACGAGAGTGTCTGTGTCGTGTCCTAGGATGAGTTGTACGCGTGCACGATACTGTGTGTGTGCGTGTGTATCAGGTTTACCCGATTGGGATTTGTGAGTCGTGGACACGTCGAAATGTGTCGTGGTGTCGTGTCAGGCCCCCTAGACACTAGAGGACACCTAGGGGCTCAGTTACCAACCCTTCGAATCGAGCCTTAGCTCGGTTTTGTATGAGAAATCAAGTTTACCTATATTTACCTAAACAGTCCATTTTCCAGTTTTGTATTATTTTCCAGTTTTGTAAAAATGAATTTCAAACTTAATTTTGATATAAATTATACATTGTATTAGTGTATTTTAGTATGTATATGTGTAGTATATATGTATATGTGAGTGTGGGTCAATTTTGGGAGTATTTGGTTATATATATGTGTAGTTGTATATATACATATGTATGTATATATGTAGGCTGTGTGTGTGTGTGTTTGGGTCTGGGTTTGGGTTCCAGAACCTGGAACATCCCCCCCTTTTCTCTGTCCAGACCTCACTCTCTCTCTTTCAGTCTCTCTCTCTTTCACTCTCTCTCACTCTATGTCCCTCTCTCTATGTCTCTCTATATATATGTAATATATATATAAGTTTTATATATATATATATATGTATATATATATATATATATATGATATATATATATATATATGGTATCTATATATAGGTACCTATATGATATATGTGTATACTTAGTCTATAGGCCTATAGTTATGTGTATGTATATATATATATATATATATATATATATATATATATATATATATATATATATATATATATATATATATATATATGTAAGATATATACATATGTGAGTGTGATTGTATTATTATAGAGTATTCACATATATTGATATATATATGTAGTAGGTAGACTATATATCTATATATATAGATATATATATATATATATATATATATATATATATATATATATATATATATATATATATATATATATATATGACTTATAGATATAGGTTTATGAGGAAACCTATAGGTTATCAAGCCTATGGCCTAGGTTACAAGCCTATGGCATTAGAGGCTAACCCAACTAACCCTAATGACCCAAAACCCAACTTGTTGACCCTTGTTGACTATGGGTTGACCAAAGTCAACCTTAGGTCAAAGTTGACCTAATTGACCTAGATTTGACTAGGACTAACCTAAAATGACTAGTTTAACTAGTCTGACCTAATTACCTTACTGACTGGTCTTTGTTTGACCTAATTACCTTACTGACTGGTCTTTGTTTGACCAATACCTTAGTTGGTCTAAGTTTGACCTAGACTTGACCCAGATTGATCATGTTGACTAGTATTTGACTTGTTTGACTTAGTATGACTTCCTGTGACCTAGTTTGACTATTAGAGTTGACCAAGAGTTGACTTTTGACCAGATTGACCTAGAATCATGTAGTATGCATTGTACACTTTATTTTTACCATTGTGGATACATTGTGACTTGTATTGCTCTGATTAGGAGCCATACACCTCTCCTCAGACAGTATATCTTCTTCAGGCATTCAGTTATCAGGCGAGTACATTCTCTGACCGTTTCATATTTGCCAGGATTTATATTCTTACTCTAGATTACTTTACTTGATGCTGACACGATTGTTATCACGGATTGGTACTATATGGATCTTTTCATGAGATGTTATCCCCTTCGGGAGCATCAGATACAGCATATTTGTGCGTTTCACGAATCATCATGTATCTCTATGCTTTCATAGATTCACGAATCGCTTGTGACTCATGTACTCTCATGAATCACAGAGCCTCTCATGAATCTCCCATTTATGGGCTTATCATGAATCTTAACATAACCTGAACGGATCCTTGTGTATTGATTGGGGATGGGGGAGTGGAAATAGTCATGTGGATATTACCCCAGTAGCTGTAGTCATGAATCACTCCTAGCTGTAGTCATGAATCTCCTATGCTATTTCACATGTCTATATTTTACTCTGACTCACTAGACACTGCTAGTTCTCTATATACAGTAGATATTTCATTACAGTTATCTCTTTTGCTACATGTATCTTCCTTCAGTAGTTCCTGTATTTTACTCTATTGCATGCTTTATATCTCCTATCATACTATGCACTGCGTGAGATGTATTGTGCTCGTTCCCGTCCTGATTGGACCTGTTGAAAATATTACAGAGGATGAGGAGGAGGCCCTGGTGTCTACCTATTATGGAGCAGGACTAGATGACACTTATGTTGTGGACCCTCAGCAGGATCCACCTGCAGCTGAGGATGTTGTTCCAGTAGTCTAGACCAGTTTAGTCTAGGCAGTCTTTCTATATTATCATTTTGTCTCACATCTGAGTTGTATTTGGAGATGTTGAGTTATGTATAGACTCTTAGACTTATTGTATTATGAGTTGACATTCTGATGTTATGTTATCCTAGACACTTGGGTTTATTTCATCTATTGTACTGTTCTCTTTGAGTTACCATCTGTCTATCTATCTATCTTCCATTTCTCTACCTAGATGTGATTGAGTTGTTTCTGTTTGTCACCTCCACTCAGAGAGTATAAACTGTACAGGTACTTTATATTGTTAGATGATTAACCTAGGACAGCGTTCTACCGCCGACACTGCGGTGTAGGCTGGACGTACCCACTTCTCGTGTCCCTTACTCTAGGGTGCGGGTCGTGACACATTTTTAGTGGTAGCCCATGCAGGTCCTGTTTATGTAGTGGTATTCGAACTAGAGTATCACTACAGCCTGTGATAGGATTTAAGAAATAGGCTTAGAGAGAGTGGATACTCAATCACAAATTAGGAAAATTTCCTATGGATTTGAATCTACTGACTTTTGTTCAAATCTATATAATCTATTTCATATTGTCCTTTGATACTATCATCCTTGTACCGTTATTGACTTCCTTATTGATCTGTCTTCAGGATGGTGGAGACACGATCGCAGCGTCTCGGTCCAGGTGACACTACTGAGAGGTCTGCCACCTCTCGTCCAGCTCACCAGGACCCGGAGACTGCAGCTCCCCTTACTCCAGCTCATGTGGGAGCTTCTGCCACATTTGGGGGTGCACCTCTACTTATTCGGAGGACCATTCCAGCTACCCCAGACATGTCTCCCCCGCAGTTTCGTCAGCCACAGTTTCAGCAGCACCAGCAGCACCAGCCGCAGTTCCAGCCGCCGATGCCATCTGGTTTAGTGGATGCTGCACAGATGTTTTCATACTTCCAGCATTTCCTAGAGTCACAGCAGGCTCAGCAGCAGCGTTATACGACGGAGTTTACCAGGGGCATAGATGAGGTTCATCAGCTGGCTAGAGCGACGATAGAGAGGTTGGCTGTCCAGCCGCATGAAGGATTGGGACAGCCGCGACAGCGGAGGATTCCAGGCATTCAGGACTTCAAGAAGATGAACCCCAGGGACTTCTTGGGGACAAGGGGATTCTTTATGCTGATGACTGGATAGAGCACATTGAGGAGATCTTCCGAACTAGCGGAGATACCAGCCGGACTCCAGATTGAGGCAAGCAGCCTAGCCAGATGCGGGATCTTGCCCGCACCTGGTATCAGACGGACCCGAGAGTAGGCACTCCAGGGCAGACATGGAGAGCTTTCAAGGAGCTCTTCAAGGGGAAGTTTTTTCCGGATCAGGCAGTCGGTGCATTGGAGACCCAGTTCGAGAACCTGGTTCAGAGGAACCTTACTGTAGAGGAGTATTCCGATGAGTTTTACCGGTTGAGCAGATTCGTGGAGGGCCTTAGCGAGACAACGAAGGCGAGGAGGTTCAGGAAGGGCTTGGTCAAGGAGGTCAAGTCCTTGACCAAGAGTGACAGGGGTGCCACCTTTGAGGATATTCTAGCAGGAGCGATGGCGGCTGAGGATATCTTGAGCTGAAGCTCAAGAGGGGCCGTGATACACAGGAAGCAGGGCAGCAGTGGAGGTCAGGCCAAGAGGCCTCACTATCAGCATCAGCAGAGGCAGCCACAGCAGTATCAGCAGCCGAGGCAGCAGCAGCAGGCCCCGAGACAGCAGACTACCAGTTGTCCCTACTGTAAGAAATCGGGACATGGATGGGGAGAGTACAGGAAGAGGTTGGGCTCGTGCCTACTATGTGGGGCAAGCAGACCACCAGCTGAGGGAGTGTTCCCAGTTCATAGGCAGAGTAGCACAGGGAGCAGCACCAGAAGCAGGAAGCCAAGGCTCCGGTAGGACAGCAGCAGAGAGGACCGTTACAGCCACAACAGCAGAGATTTTTGCAGTTTCAGCAGCAGGCTGGAAGAGGTCAGCAGGGGCAGTACTTACGCCATGACAGTTGAGGATGCATCAGGCAGTTGGCGATGTGCTTGCAGGTTCTGTTATTCTAAATCCTATTCCCACCTTGCTTCATTATTTCTATCTTAAAATCCAATTCCATCTGCTCCTACCTGTTCTTTATTAGTGATCAGTTTTGACCTTGTTAGTTCTTTTGATTTTGTCGATTGTTGTTGTTTCTTCATCTCTTACTTAGGAGTAGGAGTAGGAGTAGGAGTAGTTTAGTTGTTAATGTAATTCTTGACTAAACTCTTTTGTCACGAATTTTTCCCTTAAATAAATTAGTGTATATATGTTATGCCTTTTGATAGAGTAGCTCTGACCATAGAATGGTAACCCTTTTAGCCCTGTGATTTATTGTTTCCTTATCTTCCTAGTCTATACCTATGAACAGGACTGTCCCACCTAACCTGTCCTTTATACTACTATTTCATCACGATTTTTGGTTCTATTTAGGCCATAGACCTTCCCACTCTGAATTATGGTCACCGTAGGCACGTTACCGTGACTTTTAAATTTGGAGCACAAGACTAGTTGTTTTCTCAAAACTGACTTTACATACATGACCTAGACATGACATACTACACCCATGACCTTAGTGTCCCACTTAGGCATACCATCATATGCTTCATTTACTTAGTACGATTTTCCTGACCCGAGGCTCCATCCTGATTTACCCCATGGAGTTACTTTTGGCTTCGATTTGAATTAAGGACACCTTATGACCTAAAACTGCCAGCCAATTTTTGGACATGACCCAGTATAGGTCTACTACCCCTATTTTGCTTGTTGACCTTGTATGTTGCCTAGGTAGTGGCTTCGTCCTTGATTGTTGGAGGTTTGACCTAGAAGGAGTACGACCATCTAAATTTCGAGGACGAAATTATTTTAAGGAGGGTAGACTTGTAACACCCACTTTTCTGAAAATGGGTTATTTTTGAAATTTTATTAATTTATTAATTAATAATGGTATTTTAGTCATGACATGATTTTTGGTAAATTTTAGTTTGATTAAAACTATTTTCTAAAGTCATGACTTATGACTTTGGTGATTTACTAGTATAAACCTTAGTGTAACCATAGAGGTTATTTAACCTAGAGACTAAAAATGATCATGTGAGCCTACCTAAGCTTTTAGAACATCAAATTGTGATTTTTAGCCTAAGGGGTATTTTGGTAATTTTTTGGGAATTATTTGGGATTAGTGAGATTTTTACTATTCATGGACTTTTAGATTAGTGACTTATTAATCCCTAACCTATTACCCTAATCTATAAGTTAACTCCTAACCTAGAATGACTAAGAGGGAGATATTTTCATTAGGTCAAAGTATGAAAATATCTAATTTTACCTTTAAAGGATATTTGCTTAATTTGTGCAAAATATCTATTTTATGGCACATAAGTCCTTCTCTTAGCCTAGAAGACTTGAACAACCCCTTGACCATGTGTGGCCGGCCAAGAGAGCCCCAAGACATCCCCTTGCCACCCCCATTCCTATATAACCAAACACTTAGACAACTTCACAAGTTTCAAGAGAAATCAAAAACCAAGAAAAACCCAAGAACCCTTCCACTCTTTTGACCATAACTTTCTCATTACACAAGCTTTGAACCTCTAGTTTTCTCTATTAGGTCACCTACAATCTAAGGGAGCCTAGGGAAGTGTGCTACTCAAGTTTCACCAAGGAAGGACAAGTTGAGGCTAGTGGATGTACACCCTCATTTAGTGGAAATTCAAGACTTTGCACACAAGGAGGTATTTATGACTAAACCATATTAGATTTCTAGTTTTTCTTCATAATTGCATGCCATTAGTTATAACTAAGCTATGGGTAGCGTTTGGTGATTTTTAGGGTTTGTATGGTGTCGTTTCGGACACGTATCCTATTTGAAATTTAATGTATTTTGTGTTCTGTTATAGTGTAAATTACTCACTGTTTTCCAAATCTTTTTGAACCAAAATCTAGCCTAGACCTAGCTAAACCTAACCCCATGTCACTGAGCACATATTGGTTTGTGTTGTGTCCAAATTTGGACACAACAGCTCTCAGTTTTTCCACTGTCTGGACACTGCACAGTACACAAAATGTGCCCTGCTACCACAGTGTCCAAACACACTCTACACGCCACTTGGACACGTCAAACTTGACACACGACACGGGACAATGACTGACAGGTCATCCCCAAAGTTTGGGATGACCTCGTGTCCTGTCGGACACGGAAATCGACTATCAAAGGGTCGTTCAGTACACAGTATACACACACAGACACCTAACTTTGAGCGTGTCGTGTCCACTGTACACGACACGTGGACACTTCGTAGTATCATGGACACGAAGCCTATCCTTAGGCGAACACGTGGACACAATTTTGTGGTGTCTCGTGTCCTGTGTCACGAGCACGAGGCTTGTGACAGCGTGGACGACGCTGTCGAACTCGCGCGTATCAGTCGTGTTTTCACGACTGATACGGCTCTCGTGTCGACACTGTGAGACACGTGGACACAGTGCAGGGTGTTGGACACGTACCCTACCCCTAGGTGAACATTCGTGCACGTGCACGAGACACGAGAGTGTCTGTGTCGTGTCCTAGGGTGAGTTGCACGCGTGCACGATACTGTGTGTGTGCGTGTGTATCAGGTTTACCCGATTGGGTTTTGTGAGTCGTGGACACGTCGAAATGTGTCGTGGTGTCGTGTCAGGCCCCCTAGACACTAGAGGACACCTAGGGGCCAGTTACCAACCCTTCGAATCGAGCCTTAGCTCGATTTTGTATGAGAAATCAAGTTTACCTATATTTACCTAAACAGTCCATTTTTCCAGTTTTGTATTATTTTCCAGTTTTGTAAAATGAATTTCAAACTTAATTTTGATATAAATTATACATTGTATTAGTGTATTTTAGTATGTATATGTGTAGTATATATGTATATGTGAGTGTGGGTCAATTTTGGGAGTATTTGGTTATATATATGTGTAGTTGTATATATATACATATGTATGTATATATGTAGGCTGTGTGTGTGTGTGTTTGGGTCTGGGTTTGGGTTGCAGAACCTGGAACATCCCCCCCTTTCTCTGTCCAGACCTCACTCTCCCTCTCTTTCAGTCTCTCTCTCTTTCACTCTCTCTCACTCTATGTCCCTCTCTCTATGTCTCTCTATATATGTAATATATATATATAAGTTTTATATATATATATATATATATATATATATATATATATATATATATATATATATATATATATATATATATATATATATATATATATGATATATATATATATATATATGGTATCTATATATAGGTACCTATATGATATATGTGTATACTTAGTCTATAGGCCTATATAGTTATGTGTATGTATATATATATATATATATATATATATATATATATATATATATATATATATATATATGTAAGATATATACATATGTGAGTGTGATTGTATTATTATAGAGTATTCACATATATTGATATATATATGTAGTAGGTAGACTATATATATATATATATATATATATATATATATATATATATATATATATATATATATATATATATATATATGACTTATAGATATAGGTTTATGAGGAAACCTATAGGTTATCAAGCCTATGGCCTAGGTTACAAGCCTATGGCATTAGAGGCTAACCCAACTAACCCTAATGACCCAAAACCCAACTTGTTGACCCTTGTTGACTAAGGGTTGACCAAAGTCAACCTTAGGTCAAAGTTGACCTAATTGACCTAGATTTGACTAGGACTAACCTAAAATGACTAGTTTAACTAGTCTGACCTAATTACCTTACTGACTGGTCTTTGTTTGACCTAATTACCTTACTGACTGGTCTTTGTCTGACCAATACCTTAGTTGGTCTAAGTTTGACCTAGACTTGACCCAGATTGATCATGTTGACTAGTATTTGACTTGTTTGACTTAGTATGACTTCCTGTGATCTAGTTTGACTATTAGAGTTGACCAAGAGTTGACTTTTGACCAGATTGACCTAGAATCATGTAGTATGCATTGTACACTTTATTTTTACCATTCTGGATACATTGTGACTTGTATTGCTCTGATTAGGAGCCATACACCTCTCCTCAGACAGTATATCTTCTTCAGGCATTCAGTTATCAGACGAGTACATTCTCTGACCGTTTCATATTTGCCAGGATTTATATTCTTACTCTAGATTACTTTACTTGATGCTGACACGATTGTTATCACGGATTGGTACTATATGATCTTTTCATGAGATGTTATCCCCTTCGGGAGCATCAGATACAGCATGTTTGTGCGTTTCACGAATCATCATGTATCTCTATGCTTTCATAGATTCACGAATCGCTTGTGACTCATGTACTCTCATGAATCACAGAGCCTCTCATGAATCTCCCATTTATGGGCTTATCATGAATCTTAACATAACCTGAACGGATCCTTGTATATTGATTGGGGATGGGGGAGTGGAAATAGTCATGTGGATATTACCCCAGTAGCTGTAGTCATGAATCACTCCTAGCTGTAGTCATGAATCTCCTATGCTATTTCACATGTCTATATTTTACTCTGACTCACTAGACACTGCTAGTTCTCTATATACAGTAGATATTTCATTACAGTTATCTCTTTTGCTACATGTATCTTCCTTCAGCAGTTCCTGTATTTTACTCTATTGCATGCTTTATATCTCCTATCATACTATGCACTACGTGAGATGTATTGTGCTCGTTCCCGTCCTGATTGGACCTGTTGAAAATATTACAGAGGATGAGGAGGAGGCCCTGGTGTCTACCTATTATGGAGCAGGACTAGATGACACTTATGTTGTGGACCCTCAGCAGAATCCACCTGCAGCTGAGGATGTTGTTCCAGTAGTCTAGACCAGTTTAGTCTAGGCAGTCTTTCTATATTATCATTTTGTCTCACATCTGAGTTGTATTTGGAGATGTTGAGTTATGTATAGACTCTTAGACTTATTGTATTATGAGTTGACATTCTGATGTTATGTTATCCTAGACACTTGGGTTTATTTCATCTATTGTACTGTTCTCTTTGAGTTACCATCTGTCTATCTATCTATCTTCCTTTCTCTACCTAGATGTGATTGAGTTGTTTCTGTTGTCACCTCACTCGGAGAGTATAAACTGTACAGGTACTTTATATTGTTAGATGATTAACCTAGGACAGCGTTCTACCGCCGACACTGTGGCGTAGGCTGGACGTACCCACTTCTCGTGCCCTTACTCTAGGGTGCGGGTCGTGACACGTTTTAGTGGTGGCCCATGCAGGTCCTGTTTTGTAGTGGTATTCGAACTAGAGTATCACTACAGCCTGTGATAGGATTTAAGAAATAGGCTTAGAGAGGTGGATACTCAATCACAAATTAGGAAAATTTCTATGGATTTGAATCTACTGACTTTTGTTCAAATCTATATAATCTATTTCATATTGTCCGTTGATACTCTCATCCTTGTACCGTTATTGACTTCCTTATTGATCTGTCTTCAGGATGGTGGAGACACGATCGCAGCGTCTCGGTCCAGGTGACACTACTGAGAGTCTGCCACCTCTCGTCCAGCTGGGAGTGGAAATAGTCATGTGGATATTACCCCAGTAGCTGTAGTCATGAATCACTCCTAGCTGTAGTCATGAATCTCCTATGCTATTTCACATGTCTATATTTTACTCTGACTCACTAGACACTGCTAGTTCTCTATATACAGTAGATATTTCATTACAGTTATCTCTTTTGCTACATGTATCTTCCTTCAGCAGTTCCTGTATTTTACTCTATTGCATGCTTTATATCTCCTATCATACTATGCACTGCGTGAGATGTATTGTGCTCGTTCCCGTCCTGATTGGACCTGTTGAAAATATTACAGAGGATGAGGAGGAGGCCCTGGTGTCTACCTATTATGGAGCAGGACTAGATGACACTTATGTTGTGGACCCTCAGCAGGATCCACCTGCAGCTGAGGATGTTGTTCCAGTAGTCTAGACCAGTTTAGTCTAGGCAGTCTTTCTATATTATCATTTTGTCTCACATCTGAGTTGTATTTGGAGATGTTGAGTTATGTACAGACTCTTAGACTTATTGTATTATGAGTTGAAATTCTGATGTTATGTTATCCTAGACACTTGGGTTTATTTCATCTATTGTACTGTTCTCTTTGAGTTACCATCTGTCTATCTATCTATCTTCCATTTCTCTACCTAGATGTGATTGAGTTATTTCTGTTTGTCACCTCCACTCGGAGAGTATAAACTGTACAGGTACTTTATATTGTTAGATGATTAACCTAGGACAGCGTTCTACCGCCGACACTGCGGCGTAGGCTGGACGTACCCACTTTTCGTGCCCTTACTCTAGGGTGCGGGTCGTGACAATTTTCGTCTACTGGTAATGGATTTGTATCCACGGGACGTAACTTGGATTCTTGATAACTTTGAAACATTCTGTTTATATTATTCTCTATTATTCAATGCCATTGACATTTATTGATCTTAGATGTATATTTTATTATTATTCTGTGGATGAGATATAGATTACCATGTGATTCTAGATTTCTATGACTCTTGTATACTAGACAGCGTTCTACCGTCGACACTTCGGCGTAGGCTGGACTTGGACATAGGCTCGTACCCGAAAAGAGGGTGTGGGTCGTGACACCTATACCCAAGCTAACTAGCAATCCAGGCCCAAATTTAAATCTGGCTCAGCCTATTCTCATAAACCCCATCTCCATTATTTTTCTCTTATTTCTGTTTACTAATATCTAAAGCCAAAACCTTATAAACCAAGTCAGCCCACCAAACAAACTACGCTTCTACTGCTGTTGATGCTTTCCTTATTCTTATTCTGCTTAATAAGCCCACCTTAAATTATTCTATTCCTTAAACTCACAGCCTCTGGCCCAAAAGCGCTGGCCTGCTTAATCCATATTCTATTTTCCATTTCCCATTTATTCTTATTCCCTTAAAACTAGCCGAAGAGGGCCCAACAGCCCATCACTTCAACTCATTACTCGGCCTACTGTGGATACCTAACCAAACCCTAACTTCTAAAGGCAAACTCCCTCATCCCTCATATGTGCAGCCGCTCAACCATTTCCCATAGCTCTCCCTCTCTCTTTTTTACCACACTCAACAGCAACAATCGCCTAGTTGACCTAAACCTCCCTTACTAATCCATTTTCCTTACAGTACACTCACTCACTCTCCAAGCTAACACTCTCTCCCTCTCTCTCACTTTCTTCTCCCTTCTGCCGACAAGAGACCTAAATCCTACAACACTCTTTCTCTCACACTCGTAACCAACAGTCATTCTTCCAAAAATCCTTAAATGAAACCCATAGAAAAGGAGGAGGGGATGACGAAGAAGAACAAGGAGAAGAAGATGGTGATGTGGAAAATCTCACCTCAGGGAGCTGATCTGATGGCCGGTGGAGGCGACGAGAGGCACGACCCGGTCGAAGAAGATCAGATCTGGTCATACGAGACCAGATGGTGGCCCGACTGGTGGTGGCGGAGCAAAATAAGGAGGAACGGTGAAGTCTCGAGGATGCGATGACTAATGGTGATCAGCATGACCCAGGAGGAGGAGACTCCGACAATAAAGATCTGTGTAGGCGAGGCTCGAAGCGGAGATCTGAAGGTTCAAGGAGATCGAGAACGCGGCTGCGTCATCTTAGCTACGACGGAGATCCCGCGACGGAGTAAGGTAAAAGATCGGCAAGGAAGCAAGGAAGAGACAGTGGAGATCTATGTGGATTTGAAGGCAATTAGTTGGAGATGCTGGATCTCGAGGGGCACGACAACCGAGCAGGGTGCACGGCTCGAGACGCACGCTGCTCGAGGACACGTTGATCAAGGTGTGCAGTATCCGAGGCCGGGGCATTGGTCAACGTTTCCCAGAATGTCGGCTAGGAGTCGGTCGGCTAGGCTACTCTGGCCATGGTGACGACCTCCAGAAGTAACGACATGAAGCCAAGATAGGGTTAGGGTTTCCGTGTCCAATGTTTGTACGTGTCATGTGGTGTAGAATCTGATGTATTGTGTCATGGGTTGCAGACACAGGTGACTGTATTGTTTGTTTTATGGATGGACACGGGATTTGGGACCTAGGGTTTGTAGAGCTTGTTCGTGTCCTGTAGTGATCAGGACACATGGATAAAATGTATTGGGGTTTGAAATGGGTGCATCCGTGTCCTCGGGGTCGGACCCGAGGACATAAGGAAGATGATGTAATAGTGTAGAAATTAATGAAATATGGATGCGAACACGCCAACACGGCAGGATACGAAGAAGAAGAGGATTAGGGTTTGGGAAATAATGGCTAACAATGATTTGGGAGTGATTAGCACTAACAAGTATTAGTCCTATTTATAGGAGAAGAAGACTTGCGCTCCAAGCAAAGTTAGTTAGTTATAACTAACTAAAGAGCACATGCTTAATAACTAAGAGCATATGTTTAATAACGTATGCATAACTAACCCATTCTAGAAAGTTCCTACTAGGCTAAAGGCCACTAGAAAGTTACCTAAACTAATTATCCATCCATGGTATTTACAAGAATGCCACTCTACTTAAATAATTACAGAATTGTCACTCCCTCTTCATAGGTTCCCAATTAACTAACCTCTAATCCTGAAATTAATAAAATAACACTACTTAATAACTACTAATATGACATGCCATCTCTAATACCATTATTAAATATTCAAAATAGAAAAGAATATTAAAACTAGTATTTATTTAAATAATCACAACTAAACTTAGAAAATAATTAGAAATTCAAAAATATAATTTTCAGGAATGGTAGTTACATTAAGTCTCACTGAGTTACGAGACACAATCTCGATGTTGTTGTACGACTGAGTTTATGGCACGACCAATGAGTTGTGAAGCATGGCCTTGACGGAGAATCAAAAGGAGTTTCATGGCATGAATGTGTCGTTGCTTCACGAAATAGGCCAGGAGTCCATGTCCTAGAAACTGATCCTAAGGCAATATTAGAAAGACCATAAAAGAATAAGTTGCAGTAACAAAAATTAACGTGTTGGTTTTGAATTGATGGATGAGGGGGCTCACTCACTAGTACGGTTGTATACTGATACCCTACCAGTTTTCATGTGCAAGTTCAGGTATCAACACTCGGGGCGGAGTTCGCTTGGACGCGCTGAGACATGGAGTTCCTTAGCATTTTGATGCGTACGACTGAGTTGAAGACTTCACATATACATGACATAATGTATGGACAATGCCTTTTGAAGCATTCGTAAGTTGTAAGCCTAATGGCATGTTATGTTGATTAAGAAATGAGAGAGAGTAGAGCGATTGTATTATGAGAGAAAGTGAGCTTGAGTGACTTATAATCTTGGCTTCACGCCCTTGTAAACTTATATCCAAATATTAATAAAGAGTTCTGTTTTTGTATATCATCGTGTTATTCACTGTTTCTGCTTTGGGACTTCTGTACGAAGACCCTGTCGCTTAGCCTGTAATCGGTTGTTATGGTATTGTCTGCTCGGGCACAACCTAGGCTCGCACGGCATCACACCCAAGCGAGGACGATCGGTTCTGCGGAACTGAGACGTGACATAGTGGGATCAGAGCACGGCTTTACGTCATTGGACTCTCGATTGAATTCTTTAACTCTGATGTTATCTTCGAAATAAATGTCGTTTTCTCATCGATGTCGTTGGTGATTCTCTCTCAATGTTTCGCGAGATGTTCCATACAATAAGATTATATATTTTGTAAAATCTCACAAGGGAAATTTTGGTTGAACAAAGATGGTTTCATGTAAGGTACGGTTGGCTAAATTGAGCTGGGCAATATACACCTAGACTTGCGTCAATGTTAGCAAGATGTGTACGGGATCCAAAAATATATTTTTGGATGAAGATGTGTTGGACTCGAATTACGAATTGTTGGGTAGTCAACAATAGAGGTGTTATCGAAAGTTGATATCGTCAATACAATATAGATGGATCGTGCTTGGATTTTGAAAAATGGTTCGAATGGAGATTCGAAGTGATCGGTTGTGATTCGAATAATTGTTTTGAGGATTTGTCGAGTGAATTCATCCCTAAGTGGTGTATGGGACAGCCTTGGAGATATTCAATCGACTGAGGATCGGGGTACCAATGAGTCTCAGCAAACATTGCAGAAGTGCAAAGCCTTGAAATGAGTTTTACGGAGTTAGTAGTAATCTTGATGTATAGTGCGGACTAGAAACATCGATTGGATCGGGATTGTGCTGAGCATGAAATTACAATAAAAGAGTAGAAAGATTGAATCGAAGAAAAGTTAAGATGTAACAAACGGATGACTAGGTCGAGGAATCGATATGAATCGTATACAAAAAGTTAGTAAGATTGGAGGATAACGTGCATGAAAATGTTTGATTTGAAGATACAAGAATGACTCTAAAGATCTAAGAAAAAATTGTTCATTGATTTGAGTTAGTATACAATGTTACGATGTGATTAAGGTAACATGTTGTTCGATGACTTAAGATAGACAGATGAACATACGTGATTTTGGGTTTGAACGAATTGATCATGTAACTAGTTGTAAGATAGCTATTACGAAGTTGATCCTGAATGTGTAAGAAATGATCGTATATATCCAGTTCGGATGATAGCATTAGTTGCATGATTCAGAGTTCGTTGCAAAGAAAGATTGTCAGGTTATGTATATCATCGATGGTATTGAGACGTATCAAAGATCGATATACAATAACTCGGGGGTACCCTGATTCGAGAAATGATGATCGTGTAAAATATTATTGTTCATATGGATTCTATACCTTAGAATTTTGATAGAAAGGAATGTTTGGATGTCTTGATAAGATAAACTTGAAGTTTGTGTGAATATATGATAGTCGAACTATTCTAAATAAAAAAAATTGACGTATTTGATGATAAATGAAATAAGGATTATATGACTCGGGAATTTATAGTTGTTTAATGAAATTGACTAAGGCGCAGAGCGTGGCTTTGATGGATGAAACGTATAGGAAGCATATATTCGAGAGATCATTGATGTATGCAAGATGGATGTAAGTCGAGTAATAAGTGATAAGTGAGGAGTGTATACTCAGTAAGTTTTGAAGACAAACTTTTTTTGAGTGTTATATTATGTAATGCCCCGCCCTGCTTAGTTTAACTGGAGGAATTGAAACGCAACGACATTTGGACT
This sequence comes from Iris pallida, assembly GCA_029216955.1. NCBI lineage: Eukaryota > Viridiplantae > Streptophyta > Magnoliopsida > Asparagales > Iridaceae > Iris > Iris pallida. Next base: position 6,700,774 of record JANAVB010037020.1, read on the forward strand.
TAGGCATGCAACAACTTGCTCGAAATCCCGTTCGGTCGAGGTAACACCTCGTTCAGGTGGATGGTTTCGATGAACTTGTCTCAGCTTGGCCTTCACACTAATAAATGGAAGTTTTTATTGCACTGAATAGGATTGATAATAAAAAAGATGAACCACATAGCTAAAGGAATAATCCCGTTGTATTGAGTCAATTTGGTATAGAACTTGGAATTATTGAGTTGTTGCCTAGATTTTACTCCCGATGGTTTTTAAAGTTGGCACTCGGTCTTTCGACCACACACACTGAGTTAAGCAAAGTAATGCCACGAGCTATTGACTAGATGTCACAATAGACACACCCCTACAATTTCTATTCTTGTCATAGCAACACGTCCCATGGTCTCACGGTTGGTCTTATAAGAGATGGCATGTTCTACTGTTTCACGGCTGATGCAAGTGATGTCCCCACGGTCCTACAATTTGTCATAAAGAGTATGAGACGGTCTATGACACTTACGGAATACGTTTTGTTCAATTCAAGTAGGAAGGCTATGTAGTAGCAATGTCTGGGTTTCAAAAGGTAACATTGAAAGTTCACGCGATCGTTTGTCGTCGAGGGGGGCCCTTGTTTTAGAGTCTCCAACGTAGTTCAAAAAAGATGGTAACACTGGAAAGAGTAATGTCTGTGTAAGATGGTAAGTTAAGTCTAGTCCTGTTGTCACGACCCGCTCCCAGTTTGTCAAGATCCGCTCCAGAATAATCGGATACGAGACGGACGCGCCCAGCCTACGTTGGAAGACGTAACGCAGTAAATTGTACAATTCTAAGGAAAACTCCAAGTCACCAGATAAAATAAAATATCACAACATCTATAACGTCCCAGAATAGATCACCACAATCCACTAATTCATTTTTTAAAACTATTATCATCCGAAGGCAAATCTGATAATAAGAATAAAATATACAATTCTGAAATCTCTTAACAATATATAGGATAAAGTCTCTAAAACAAAATTAGGAAATAAACTAGGCTAGAACTCTGCAAATCCTATGTCTGAGTCAAGTCATCCTGCTCACTATGGCCTCAAGCTCTAATCCATCCTCAAGTATACCTGCAACATATCCTGTCAGAAAAAGAGCAAAGTACAACCTCGATAAGAAGCACAATACAAAGTAAACTGAAATGCACAAGTAATGAACTGCAATATAAACTAAATACAAGAACTAGAATATGAAACTGTAGTACAAGAATTGGAACAATAAAAATATAGTACAAGATCTGGAACAATGAACTAGACAATCTGTACAATAGTGAATTTGAAATAGCTACCAGAATATGTGACCGGCTGGGGGTAGTACATGAATGAGCACATGGTATATGAATAATGGTATGACTTAGAGTCCCACGTGCACGATGTGAGACCTAAGCTATTGAACAATACCTAGCTAACGTTTGGGTTGTTTGGATTTGGTCACATATATGTAGTATTTTTTCTCCCCAATGTACCAGTAAAGAACAAGACTACGATGAGTACCAGAACCAGAAGCACATGATCAATCATGTGTACAACATGTCCAATATGAGAGAACATGAAGCAAGACAAAAATACAAAGTAAAGAGTTCAAGACGGTGTAATTGCCTTGCTCTGAAAGATTGGGAATAGAAAGGAAGTAATAACCTCTATGTCCACCTGGAATAAGTACTATTTGGTTAAGTTCTAAATATTGACATTTTTGCTATCTATTAAACATTTCCAGAATACTACTAACCACACTAGTAGCTATTTATATCTTATACTGTACTATCAATTAATAAAACTCATATCCTAGCTAGCTATAAAATAGTTTAGACAAAAACTTATATAAATATCTTTAGAAATTGGTTATTAAATATAAACTACTCGCAAAATAAAAGATGATTATTATATGTAGTAGTTGTAACCAAGAGTTTACTAAGAACTGCATTAACAATTATTGAAAATAGTAGAAAATAACTTACATGTACTGTATCTACTCAACTACCTCTATAATCTAAATTTGAATGAATCACTAATTGACCTTCTATATTAGGTTCAGACCAAAATACTATTAGAATTATGACTCATACAGATAAGAGGGAAACTTAAAATGATGTTGGCTTAAACTTAAAATAGACTAGAACAATATTAATTCAGTCTATTTATAGGCCTCGACCCACCATTACACATTTATAACCATAGTGCTGAATTTAGCAGCTATTGGTCTGATAGTCTTGGTCCAGAGGATTCTAAACCATGGTTCAAGAATATGCCAGTTGCAAGACTAGTATGTTAATTAGAACCCAACTTCTGTCAGCCTACAGACCACCCATCCTTTAAACTCAAAATCAAAGAATAACTAACAAGACTTATCCCAAACAAATCTAGCAAGTCATGCACCAACCTAAGCCCACCTGTAAATTATACATTAAATCCAGATTAACTACACCAATTTGATACACTGATTGGTGCCAAAGTTTTACTGTGGCCCCAACCATCTGAACCTACTTGAGCACAACAGAAGCACGGTCCAGCATTGGTCACCAAAATTGCACAAGACTTATGCCTAAGGAAACCCAAGTCAGCTGCCTATTTGGACCCAATGACTACTCTTACTCAAATTGAAAATCAAAACTCAAAGAGAATTATAGAACCAACATGAAAAATATATATACAACCAAATCAAATTCAAAGAAAAACAAAGTTGTGGCACTGCAATCAATCCGACGCCAGCATGGATCAACAGGACACGGCTCTGGCAGCACACGCACCCACACTGTACATGCGCACGGACACGAACCAGCTACACGCAATCCCTACGACCCAGTCCTATCCAACTTCGTACTCGATCAAGAATTATATAATGCTCAACAAAATTTGAAGGAGTAAGACAGTACCTGAGAGAAGGATCGACCCAAGCTGTAGAGGAGAGACAATCTAAAGATTTAGATACAGTCCTTCGTGTCCAAATAGTTGGAGATTCTGCTAAAACGTTTCATCAAACAAGCGTCATGCATAAGGAGAGAAAGAAATTCTTAGAGGAACTGTCATTGATTTTTAAGGAAAATTTGGAGAAGTTAACCAAGAAATCAAGACAACTAAGATCTCGGATTGAAAATTACAATTAACTCGGATCTAAATCTGATCTCCAACACTCTTGGACATAATCCACGATTGCACACTCGACAGAAACTCAATTTTGCTGGCAGCAACAATAATCTGGTTACCAATATCTAATAAATCAAGGAACGGACAGAACAACTAAGAAATAAATTGATTCGAACAGACTCACCAGTCGACTAGAGGGGGTTCATAGGAGAAGATGATCGAACATGACACCTCAATCAGATATGCGTTCACAAGCAACATACCGTTCGAATGAGGATTTAGAGACGAACAAGTTCTTCACAAGAATTCAAAGCGCTCACCTAATCGAAGGTGCGGACAGGGCGACGAGTCCGCAGAGGAGAAACGTCAGGGAACGGAGATCCACCGTCGAGAGAGATCACCTCGCTGTTGATGTGGAGATGAACGCCGCTGCGGCAGGAGCTCGCGGTGGAGGAAAGAACTAGACGCCGGTCGGTTGGTCGCGCGCCGCCGAAGTGGACGTGGCTCGCGGTGGGGGATCGCCGGGGAGAACGCTCGACCATCGCTCAAATAGGTGCTGCCGAGAGGAACTCGGCTGGCCGTCTCTGCCAGAGGTCGGGACTCGGTCGTCGACGCCATAGCCGCTCCTCTCTAGGGTTAGGGTTTGATTTGGATTTGGGGAAATAAAAGAGAGTGAAGAGCTCAGCTACTTTTTCAAATTTTGCAGAGTAAAATAATAGGGAGGAGAGAAAAAATGAAGGGGGATGGCTTTATATAGAGTTAAGGGAAATAATTGGTATTTTACAAAAAGGGACTCCAATAAATTGCTTTATTACAAACTGTTATGAAAAGTTAGTTATAAAGGTTGTTGGGTTTGTTAGGAAGTTGTTAGAAAACTTGGAGGACACTCTAGATTGGTTTGCTAGAGCATTTCCTCCAAAAATTAATAATCATAAAGATAATTTAAATAAGTAAAACATTTATTCTTTAAGACAACTTGAAGATAATTATTCTTCCAAAATTTAAAATACTAGAAAAATTCTAAAAATTCATTCAACCGGGGAAAGTGGGGTTACACAGTATCTCTGGATACTAGTCGTACATGCCCAGTCTACGTTGTGTCAACAGCAGTAGTGAGTTGTTCTAGGCTTCAATTAATTGTTAAAATACTCAAATAATCCATTTGCTCATCACAACTAATAATCACGTGCTAAAATAATACACCTTCCACTATGTTCTTTTAGTACAACTTATACAAGAGTATCTGTAGACAAATTTGAAAACCAAACTAAAATAAGATAATAAATATCTATCTTATGAAACTATCTAAAAGAATATTTGCATCTGGTCTTCTAGAATCTTCTAGGAGTCGTCCAATCCAATTCTTATGCCCTGGCCTAATATGTCAACAATCCAGTCAGGAAAGGAACAAAGTACAATCTATAATAATGATACAAGTACAACATGTGAACAAGTAAAGGAACAATGAAACATGATGAATATGAATTATAAATACATAATATACCAGATAGAAACATGTAATCAAAAGATCATGACATGTGAATTTGATATACATACTAAAAAATATGACCGGCTGGGTAAGGTCATGAATAAGAACAAGTATATGGTACGACTTAAATCCTACGTGCACATGTATGAGATTTAAGCTATCAATATGAATCCTAAGTGATGCTTTGGTCACATATTCGTAATATTTCCCCTTTCCCAGATACAAGTAAAAGATCATGAACCAGAGTATAAGACCAAGTCGTGTAACAATGTGTCCAATATGAAAAGACCATGGCATGAAGTAAATGAGTCAAAATTATAGAAGTACTTGCCTTGTCCTTGCTAATCAATGTGTCTCAAAGTCTTCCCCTAAAGTTGGACAAAAATAGGTTAGATTCTAACAATGACATTATCTAGCTATCCATTATCTAACTGTCCCTAAACTAGCTATTTATATAATACCACTAACTATCTATAAAGACTAGCAATATTACTAATCAATTATATAGATAATGCTAGCAAGAAAATAATATTATTAAATAACAACTAGAACTTGAAAATAATTTATGTTTGATAAATCAATATTTAGGAATATAAAGTATTATATAGATACTAGCATATTTAATAATCGTAGCAAAATAGATTTTAGTAAAACATTAGCAAAATAGTTTTGGTAAACATTATTTCTAGCTAAAATATATTTTAATTAGATAAATACTATATTAATATTTATAGGAAATATTAGTATATAAATATTTTAAGTACTCTAGTTAGAATCAAGGCTAAATATGTGTCACGACCGACACCTGAATATTCGGGCACAAGTACATAGGCCACGTCCAGCCTACGTCGCAGTATCTACAGTAGAACGCTGTCAAATATCCAATAAATATCTACAATATTATAATCCATAATAACATTCAAATACTCAAATCACATACAGCTAAGAAAGATATGAAATAGGAATGATAGCAGTAACACTGAATCAACCAGAGTCTACAAATGATCATATATGACAAGAATGTATCGGAGACAAATTTCACAAATCTAGATAAGGAATAATATAGCCTAGAGCTCCCATAAGTCAACTTAAGGTAAATGGAACATCGAGATCTGTCTCAGCTAGCATCGTCATGTAGTCCTAGTATATAGAGCATAACAATTCCTAAAAATATGGTTATCCAGTCAGGATTGGAGTGAAGTACATAAACTAACAACAGTTCCAATTAATTGACAAAAACTATAAAGAAGTAATAAAGAAGATGCTATATACGATGAGCAAACATAACAGATACAATAAAGCTAATGAAAAAGATGAGCAATATAATCAATAGGATGTAATCTGCGCGAACAAGAAATGTAAGTAGAACTAAAATATCAGGGATATAGCAATGTAACCGATGAATTGAATATGAACACTATATTAAACAACGTGTTTTGAAATACCAAATAGATATGTGATCGTCTTGGAAGATTCAATAATTTTCACTAAGGAAACTAGCTCAATCATACGTGAAGTGCATGATTAGCTAGTAGCCGATGATTTACACTACTTGCCGATATTTCTTGGTCACATATTTAACTAGTATTTCCCCAATCGCGAATGATACGATGGATCCAACCATGACACGTTACTAGCCAATGTATCCAATATTCTAGTGTTATCCAATATTATCCAATACCAACAAAAAATAGTATTCGATACCATTGCAATGAGTTAAGGTAACATCTCATGACTGAAGATCCAATAACAATACCAATCCATGTACCATCGTGCCAAGAATCATAAGTAATATTTCTAAATACTTAAATTATAGTAGTAATCAAATAATAAAAACTATTATAGAATGTACTCGTCTCAATTTGCTAAAATCGACGTGCACGACACGAACGTGTCGATGCAGAATATGTACGATGCTATACTCCACAAGATGGTCCAAAACGACGGCACATACGATTCCACTGAGTCCAAAATAGTCCAAATAGCCTAGTTTGGTATATAGAAGCCCAAAATCAGAGTTCGGCACGATAATCGAATCAAGAAATAGGAAACGACTATAATAGTTGCGATTATGATTTCGAAGGAAAAAAAACGTAACTAATACATATATCCATTTTGAAAAATATTTATAGTATTAGAAACTATATTTTATTAATCAAGATACTTTTTGATAAATAAACTTAGAAGATTACCTTAGGGTTTCAAACCCCAAATTCTGTTTTCTTTAGATTAAAGAAAATATACATTAGTTAGATAAAAATACCATAATAATAATTTAAGTCATTAAATCAAATATAGGCCCAAGGCTTGATATCTAAACTAATTTAGAGAACATTCTTTCATGTATATACACAAATATCATATATACAACTATTGTAGCTCAAAAACACAGAAAACCTATATATATATATATATATATATATATATATATATATATATATATATATATATACACCTAAATTATGTCCAAAATATATTGTTTATTCACATATATTCTTATACCGTATACATATACTTACAATTAAACATATATATATATATATATATATACAACATACTTAAAAACTATATAGAAACTGGCTCAGCCTATGTTATGGTCTCACAACACAAAATCTAATAAACCATTTATTTTCTTTTTCTTTTTTTTTTCTTTTTTAACAAAAAAAACACAGCCCAAGAGCTGAGCCCAAGAGAGCTCACCAAACCTTACTCTATAATTTTATTATCCACAAAATAATAATTGAAATAAAAAACATAACGTTAGCAATTTAAAGGGCGGGCTGTGAACAGGTCATCATTCTCTTTCCTCCAAATATTTTGACCCAAAAAACGAAGGAGAGAAGGGGCGAGGGCTCACCTAGGGAGGCTTGGGGAAGCAGCACCGATGGAGGCGCTGGAAGGCTGAAGGAGTCGCTTGCTCGTGGGGGGTCTGCCTAGGGACGGAGCTGCGCAGCGGCGTCCGGGTTGGAGTGGCGCCGGGCGGAGCGGTCGGCGGGATGCTCGAAGGGCGGTGGCAAAATGACCACCAGATCTGAAGGGCGGTGCCAGTCCCGTAGCTCGTCGGGCGGGGTGCTGCTTGGCGATGCGGCCGAATCTGGGTCAGACGAGGCAAAGAATTGCGGGGTACCGACACACGGGTGGTGGTCGACGGGTTTGTATGTCTCTCTCTCCTTCTCTCTGGTGGTGTTTTTGGTGATAAATGTACGGGCGTGTCTGGTGACAAGGGTGGCAGTGATGGTGGTGGTGGTGTCGTAATGAGGCAGAGAATGACAGCGCGCACTGGTGGTGAGTTGTGTCTATTAAGCGAGAGATGGCCGGTGGAGGAGGCTGTGGGGAGGCAGTGAAGGTGGCGGTGGTGGTGGTGGAGACGGGTCGGGAACAAGGGGTCAGGGCAACACCGGGGTGGAGTAGCTGGTGGTGGTATTCGGGTCAGGAGAGATGGGAATGGTGGTCGGGACAGCTACAGGAAAATAAGATTGCTACAAGGGTCATGGCGGCTGTGGGTGTGTGTTTATGGTTTAGAAATTTTACTATGTAAAATCAATGTTTTAAAAACCGGACCGATGATCGAACCGAAATTTTTTGGTATAGGACGGACCGGGGTTCAACCGTGGTTCAACCGGGTTCAATTGGAGTTCAATAGATTTGGTTTAGTTTGGTTCAAATAGGTAAAATATCTATATTTTCTTCTTGGTTTAGTTTGATTTGATCATAAGTATGTTAGTTCGGTTTAATTTTACAACTATAAGGTCGATTAAAACCAAATAAAGAATCAAATGGTCCAAATTTTTCATAATAATTTATCTTGAATTTTTTTACAAAGAAAAAATAACCAAAATTGGCCGGTTCAATTGTGAACCGGTTCGGCCGGTTCACCGGTTGAACCCGATTTTGACAAAAAATCGACGGTTCTTTAAAAGATCCGGTTTTAGTCGAACCGGACCAATTTTTTGACTTAAACCGGTTGGACCCGGTCCAACCGTCAGTCCGGTCCGATTTTTACAACATTGTGTAAAATATTGGGGGAGTCCCCAATATATATAGTTGTATCATAGGAATCCTAATGAAAAGTTGTAAAATGTAATAGAAGTAGCAAAATATAGTAAAAAATATTAACCACTAACACTGATTGTTAACCACTAATTTAATTAGATAATAATACTAATTAATCACTAGCTATAATTTAGCTACTAAAATTATTAGCTAACTCCAAAACCTAGCCTACAATCCAAGTCCTAACTTGGTAGGCTAGAACTAGGACTGGAATGGTCTTAGCCCGATACGGGGGAAAATAGAATATTTACAAATTATTGCAAACTTTAGGATAAAACAAAATAGTAATAAATGTATTTCTATTTACATTAACATTTTGACCAATCTTTTCATTTGTATAAAAGTTATATATATATATATATATATATATATATATATATATATATATATATATATATATATATATATACATTCGAAAGAATAAGCAGAAAAATCAATTAGAATAAAACCTCACATATAAAATACTTTTCCTCAAAACCAACGACCCAACAAAATATCGATAACATTTTACGACCAAAAATACGCTCATATTAAAATTCACTATTTCAAGATTTGGAAAAGTTTCAAAAAGAGGGATTTAAAAATAAAATAAAAGAAATCCAAAAAATTCGGTTAACGGAGGTTACAATAGGTTAAAATCTATTTGTAATTTTTATAGAAATAATAATTAATAAATATAGTAAAATAACAGTACAAAGTACATGTACCTATATATACAATTATACATATCTAATTATATTATATATACATGGGCTTGGCCCATCAATTTAACCAAAAAAAGAAGACACAATGGAAATAAACAGTTAGCTAACGGGCTGGCCCAGCCCAACATTACTTTACCATTAATTATAAACTAAACATCACAGCTTAATGGGCTTGAAGCCCCCAACCTAAAATGTAATTAGGGTTTTTAAACCCTAGCTTCCCTCCACTAGAGAGAGAAGCCGCAACCTTCATTCACAAAGAAGGGAAAAAAAAGAGGAAGAGTGTATAGAGAGACATGAGAGAAACGAAGAAGGAGGAGAAGAGGAGAGTGGGGTCCGGTGGAGAAACTTACCCCATAGGCGGAGCAACCTCGATGACAGAGGACCATTGAAGGCAGCACGACGCATGTCAGATCTAGACAACGGTGGGCCACAAAGACGATCGGGTGCGCTGAACACGGCAGATGGTCGAGATATGCACCGGACCAATGGTCGATCATGGTCGTGGCTCGCTGGGAAGCGGCACAGAGTCAGGGGTTTCCGACGCTCGAGAAGATGGCAGCATTGTTCCCGACGCGAAAGCGGCCGCATATCTAACGAGATCTGCCAGATATGACCCTGCCATGATGTTGGGATGGCCGTTGTAGCCAGGCATGCTCAGGTGACTGGTGGTCAGTAGTGTCACTGTGGTTGAGTGGAGCAGGGGATGGTCGATGAACGGTGGTGGTAATGACTAGTGGGGAGATGAGTCGGGGATATAGGGGTTGGGTGTTAGCAATGTGGTGGCTGGTCGGTGGTTGCGGTGGTCAGAAAGATCGATGGTGGATAGGTGAGAACGGTGTTGGTGATCATGGTGGTGGTGGTAATGTTGTGGTGGTGGTGTCGTGTCGGGATCGGTGGTGGTGCAAGACTAGTGGTAGTGGATCTGTGAAGTTGGGGTTGGTGATGATGTTTTGTTGATGGTGGTGGGCGGAGTGGTTGACGGTGAAGTGCGGGCAATGGTGGAGACACGGTTCGCCGGAGGAGAGTAGACAGGGAGTCGGTTCGGTGGTGATGCGGTGGTTAGGGTGGATATAAAGTAAGATAGATAATTATATATAAAGTAAGATAGATAATTATATATAAGTTTTATTTATAAATTGTTTTATACAAGTTTAGGTATAAAGTTCTAGTATAGATTTTAATATAAAAAAATATTTCAATTATTTGTAATATTTTCTAGATTATCATTTATGAATAAGGAGCATTTAAGATGAATACACATATATCTATTTTTTTATTGTATAAAGATTTTGTTTCTAATAGAAAACAAAAAGAAAAAGAAATAAGAAAAAGAAATTAGAAAAGAAATAGAAAAGGAAATGAAAAAAAAAAGAGAAAAGGAATCAAACCTCCCCCCAACAAGCCCACAGCAGCTTCCCAACCCCCGCAGTGTAGACCCGGGCCCGACCAACTATATGTGTATATGTATAAATTCCGAGAGATCGAGTGAGAGGGAGAGGAGACACATCAAAACCCTAAACCAACCCCGCCACCCTCGAGGTCGACCCATGCCCCAGGCCCTTGGCCATCGCCACTATGTGTGCCACCGCCGGAGCATCGTCGGCCGGCCACGGCGACAGCAACGCGTGCGCGTCTGGAAACAGAGTAGAGGATAGCAGCAACCTGCAGTCTTTGGGCCGACTTCGCAGCGACGATTCGTCGCGTACAGTCAACCATTTCACGATCCATTTTCTCGGGTATGTTCACAACATATACACCTATAATTCTCTTCAAATATTTTATTTTAATTCGCTGTATGTGTAATGAAAAATGAGTTCCAAAATTGAGAAAAACTCGATATTTTGATGTTAGAAAATTGTCCCAACATCCCATGTTTGTGCTCGATTTACGACTAGTATGTTGTGAGTTTTAAAAATCGGTTTGAATAGACTTATAGCCAACCTATAGGGGATTAAAATCCTTCTTGTAGATTTAATTTACATCCACAGTAAAGAAAGTAATTCATTTGTGAAGTTCAGAAAAAATCTATTTTTAAAACATTAAAAAACCCTCGATACGGAGTCCGTCCTGACAAACCAGATGACTTGGTCATGAACCAGTCACATCAAATGGTGCGTATGGACTTCGTGCACGTGTGGGATTTGACGGAACTCGAATTGGTTGCGTGTGCGCGACGAATTCGAGACGTATCCGCCAAATTTCTCTATATCGGTGATTTTTCAATTTTGTCAATTACTTCGTGCACGTTCGTCAACTCGGGAAGAAACTTGTGCCAACAAGACCGTGTCATTTTTTGGTCCTGTATGTCAAGTTTGGTCCGAATCTGAGAAGGTCAACCAGAACGCTATTTTAGCGGGCCCGCGGCCCGATCCAACGGACGAATTTGTGCACGGCCCACCAGAATCAAACTTTGGATATACGGTTGTGTTTGTCTCGTCAAACTAGACCCGTAGACATATAGTTTGACGACTTTAGAGATTATAGACTCTGACACGATTTTCGGTGCAAAATGAGTCCAACGACAGACATCGTTTTAGCCCGAAATTATCGTTTTGCTCCTGTGTCCAGAATTGGACTTATAGGTAGGCTATCCTGGCTAATTTGAATATTTTGATCACGTTGGAAATATTCTTTCAGCCTCCGGAGACTATTGTACGAGTTGACTTTTTGTGGCTCATTTGAGTGGTTTGTATTATCGGTTTCACCAGCTAAGGACCCCAGGCAAGTACACTTTCTGATTGCTTTCAAGTCTGATAGTTATTTCAGTACATGTTATACATATGATCTCTTGCTTGTTGACATGATGGACACATGAGTTAGTATCATGGACCTCTACTCATATATTCTCGTTTTATCATGCGTACCGTATTCGTGACTTGTTTGGGTCCATGAGTACATGTTGGGAGGGAAAATATCTTAGTAGACGTGTGAACTACCCTTTCCATCCCCCATGTCTTTCGTAGATAATAGCAGTCGCACATTTCACGAGCGGGGTACATGATTTACCCACTAGCCGTTCACACGTCGAAACTGACATTTCAAAAGACGTAGATAGTTGTCTCATTTATTATTTCCTTATGTCTCACCACTTGCCATATCATCATTTTTTTCTAGTTAATGTACTATGTTCTATGATTCCTTCTTTCATTCTAGTTATACCATAACGTTAGTTTACTTTCTAGTTTTCTTCTACATATGCTATTTTCATGTATTGCCAATCCTATTATGTTGTGAATAGCTTGTCGGTTTGTGTGCTTGTTCCTTTTCTGACTGAAAACTAATATTTTTTTGGTTAGTCGTGGCTCCTCTAAGCATTTGAGAGACATGGGTATGTTGAGTTCAACCTAGATACGTTGAGTTATTTGTCTTTTCTACTTTGTGAGACATTGTATATTTTAGCAGATGTAAACTTGTGAATCTTGTAATCTAAATTAGTTGGTGAATGAGAAATAAAGTTCTATTATATAGTTTTGAGCATCACGGCCTTGACAGCATTCTACCGTCGACTCTGCGGCGTAGGCTGGCTTGGACAAGCACTCGCATCCGGAGTAAAAAAAGATGTGCGGGTCGTGACAAGTTTTTGTGGTGGACCATGCAGGTCGGTCTTCGCAATAATTGTGCGAACTCGTGGTAGTACTTATGTTAGTCGTACTACTACGAGCTTGCGACTAGGAAGTGCTCATTCACCATTATGATTGAATTGATTCTAGGAGAATGACTAGGACTAGGAGTCCCTTGTGCAATTTGACCGTTGGGGAGTTAAGGTTGCTACATAGGCCATATGATTTCAGTAGGAATTATTGAATTATAAACCCTAATAGATACTTGAGAATTTTCATAGGTGAATATGTTATTTTGTTTTGATATGATAGTAGGATCAAGGTGGGTAGACTATTAACTTGGTGAGTTAGGCCTGTTATAATTTATTGTACCCTGTCGATTCATGAGATGAAGAACATAAATTAAATTACAGAAGCGTACCTGAATCCATTGCTAGGCTTGATGGATCTTGAAGCGGTTTTCCTTTTATGGGGTTCGATCTTCCAACTTGCTACGACCCTTAATGACAAAGATGAATCCAAATTCTTTGTCCCTCTCTTTCTGTTGATGGGGATGCAGAAGAGAAAAAAAGAAAACCTCTCTTTTGGTGGCCGTATAAGTTGGGGACCATAACCCTAATGAATACATATATTTATATGTTTTGATATTTCTAATTTGGCCCCTCATCAAATTAGATTTATCTTCGGTATCTACACATTAATTCCATGACAATTATATCCTTAAGCCAATTTTCCAAATAGACCACTTTAATTTGGCTTAATTATTTAGATAGCCCAACACAATTAATTTTACATGTGTGGCCCATATTATTGAATAATTCCAACAATCTCCCACTGGGCCACATATGTAACCTTATAATTATGTTAACCTTAGTGAGCTCATAAATTGCTATCTTAATCCTTAGGGTATATCCGGACAATCTCGTCCATTAACCATATCAACATATGATCAAAGCAGCATTCGTCACATATAGCGTAACTAAACTATCAATGGTCACATATACCAATATAGCTAAACGACATAGATCAATCATGGATGCGTAGCATAAAAATTACATGCAGTGTGATCAATACATGTCTATTTCCAAGTGGACCTCCTTAACTTTAGTGAGATCAATACTTTAACATAACTTAATTTTCCATATATCTGATCAGATAAATGTCAAAAATACTTTAATACATAAATGTGTCCAAAACCAAATAGCACTCAAATACATAAAATACAAACTCTCACTGTATTGCCATATTCTTAATTAAGATAACACCCATATGAGCAATACGCTCATGAAAGATCTTGGGTGATAATACTTTTGTGAGCAGATCCGCTAACATGGAGTTTATCCTAATATGCTATATGGACACTTTAACCATTCTGAATTCTTTTCTTCACAACTAGAAACTTTATGTCAATAACCTTGCCTTATACAAGTTTCTGTTGTTATTGGAATACAATACTGCTGATTTATTGTCACACCATAATTTATGTGGTCTTTCAACACCGTACTATAGGCGCAGCCTTGTGACAAAATTTCACAACCATATTCCTTGAATAGATGTCTAACAACATGTTATAAACCTTGCTTCCATGGTGGAAGAAATTATGAGTATCTTTTTGACACTCATACAAAATATATCCACCAGTCGGCAAGTAAATATAACCTGATGTGGATCTCCTGCTGTGTTGGCATCCAGTAAAATCAGAGTCGGGATACCTTATGATCTCCAGAATTATCCGATCTCCTACAAAGAGCATATAATTTCTTGTTCTCTATTAATTATTAAGTAGTTTGGCTGCTACCCAATGATCCATCCATATTTGCTTAAATATCAGCCTAACATCCTAATATGTACGCAATATCCTGACGCATTGTAACGCCCCAGTCCCAAAATATGTAGGACTAGGTACATCGACACGCCAGCTGTATACATACGAAGTATACTCCAATATATGGAAATCTCGTATGAATACATAAGCTGTAAAATGCAGTAGAACCATAATAACTAAATCTCATCCACTAGATAAATAAATGATATAAAAGCAACTTTGAATTTGTCATGTATACAATCGTTGGGCGGAGACAAAGTCCACTACCAACTATCTCAAATAAAATGTACAAGAAGTGAGCGATAGAATAACGAGACGAACCAAGCGCAATCGTCTTCGAAAGAATAGAGAAGATCACGGCCTTGGCTAGAGCACCTGCAAAATCACAGAAGCACACACCTGGAGAGATAACCAGGTCCTCAGAGGGACGTAACAAGATACAATAAACATGCCATAATAAACTGAATATATAATATGTCACAAACCGAAATAAGTGACAAGACGACAATAAGGTAATCTAACCGTACTACAGTATTTATGCAGTTAAGAACAAACCTCCAACGCATGGGCACTCTGGCTCAGTAGCAGTAATCTCAGGTATGGCCCATCAGGATACCAGGGACCTCAAAGCATAACATTCATCGAATGTCAGAGGCCAGCAGTAAATCAGTATCAGGATCCAGGACCGTATCTTTTGCGGAGATAATCGGCAATAGGGAAGTGCATACTTGGCCCATACGTCAAGGAACTGTTCTTCCCACCCAATGCCTAACAGAGTCACATCCATGTCTCATATACCTCTACTAACTGCTAAGTCTCCTAACATGCCTCTACTAGCAGTTAGCCCTAACGCATGCGCATGGGGGATCAGCCCACACACAAGAACCTCTACATGCTACTCCTCTCACACATCCTCGTGGTACAACTATGTCAAGGTATATGCGATATACTACAGACGGTAGTCTCTTAACTCTAAGTCCATATGCAGTCAAAGGATAATAACAAAGTATATCTAATATCACTGAGCAGACAGTAAATCAGGAACGGTAAAAATTGAAATAAATGAACAGTGATATATAATAATATGCAACTGAATATAAACAGTAGAAGGGCAAGGTATCTTGCCTGAGGTTGTGCAAAAGAGAATAATCCAGTAGCTCGAACTGACAAATAAATGAAGCAAGAAAAGCCAAATCCCGCAGATGACTCCGGATGCTGCAACAAACATCACGAACGAGTTTGGAATATAAGATATGCCTAGGAAATGCCTGTCCAAAAGTTAAATTCTGGAACAGGGGCAAAATCATAATTTTGGGTCAAAACGATGTCCGCCGTTGGACCCGCTTTGCACCGAAATGCGCACCAGAACCTACGGTCTCTAAAGTCATCAAACTACATGTCTACAGATTTGTTTTGATGAGACGAACCCAACGGTATGTCCAATTTTGGATTCCGGTGGGCTGTACACAAAATCGCCCGTTGAGTGGGATTGTGGGCCCGCCAAAATAGTGTTCCGATCAACGGTCTCAGAACCGGACCAAACTTGGCTCACAGGACCAAAAAGATATTTCGAGTCAAATGGCGTAAGTTTCATCGCGATATGATGAGTGTGCACAAAGTTGTGACTTAATTTGCAAAGAGTCGATACGGGGTATCTCGACGGATACGCATTGATTTCGTCGCGCACATGCAACGAAATCGGGTTCCGTCAGTTCCCACATGTCGACAACATCCATACACGCCTTTCGATGCATATAGTGCGCGACCACGTCGCCCGGTTTGTCGGGACGGACGCCATATCGGAGTATTTTTCTAGTTTTTGAAAACAGAATTTACAATTTTTCGGAAACTTTAACGTGTAACTTTCTACATACTAGATGAAAAGTAAATCTAAAAGGTGCGTTACAATCTTGATTAGGTTGTCTTTGACTGCCTTCAATTAGTTTTTACGAAAGCTTAATGGACAGCAAGAAAAGTGGCCGACAAGTTGGTGTTTTACGACAGTTTTTAATATTCAGAAAAGTGGGTTTTTCTCCAACTTCGTCTCGATTTTTCGAGCAAGTTGGATGACCACGTTGAATTACACCTAGGAGATCTCGAAGAGGGTCAAGTCTACTTTCCAGAACATTTTACGGATCGAAAATCAGAGTTACGAGCAGAAAGTTACGTCATCGGGAAGTAGGGTACCTTGAGTGGGAAAACTGCTCCGTGGATGACAAAGGGCTGACTTTCGATGCTCCGTTCGTCGCACACAAAGCTCCATCGTGAAACGAATTCGTAGGCGAAGAGGGTATGATCAGCCTCAACTTTCGTTTTGGAAGTTTAGGGTTTAGAGGCTTGTGGAAAAAGTTATAATTATAATAACTTGGGACAAAACCTAATACTAATACACTATTACTAATAACCCCCTTTGGAATTGCCCACGGGTTGTGCTCCTACAGCAGCTAAAAAGGAGGGAGGGGGCCCGCCCACTTATGTGGGTGGGTGGTTTTTTTTTTTTTTCCTTTTCTTTTCCTTTTCCTTTTCCTTTTCCTTTTTCTTTTTCTTTTTCTTTTCTTAACTAAAACCTCAATATATATTTATATCTATATATATGTATATATCCATAAATACACCAAAAATATATTTAAAAAAATTTAAATACCAAATTAAATATTATCTACCCAATTATTTAATATATTTAAACATATCTACATATATATAAAATTCAATCACAATACGTCAAATAACAATAATATCTCTATAGAATAATCATATTTATTAAATCTCCACTAATTTGAAATAAAGTTTAATATTATCTAACTATATATATGATGCATCTAAAATATATTCTTACATATATACACAAATTTAAATTGCCATAAAAGGCAACAATAATAATATCACATTAATATCAAACAATATCAACAATAATAAAATGTCTATTTAATTTCCACAAAATAACTTTAGTAATAATAAAATAATAAAAATTGTTCCAACGTGTGAACTTTACCACACACCCTCATCCGGGTCCAGAAACATGTACAATATTGTAAAATATTATTTTATAATAAAATACCAATAATTGTACAAGTATTTAAATAATTAGAAATTGTACATAAAATTCTAAAATAGTTTAGGAATTATTTCTAAGTACATAAAATATGTCTACATGACCACATTTGGTCACATTACCTGCTTACATGGGCTAAAATTTGGTTTGGGCCCAGTTCGGACTGAATTGGACAAACCGGGTCATCTAAAATCAATATATAAAATAATATTTTATTAAAATACTTTAAATAAGTAAATTCACAATTTGGTCTGGTTTTCCTAGTTTGGACATCACCATGGCTAGGCTTCCCCCGGCATGACTGGTACACTAGTCAAGGCACACTGCTACATCTTCCGTGCCAAAATTCATGGTAGTCTCGTGTTCCAAAATTCAACAATGGCTAAGGTCATTGTAAAAAACCATAAATTGTATAAATTTATTTTTAAGTCTAATAAAATAAGAAAAAAAATAAAAAAAATTAGGGGGTTTTACACGCATACATACTTGAGCATACATTAGACTCCCTACAACTGATCAGGAAGGAAAAATCTATTGTATTTTCTTAATTTAAAGGCTAATCTTAGGACACTTGATTGAGACCGAATTTGTCTCCTTTAACGAGAGGTGTCACCTGGTTTGTATTGAATACTTTAATCAATATACAAAACCATAAAATTATTCCTACTCCCACTGATCTTGTGATACACACAATCTTCAACAGTGTTCATCTCAAAACCAAACGAGATAATCACTTGAAGTACCTTTGACGAGAAGCTTGCTTGAGTTCATAAATAGATTTTGTCAATTTGCAAACCATATTCTTTGGGTCTTTCGACGCAAAGTTTTCTGGTTGCACTTTATAAATTGTTTCATTAATGTTACCATTGAGAAATGTCGTTTTGACATCCATTTAATGTAATTCAAGATCAAAATGTGCAACACGTGCTATGATTATTTTAAAGGAGTTTTTCAAAGACACCGAAGAGAAAAAAACTCTTTAAAATCAATCCCAAAATTTTGAGTAAAGTCACTAGCTACAAGACGTACT
This sequence comes from Iris pallida, assembly GCA_029216955.1. NCBI lineage: Eukaryota > Viridiplantae > Streptophyta > Magnoliopsida > Asparagales > Iridaceae > Iris > Iris pallida. The sequence goes on from JANAVB010037020.1 coordinate 6,719,594, forward strand.
TTATACCTCTCCACATGACCCTTCGAATCCTTCTTGGTTCTAAATGTCCATTTGCAACCAATGGACTTCATACCTTTTAGTAATGGGACAAGTTCTTAAACTTTATTGTCTTGCATGGACTTATACTCCTTATTTATTGTATCAATCCACTTTGAGAACTGGAACTTTCTATGGCCTGACGGAAGTTGATTAGATCATCTTCCAGTATCCACAGTCTTCCTCACTTTCCTAGAGAAATATGACAAATATTATCCGAAATTATATTTCTCCTTTCTCTGGTGGATCATCTTAATATTACCGGTTCTTGAGGTTGTTGAGTTTGTTCCTTAGGAATAATTACCTTATCTTGAATGGGGTGCTGCTACGTTGTCGTTGTTAAGGTATCTCAACAACGACTTATAGAGGTAATTTGGCATTGTCTTATTGAGGCTCTGAATTCACTTCTTGATCATGACAGGTATAGAATCCTGCATATCGTTAAAAGTGATAGTAGGAATCGTAATTGATTCCTTCTCAAAGACAATGATCCTGACTTTATTTCTCCCCCAAACTCAACATCCTCAAAAAATATTATACTTCTCGTCTCAATTTTTTTTTCTTAGTGTGGGATTGTATAATTATCAACCCCTTGATCTGTAGCATAACCAATAAAGTAGCTGCTTATAATTTAACTTTGGTCTGTCTTCCCATTACACATTCAATATAAACATTAAAGTCTATAAAGTCAATGGAATCCAAATCTCATCAGACACAAATCGTTCAACTATATTTCTAGAGATGTGACCTAATCACTTATGTCATAATGAGGCTAAAAAAATATTATTAATTTTGTATTTAGTACCACATGACTTCACTTGCAAGGTTTCATTATAAGAAGCAATAATTTCAACTGAATATAGGTTATTATAAACCTTAAGGGAACCGTTACCAATAATATTTGAATTTGAAGATAGACTAAACCTATTGTTTCCAAATGAACAATGATAACCAGATTTGTCCAATAAGGAAACCAAAACTAAATTTCATCTAAAAGATGGTACAAATAAAAGTGTCTATCAAATCCAAATAATAATCGGTTCCTAATAATAACCTAAAATGTACTATTGCTTCCATTTCACTACAAAAAAAAGACCTATTAATAACGCTTGATAAGTGGTTTTCATGACGGCTGATAAAGAAGCGTCATCAAAGTTCAGCAAGACTCCATTCTATGACAGTGTCCAATATAAACGTTATTGATAGTCTTTCAGTGATACGAGCGTTATAAAAAAAAGCACTAAAATTTAAGTCAAACCTCCACTCCCTTGTACTTCTCCCCGCATATACGAAAAAGTCTAGCCCTCATCCTCTCTCTTTCTCCTTCTCATTCTCCCCCCGCTCCCCAACTCCCCAACTCGCCGAGAGATGATGGATTACGCTCGAGAGATGATGGATTTGAAGACTCTCGTCACTCGCACGCTCAAGAAGAAGGACGTACTTGCCAAAATTAGGGTTTGTCCCTCTCTCTCATTTTTCTTAAATTAGGGTTTCTCTTCAAAAATTAGGTTTTCTTCCGGATCCTTCTGATCGATGTATTCCTATGGAAGAATCTATATACTAGGGTCTCTTCCATACTAGGGTCTCTTCGAAAATTAGGTTTTCTTCCGGATCCTTGTTATTATTGTCTTTAAATCTCCCCACCGTCGCCAGCAGCCAACGACAGGGGCAACGGGTTCAGATCCCTGGAGTCAGAGTACGTCCGCCGGCACCACTATTATTTTCACAGAAGATGAGATCATAAGGGTATTGCAAGCATCCCTCCTCTCTATCTCTCTCTCTCTCTCTTGTACTTATTAATTGATAGATACTTAAATTTCCATAGTTCTGATTCTTGGGACAGGTTGGGCTGGGTTGTGTGTCCAGGCTATGGAAGCAGGTGCAGAAGTTCATGAAGATTTGCCAGAGAAGGACCTCCGGAAGCAGCTTGCAGCTACTGTCAGGAGCATCAAATGGAGCTATACAATCTTCTGGTCTCTCTCATCCAGGTAGCAGGGGTATGCAGAGTTTCAAGTTTTTTCATATTGCTGGGTCATAATTTCATATATCTATACTTCTTGTGTTGGAACTTCTAACAGTTTATCATTGGAAAAAAATTCATGGGTTTCAAGTTTCAATGCCATTTTGTGACTACTTCTGTTACATGGAGCTAAAATGTAGCTCTTTGTGTAAGTTGAGTTGGCATGGGCATCTTGATTTTTTAAGTCTGAGCCCCAAATTTTGCTAAGTAATTTAGACAAGCAAGAAGAGGAGCTAGAACATGATTTAGATGATATATGGCAAACGGTGCTGCGTGGCGGCCGGCCATTGGCCCCCTAGTCCGGATGGAACCCGAGATAGCGGGGGGTATGGGGGGTGGGTTGCAATGGCCTGCCGTCACGTCGGCCGGCAGTCACGCCCGCGGTTACAAACTGCGGGCAAAATATCATTTTCGTATGGCAAATATGTCCTTTGATTAATTATTTGGGTTTCAGTCTTTCTCTCATTATTTGCAATAGATGTAAAGTTCCCCAATGATGCTAGTTTCATCCATAGATAAATGTATGGCAGTAGTAGATTTGCTTCTTCTGGCAGTCAAAAAATGTCCTTTGTAGGCCCTTTCAGTTTATTCTTCTTTTGAGAGTCATATAACTTATGTTGAACATACACATAAAGTTTAACATAAATTTTCGTACAGAGTAAAGAACTTTCTCCAAATTGTAAAAAAAAGGAGAAGTTTGTAGGAATTGCAAGGGGTAAAGACACGCCAAGTGACTTGGCGCCCACAGGGTCACTTACGCACACGAAGAGGAGAGAGAGAGGGAGCCAACTGAGTTGGCGTGTGTAGTGCAGGGGGGCGCCAACTCAGTTGGCGCGAGTGCTAGTGTGTGTCAGAGGAGAGAAAGGAGAGAGAGGGGGGGAGCCAACTCAGTTGGCGTGTGCAAGGGGGTGCCAACTCAGTTGGCGCATGCGTGTGTGTGTGTCAATGGGGTGTGTGTGTGTCAGTGGGGTGTGTGTCAGAGAGGATAGAGAGGGAGATACCCGACCACCACCTCGAAGAATTTGTTCACGCCAAGTGAATTTGTCCACTTCGAAGAATTTTTACATGGTGAGTTGTCTACTAGTTTAATCTCAAGATATGGTTAACTTCCCATTCATCCTTTCTTTACAAGTGTATGGCATGCTGAAACTCCCAGAACTAACCTCAAGCGCAAGCCTAATCTCCAAGTTGTGCGGAAAAAAATTCAATATAGGCAAATCTCTTGTATTTTTTTGGTGTGTTATTTTTGAGATCTTACTATAAATCTTAGTGTGCGCTGATTCATGTGAAAGCTACAAGCATGTTATACTTAATTTGTTGATGACTAATGACAACTCAACCAATGTTGCGGTGGGCTACATTCTAGACTGGGGTGATGGATATTACAATGGTGATATAAAGCCTATTATGATGAGTAGATTCTTGTTGCAAATGAGTATTAGAGTACAACTATAGGTATGAATCAGGATATGCAAAATTGGGGCCGAAGACGAATTTGTATTTTATAAAGATGGAGGCCAGTTTGAGGGGAGTCTCCAGTTCAGAAAGATAACTTTTGATTGTTTTGGTTTACCTATGTCCTATAGGAGATTTTGATGTTAGCTTAGATTAATATAATAACAAGGTTCAAACATCGGTTAACCGTTGTAAAGTTCTGTGTCAGTTCTGTGCAATATACCACCACTTAAAAAGATTAGAGAGTTTGAGTATCCCTATCAGTTTTTGAGTATCACTTTCAAGATATATGTGTCCCCATCAATATATGTCGCTTCTCAAGATATATCTTTCTTTATGTCGATGCTGCCTCTATATCAGTTTTTGGGCATCATGTGCAGGTTTTTGACATTGATGTTGGCTTTGTTGCTGCAAACCTGGCAATGATGACTTATTCATGAATATTTCATCTTGTGCAATTTATTGAGCATCATGTGTAGGTTTTTGACATTGATGTTGGCTATGAGTATACCTTTGTTTGGGATTTAGTTTTAGTTGTATTTTTTTTGTGGCTTCGACTTTTAACTTCTCTTTGAGTATCACCAGTTTTGAGTATCACTGGATTTGGTAAAATTGGGATTGAAAATATCTATTGAATGGCTAAATGGTTTATTTTGTATCAGTAGCTTTGAGTTTCATGCTCTGCTCTTTTGAGTGTGGCTTGGGGTTATATTTGTCAGGATCATGCCTTGCTCTTTTGATCGTTTTGAGTAACCCTTCAAGCACAGTTTGAGTATCCATTCAAACAAAGTTTGAGTATTCCTTCTCTTTGAGTATCACCCTAGTTTCATGTTCTTGGATTTTGTTTTTCAATGGGCTATGATGATGAATGGTTGCCTAATTTTGATTAGGCAAAAGGATTTGATATCAGTAGATGAGTATCATTTTTGAGTATCTTTGAGTATCACTTCATGATGGATACTTGGCTTTGAGTATACTTTTGAGTATTAACTTCTACTTTTGAGTACCCAGGTTCTTTGAGTATTAACTTCTCTTTGAGTATCATTGGATTTGAGTATACTTTTGTTTGGGCTTTAGTAACACTTGGATTTGAGTATCACTTGGCTTTGTGGGAAAATTGTTGCTAACTCTTCGTATGCTGCCTTCTGTATATGCAGTATCAGTTTTTGTAAACTTTTGAGTATTTTTGTCAGTGTATGGTTTTAGTTCAGTAACTTTTGCAGCATTGGTACGATAAAATATGAACCATGTACACAAATCTCTGAGCCTAATTTTTCATATATTAAGATTTAATTATTATTATTATTACATTAATATGCTTGATCATGTGGATAGACTTAGACTGGTTTGTTATGCGAAAATTTGGAGACTTGTTTGTAAACATGAAATTTCTCTTGCTGCTATTATTGGAGAATCAAGATGGTTGCATTATTAATTGCCTTGGAGAATCAAGATGATGTCAAGCATGTTTCTCTTGTTGTTGCTTGTTCAAGGATGGTATTGTCACGACCCGCACCCTTATGAGGGGCACGAGCACGTGGGTACGTCCAGCCTACGCCGCAGTATCGGCGGTAGAATGCTGTATATAACGTCTGTAAATACTACGACTAACAGTATAAAGGTACTTGTACAGTATATACTCTCCGAATGGAGGTGACATATCAATACAGTCTCAATCACCGAATAAAACTAAGGTAGAAAGCTCAGAAAGAGAACATATGATAGATGAAAGTATAAATAAGTCCAGAGTCCAATACAAGCCCAGATATATACAACATCACAGGGTCTCAAAATATAACGTAGAAACTACAGTCTGATAAAGCTAGCTGGATCGCAGTCCAGTCAAACCTAGCTAATCTACACTACTCCGGGAGTACAAAGTCTAGTGGCTCTACTATAAGGCCACGGTCCTGGACTACTCCATCTAACTCGAGCCCATAATAGGTCGAGCAGTCTGCCTCAGAATCATCTGTAATATATCATAACGGTATCCTGTCAGAAAAATGAGCAAGTACAAGCACTAACAGCAGTTTCATGTGAATTGATAAATTCTATAAGAGACAGTATAATGAACTACGAGACAAAGATATATGAAGACTTGAAAACCGTTCGGAAGCCGAGTTACAACCCTTAAACCAAACAAGGACCGGGGTTGTAACTCTTCTCCAGAGCAGAATTAGTCTCCAAATCAAGGTACAATGTAAAGGCATATAGAGCATGTGAGTAACTGTATATCATGCATGGTGAGAAATACTGTATGTAGAACAGAACAGGATATATGATAAGATAAAGTAAATATAAAATGTGCCTCGAATATTATAGCCTAATGTGATTGGTATGGGTCAAGAATCAGGCTTCCAGCCGACCGGCTACAAGTACGTGGACTCGGTCCGGCCGGGATGGTAAGCTATGGAGCAAGTAGTAGCACAGGTCAGGCTATACCCATCGTGAGGTGAGGGTATAGCTATGATACAAGTAGTAACTCAAGGTGGGCATTGATCACACTATCTATAAAATTCTCCATTCCCCGAATAGTATACGGATCTGGACATAGCATGTCATGACGCGGGATTCCCTAAGAGGGGAGCAAGTCCTCTTCAGGAATCGGCGTCAATACAAGTACAAGAATCAAAACCAAGCAAGTACCAGTATCCCAAGAAATCCAGGAATGATATTACATGACAGGAATTCGACAATACTAGTCCGTGAACTATCGTGTCTGAGAATCAAGTAAGACACTACGACTGAATCGGATATAGCAGATATCAAGACAATGAAAACTATCAGTGAATGTACTCACTTGCTGTCCTGAGCTGCAGGGTATATCAATGCTCAGAGCGGTAATCAGAAACCTAAAGATGAGATACTGTATGTTAAATTAGGTTTAAACAAGTTTTAGAATGATTCACAATGAATGATATGAAATCTAGGTCAAACTAGGTCTCACTGAGTCACATTAAGTCCTGTCAAGTCAATCTAGGTCAAATCAAGTTATATCAAGTCAATCTAAGTCAGACCAAGTCAACTCTAGGTCATACCAGTCATCACAGGTCAAAACAAGTCGAAGAAAGTCAAACGGGGTCAAGAGTTGGCCTACAGTTGACTTTTGGTCAACTGGTCAACTCTGGTCAACTCTAGATAAAACTGGTCAAATGTTGACCAACTGTTGACTTTTGGTCAACTGGTCAACTCTGGGTTGGATTGGGTCAAATCTAGACAAAGTGTTGACTCACGGTTGACTTTTGGGTAAAAAATCAACTCTGGCTCAACCGAGCCAAAATCGGTTCAAATATGACATTTGTAGGGTGTACCCAACATGCCACCCAAGTTTCAAGTCAATCCGAATACCCGAACCCCGTATCTTGAATTTACCCGATTACCCCTCAACATTTACCCTTAAACCGTTCTAACTTGACGCCAAGTGGCCTTCCCTTAGGAATTCCACTCCGTGCTTCCTAGGATAGTAGGGTACTAGCCTATACAATCATTACCTACCAAGTTTCCTAGGGTAAGTGGACATCCAGTCCATCTTACGGTCCGTATCGGCCGTTTACCCGTTATCTTAAATATTTCAAGATATAGAATGGTGCGGTGCGATACCGTCTCCCTAACCCCACACGCAACCCCGATTCCAACTCCGAAGCCTACCCACAAAATCTAAATCACATTTGCTAAGTCCCCTCCAAGTTTCAACGCGTTCCGAATCACGGAACTCAATTTCACCCCTCTACTAAAATCCTAACTTAAACATTCACTCACTCACTCAAACCCATTTTTTTCACACTCACTTAGGACTAACTTAGGGGGCTATTCTAGTGGGTTTTAGAGGGTTATATAGGGCTATATATATATATATATATATATATATATATATATATATATATATATATATATATATATATATATATAGAGAGGAAGGATCAAGATCCCCACACTTTTTGCATCCCCATGCATCCCCCCTATTTGCACCGTTAGATGGTGCTTTAAGTCATCTAATCTTAACCGTTGATTTACCAATGGTTAAGATTAGATGACTTAAAGCACATCCAACGGATGTGAACATGGGGATGCATGGGGATGCAAAAATTGTGGAGATGCCTATCCTTCCTCATATATATATATATATATATATATATATATATATATATATATATATATATGATGGATTGGGGGGTTAAAGGGGGGGGGGGGGGGTTAATGCCTAATGTTGCTGTTACTGCTGCCTGCTACTGTTGTTACTGCTACAGCAGTAACTGCTGCTGCTGCTGTCAGTTTTTTTTTTTTTGGGGGGAGAGGGGGGCAGCAGCTCCCTAGGCCCCCCCTTGCTGCTGCCTGCTACTGCCACTTCTTCCTCCCCCTTCTCTTCCTCTCATCCCTCCTCTAATCCTCTCTCAATTCTCCTCTTAACTCTCTATCAATCTCTCTAAACTCTCTAATATATATATATATATATATATATATATATATATATATATATATATATATATATATATATATTATATATATATATATATATATATATATATATATATATATATATATATATATATATATATATCACTCACATATATTTCCTCATTTTCTTTCCTCTCTACACATACAATACACACACATATATACACATGACCACACACACATATATATATATATCTATACATATCTATATATATATAAATGTATATACATATAGACACACACACACACTTATATGTATCTATATATATATGGACACTCACACAAACACATGGACACACACTCTCACATGGACACACACATACTCATAGACAAATACACACACATATAAAATACACTCTCTCTCATTCTTCCCTCTCCACACACACACACACACACACACACATATATATATATATATATATATATATATATATATATAATATATATATATATATATATATATATATATATATATATATATATATATATATATATATACCACTCTAAAAGGACAAATTCATAAATAATCCTTAAACTAGATTTTAGGGGAACCTACCAAATCTAGGGTAAACTTGTAGAGAATGATCCCCTCTCTAATTTATGTGAAGGAATGAATGCAAAAAGAGAAATAAATGAGAGTCAATGATGTACCTATGTGTAGGTTTGGAAGAAGAAGAAGGAGTGGGAAGAAATGAATGAAGAGGGAGAGATTTTAACTTGGTGGTGAAGTAAAAGAGGTAGAGGGGGTGGCCTTATGTGGCCGGCCATGGAGCATGGGGTAGGGGCACTTGTAATTACAAGTTTGCCCCTCCCTTGCTTCTAGGCTAAGTCAAAACCCAAAATTGGTTTTGGAAATTGCTAAAATTAAATAAAAATCATAATTAAACTTAATTACTCATGGGGGACTAGTCCAAACTCCTAAACCTAAAAGTTTAGTGTGGTGGGCCATGGTTAATTAACATGCTAATTACGACTCAAGTCGAAATTCCCCGGGGTCCCGAATTAACTCGGAATGCGATAAAATTCGAACCCGACTCCTATAATAATTAAATATTAATATTCATGAAATAAAATTCCCAAAAATATTATAAAATAGAAAATTATCATTTTACCCCTAACTTGAAAAAGTGAGGGTGACAGGTATACCATACATCTGCTCGTTCAGTAATTTAGACTCAGCAGTATTATTTATTTATTATTATGTTATGTTCAAGGACTCCACTGTAGCTTTGGAGTTGTCTTTTTATACTTCTGAACTTGATATATTTATAAACTCTCTTGTAATTTGTAGGATTTATAGATTAAAGCTTCACCGCCTGCTTAGACCACTTCTCTACACGCTGATCCTGCTATCATTCAGGTTGTTGTCAACAATTACTCTTGTATACATTCAAGTCACCAATGAAATGGAGATGGAGAAATGTAGAATGGTAGCTAAAGTACTCTATTTTGAGACAATGAAATGTAGCTAGCTAAAGCACTCTATATCTGTGAGATGTTGATGTACCCTATTTTGAGACAATGAAATGGAGAATGGTACTTTATATTACATTTCAATGTTTTGTTGTGAATATGGATCAAAGTGGTTGTTTTCAAATTGAATTGAGCAGCGTTTAAAATGTAATATATAACATGCAGTATAGAGCATTATAAATGTGATACAATGACCATATACAGATCATCTATTCATAACGCTTTCAAAATGTCCTGACTTCTAAACCATATTAACTATTCATAACGGTTTTACATAAATATCCATAACGCTTTGAAAATAAAACGTAGCAGAAATTCAACCTATTAATGACGTTTTTGGAAGAATTATCTATAACGCTTTCAAAAACATTTATAACACGCATTTTCATAACGGTTGGATTGGAGAAAAATGTCATGGTTCTTAATTAATGACAGTTTTTAGCCGTTATTAAAAGGTATTTTTGTTGTAATGTTTCTATCGAATTGCTGTCACCCACATAGATGTATCTTTTACCATCAATTGACTTTCGGTAACTCAGGTAACCTTGCCTAGAACATTAATTTGAGTAGTCCCACCAGAATCTATCTACCATGAGTTTCTTGGTACTAAAGCTAAATTAACCTCAGAAGAGACCAAATTTAGAAACATACTTTTCTTTATATGCCATACGTGGTACTTTGTATATTTCTTCTTTATGTGTCCCGACTTGTCACAAAAGAAACAACCTTTAGTTTTATATTGTTGTTTTATTTGAGCGGGACCCTTAGCAGCTATTGTATTCTTTTTTTTTTTGCCCTTAAAGTTTATTCCATTAAACATGAAAATTAAAATTTTATTGGCAGATATTTTAACAACATTAAATGTAAAGAGAACAAAGCAACAAAATATATATGCTCTATTTAATAACCAAATAATAAAATATAGTCAAACAAATTCAATAATGGTGAACCCCATTTCAAGATATCTAGTACATCATTAATATCAAGTATTTGGACAGTGATATTAACTTCAAGTGGTACTCTTGGTGTAATGATCAAATGTTGGCAATAAGTCATGTCAAATAATAAGCCTCTCTTTGGATCGGGTTATTATTCACATGTAAACCTTATAATTGTCACACATTTATCATCGTATACAATTCGGCCAAGTATTAACCTTCCTTTGGGCTGGCTAATACCCGTAAGAATATACACACACAAACATCCGACATCCCTTATAGACTATGTACGCAAGAGTGGTCACTTTGGCGACATCTTGTTTCAATGAGTCTACTTAGAATATTAGACAACTATTGTTAGTCACAAAAGGCACCAAAAATTTGAACGTTGACTAAATTTTACAAAATCGAATCATGTCCAAAACTTTATGTACATGCATATTTAAATTTAAATAATCAATAATCAACAGATTTGATTGTACTGGATATATGCAACAAAAGATTACATCATAAAATAATCATAAATGTGTGAATCCTTTTGCATGACTTAAGGCATGAATTAAATCACTTTAGTATATATATATATATATATATATATATATATATATATATATATATATATATATATATATATATATATATATATATATATATATATATATATGATCATATGAAATCTAACAATTTCTATTGACTGAATCATATAAATATGGCAAAAGATATCTTCTTTAATCATAACTAAAATTACTCAAACGATGGCGTTATTTAAGTGAATCATAAAAAAAAATTATATTCATTGCATAAACCGAAAGTGTTATCTGAATCCTTACATGGCAAAAATAGTTGTAAAAATTGTGAACAACATGTTGGTGATACTTTACCCAGAAGAACCACAGTAAATCCATTGATACTTTACCAATTCTCTAAATGACACTAATTCATTTAAATATATATGAATATATCAGTCATTATCCACCAATCTAATGGAAAACAGAAGTGAATTTCAAGGCATAACTTCACATTGTATCCTAATCCACAACAGTCACCATACATGACATAAGGAGAATACGGGACTTAATAAATCTCTGGTGACCAAAATCCAGCCATCACTAGAGAACCCAATCATTGTCCTGGATTATAATAATCCTATACATGATAGATCTAAATCCTTTATTATCCTTAATTTATAACATCAAAATATTCGAACCTAATGCATCTCAAAGCCATTGGATTAATGATGGGATGTTGGGATTTAATCAGAGAAGAATATTTAATAGGGCACCTTTTGGTTTTATGGAAAAGACAATTCTATGTTCCATGCCACGACAAAAGCAACAAGCACCAGCCAACCCATATATATACCACAAAGCAAAGTTTTTAAAAAATACCCATATATATATACCACAAAGCAAAGTTTAAAAAAAAATAGCAAGCAACATATTTATTCAAGTCCCATTAAGATCAAATGGACATAGACCAAAAGCATCTGTATAGCATACGAGATACATGGAGGCGCAACAATTATCAAAGCAACCTCTAAATCTAATATTATAGATTATCATAAACGAAATTAATGACAATAGTACATAATGGTCGTCGACAACACCGAAAGAAAAAAAAATGATCGAACAAAGATAACCTAAATTAAATTAGATGGGACGATCTAGGGTTCTCCGACAACAACAAAAAAATGAATCTTAAAAAAAACTTCGAACTCATGAATCAAACGGGTAGGCTCTGATACCACTTGTTAGAATTTATTGTACCCTGTCGATTTATGAGATGAATAACATAAATTAAATTACGGAAGCGTACTGAATCCATTGCTAGGCTTGATGGATCTTGAAGCGGTCGTCCTTTTATGGGGTTCGATCTTCCAACTTGCTACGACCCTTAATGACAAAGATGAATCCAAATTCTTTGTCCCTCTCTTTCTGTTGATGGGGATGCAGAAGAGAAAAGAGAAAACCTCTCTTTTGGTCGACGTATAAGTTGGGGACCATAACCCTAATGAATACATATATTTATATGTTTTGATATTTCTAACTTGGCCCCTCATCAAATTAGATTTATCTCCGGTATCTACACATTAATTCCATGACAATTATACCCTTAAGTCAATTTTCCAAATAAACCACTTTAATTTGGCTAAATTATTTAGATAGCCCAACACAATTAATTTTACATGTGTGGCCCATATTATTGAATAATTTCAACAATATCTTCCTAGAATTAATGCTCTAACCTCGATAAATTGTTCAATTTTTCTTTTGCCCTCTTTAGATATCAACTTCATATCGTAATTAGTCCAAATTGCTTTTTTTCCCATTTTGCTATATGATTTTTTTTATAATTTCTGATACTGTTATCCATATGTGAATCTCGAGTTCAATATTTTTCCCTTAATCATTTGTATATCCATGAAATAGGGATTATGATGTTTTATACTTATCTTGTCTTTGGTTATTCCTCCCAAATCGATCATTTCATTTTCAAGAGTTGAAACTTGTAGGACCGATACTTACATCATTTTTTCCTATCTTGACCACCTTGGAATTCGTTTGAATTATCTTTTCGCCTAGTCCGTATTACTTATTTATTCCCAAAGGTAATTATTTTTTCAAGGTCAACATTCTATTTCATTTATTGACTTTTGAGCCTAACATGATCCATTATCCATAAATCCACTCCGAGTTAGTTTTGTTAAAATTCAAGATATATATACGTTTTTCCCTCGATCTTGAATATTGGAGAAATAGAAACTAAATATGTATTTCTTTTATCTTCGATCATTTTCTTCCTAATTGATCGTGTGATTTTCAAATGAATGCTTTTACTTCAAGTATAGATACTAGACATTCCCTATCATGGTCGAGTTGTTTGAAACTTTGAAACTTCCTTAAAAAACTCTTATAGACAGAGTTTAAAAGAATATTCGATAGCCTATAATTGTAAAGCAGTTGTGCGCTGTTGGCACTTATTGAATTATCGAGACTGCGGGTTCACTGCAGCCAGCAGCGCACTGGCGTGGCATGACCCCTAAGTTGAAGTAATCAAGTAAGAGTAGATTATCAAATATTATAAAAACTATGGCTTGTTTGTCGTATTTCATCTTTGAGTTATTATGTCAATATTGGATAGAATTGATAGAGTATTCGATATCGACCTGAGTCGTGGGACCAAGAGTTGATTACAGCCGGATGTATACTCGCGAGGCATAAATTCGCGGTAAAATGACTTCGGATAGGCTTACGATTTTCGAATTTCACAAAGACTACATCTTTTATTGACATATGATTATTAATTTTTCATGATCCGCAAAACCTTGCACTCTCACTCCAAACCAATTCGATATCCTAATTCTCATTATCATATTATAAATAAAGCTTGTAGTTCTTTCCTTCTTATATTCTAAATCTCGATTCGTCATTTGACTCCTCAGTTAAAGCCTATTAGTAGATTTTAAATTCTATTCCACTAGATTCGTAATCATACCTAGATTATGATTCTATGATCATACCTAAAATTTGATCGTGCTAAAACGATTTCGGTTAGGATCCTCCTTACGACTTTTGATCGCAACTAGACTATTTCGATTATATCCCCGATCGAGTCAATTCACACATTTTCTAGAGTTGATTATGTAATCCTGCCTAAATAATTTTTCTTAAATAGTTAATCATGTTAAATCGTGCCTAATGACTTTTTTTAGATAATCATATTTCGCTTCTATCCTTAAGCATGCTCAGATTTTGACTTGACCAGATCCTTTGTCCATGATTATTGTGGCATATTTATACTCGTGTGAAATTTTGGTCATGCTCGAAAGACTCGCATGATTGGCCATGATCGTGACTGTATCTTAAATTATATCTAAGTAACTATAGCCCCATCTAGACTTCATCTAAATTTTAATCAATCTTAAGCAATTTTGGTCGTGACTAAACCATGTTGACTATAATTTGATCGTGCCAAACCATTTCGATTTTGATCATTTTTTAAATATTTTTGGTCGTCGACTAGGCCATTTTGACCAAGGTTGAACGTGCCAAATCACACTTCCTTTTGTCTATTATTACTATTATTATGGTTTATCCGCGATTATGCGTGACTGATTTGATCATCGATCATATCATCCGCTTGCTTATATCATTGTCGCTCTTATTTGTATCAATTGAGATTTAGTTTTCTTGACTATATTCATAGTCATACCAAATCGTGTCCTTTGAAAATTCGAGGACAAATTTATTTCTAAGGTGGGTAGATTTGTAAGCCCACTTCCTGAAATTTCAAGAGTTCTGTTTATTTGCTTTTATTTTCAAATATCATAGTTCGATATATAGATTTTTTTTCCTTTCTATAAAAGATATTTTCATGACAACGAGATTAGTCAAAACTATTTAAATTAGATTTGGAATTTATAAAATGTTATTTAAACTATTTTGCTACTATTAGTTATTAATTAAATTTACTTTGTTATCAAATGTTATATTATATTTGATTCAGTCTTTGGCTAATAAATATATATTGATTGATATTTATATAATTTTTTTTACAAGTTATCTTATTATACTTTGTACCTATTTAAAATTTATTGTTATCACGTATCATATTTGGCTACATTTAAATTTATTGAGATTTAAAAAGATTTGATCATAATTTCTAAATTCTTCCCCAATTAGGGAATTCCCAACTCATATATATAAGTACATTCCTTTATTCTTCCCCAGAATCCCTAATTCACAAAAATCCCCAAATCCCGAAATTCTCTCAAATTCCTAACCTTGAATCCCCTCTTCCAGGATTTCTCGAATTTTTATTTATTCCTTTATTTAATTTAATTTTATTTATCATGCTTGAAGGTAATTTTTTTGTCGATGCCTTGGTTGTGATTATTTTCTTCTATCAAAACTTGTTTAAATTAAATATTTGAGAGCATTTTAGGGCCATTAGAGTTTTAAGACTCTTTCTTCCTCTTTTCATCTATTTGATCAATAATTCTTTATCATGAATTCTTACTACCTCTCACCAATCTACCAGGTCCGCCTATCCTAGTAGTCCTTAAATTCGAGGATAAATTCTTAGGTGGGTAGATTTGTAATCCCTCTTCCTGAAAATTTTAAAAAATATATTTTTATTATTTAATTGAATTAAATTATGAATTTTGGAATTTTATGAATATTTAATTTAATTAAATTATTATTATTGAAGGCCTTAGTCATGGTTAAGTTTTGGAGTGCAAGATGACTAAAATTCATGGCATGGATAGTATAATGGTGTACTTTGACTAGTGTATTAGCCATGGTAAGGAAGGCCGAGCCATAGGTGTGTTCTAACTAGGAAAACCAGGTTAAGTTGTGAATTGAACTCTATACATAATTTATTTATTTATTTATTAAGATTATGACCTTCAGGGGACCCGGTTGTATCAAACTAGTCAAACTTGACCCGAACTAGACCCTAGCCCATTTAGGCATGTAGTGTACCCAAGACTTCCATGTAGGTGTACATTTGTTATATATGTAAATATTTTGTATTTCATTGTAATGGGCTAATAAATATTTTACGATACATTTGTTATATATATATATATATATATATATATATATATATATATATATATATATATATATATATATATATATAAAATATGTGTTATTGATATTAAATTGTTATTTTAATTATAATATGATGAACATTTTCTTGTAATGTATTTCTCGATTTTGGGATTCTATACTATATCTACTTGTGTGTGTATGAACATATTTATGATATGTAAATATTAGACTTTATAAATACATATCAATATATTTTCATATAAGTTATAGTAAATAGAATTTATATATATGTTGTAACAATGGATTATATTTTTAGAATAATTATAAATATTACTTATATTTATCTAGAAATAGGTGTATCCATATTTTGTACACATAAGTAAATATAAAGTAAGATAGATTATTATATATAAGTTTTATTTATAAATTGTATTATACAAGTTTAGCTATAAAGTTCAAGTATAGATTTTAATATAAAAATATATTTCAATTATTTGTAATATTTTCTAGATTGTTATCTATGAATAAGGAGTAATTAAGAAGAATACACATATATCTATTTTTTGATTGTATAAAGATTTTGTTTCTAATAGAAAACAAAAAGAAAAAGAAATAAGAAAAATAAATTAGAAAAGAAATAGAAAAGAAAAGGAAAAAAAAGAGAAAAGGAATCAAACCTCCCCCCAACAAGCCCACAGCAGCTTCCCAACCCCCGCAGTACAGACCCGGGCCCGACCAACTATACGCATATTGTCACGACCCGGTCCCAATTTGTTGGGTCAAATCGGATCATGTCCAGCCTGCACCGTTGTGAGACGGCGACAGTAAGCTGTATCCAAATGCAGGTGATCACAACAACACAATCCATTTTGTCACAACATCTGAATTTCAAATATTTAAACTTTGTCCAACAAAAAATACAAGTGAAATAAAAATTGAATAAACTGTCTTTTATTTACAAAAAGATAAAACATCCTCTAGAGATTAGGCTCATCAGCCCCAAGATCAACATCGTCCACGTGGAATGCTGGAAGCACAGCATGGTAGAGCTCAGGGTCGTAATAACTACTAATCAGTAGCTCTGCATCATCAAAAGAACCTAAAAATGTTGTCTCCAGTCAGGAGGGAACAAAGTACAATTCATGATAATCCAACAATTGAAATAATAATAGAGTTATGCACTTTTAAACAATTTGAAATAAATAGTTCTTCAGCAGATAAAACATTGTGATGTGAATAGGCAATGAATATGACCGGATTGGATTGTACAGTTGTATCCTATTGATATGATATGGCTTATCCCCGTGTGTATGAGGGGTAAGCTAACACAGTCAGTATACTACTTTGGATGTGGTCATACTCATTACACTACTCCCCCAGTACCCAACAGTCAATCAGTCAATGCTCTCAGAGAGAGTTCCGTGTTACATCGTGGTTTAAACTTGCAATAAAACGATTACTAAATAATTGGTAAACTAACACAAATTGTACTTGTCTTGATCTATTGACTGGATTTGGAAGTCGGCACCGGAAAGTCAAACTCGTCCTCGAAATCCTACAATTTAGAATCCTGACTTAGAACCAAATTGGAAACCATTCTAGGTGTACTAGTTATAATCTCTATAATTTTATCCTAGTCAAGTTTTATATTGTTACAATTATACTACTGTTACACGATTATCGATACGAATTAAAATTATTAATTTACGAAAGAAAAAGTTAATTTAACATTTATTGGGAAAATTCGTATTTTCTGATTATTTGGCAAAACTTTGTATTTTGTAATATATCCAAAACTAGGTTTTTCTTTAAATGAGAAAAAAGTGAATTTTTGTTTAAATTACAAACTTGTAATTTTCCTAATTTATTTAATGTAAGAAAATAATATTGATTTTCTATAAAATAATTATTTTACTATTTTTAGGTGTTTACGCCAACCACAAACCAGAAAAGAATAAAACTACACTAACTTATTACAAAACCACAGAAAGTAATAAAAGCTGGGCTTATGCCCTTTACAGACTTTTTACATAAATTGAAATAAGATAAAAATTTGTTAGCTCTGAAAAATGTCTTGCACTAATAAATACTGAAAACAAAACTAATTAAATTAAATTAAAATTTATTAAGAGCCTCAGACTTGGTCCAATCGTCATAATATAGCTAATGCCTCAAAGTCCGGAACAATGCCGGTTTTATTTGCATTTTACTAAGGCCTATTGACCGATATGGTAGTCGCCCAAAATCCACTTTAAAAATATTTTCAAAATCCGATTTAAAAATATTCCTTTATAAATTTTATAAAAATGTCGGCAGCATTCCCTCTATTTTCGAGATAACCCAAAACTGGAAAAATGTGCCACAATACCAAGTAAATATCCCCAAACCAGGGAATAACCCAAAAATAATATCAAACTCCACAGTACGTTTCCGAAGATTACTCAGACAAGCCGAGAATTCACCGAAACAAACTAACAAAAAGATTAACTCCCAAAACCAACAGAACTAAATCCGAAGATTAAACTCTCAAGTCCAACAGAACCAATTTAATTCTCAGAACCAAACCAAAACAAAGCTATCGAGAAAATCACAGAGCTAACTCGGAAGTTCCGAGTTGCCCCAGGGAAGAAAACCACAGAACCTATCATTCTCAAAACAAAACCAACCACAGAAAATATCAAACGAACTTCGGAATTTCCGAATTCGAATCGTCTAACCGAATATCGTAATGGGATCGGGGACCAAATCATCACCGACTACGGAACGGAAACGGGGAAAGCAATTATACCTGGGGTTGCTCGGCTAGAGCTCTCAGATGTAAAAATGGAGAAAAAAAATCCACAAACGACTGAAAATAGCTCGGAATAGCGCCTCGTCGGATCGCGGCTGCGCTATACGTACCGAACCGGGATCGGACAGCAAATCCGAGCACGCCTAGGGAACAGAAGATCGGGCCTGGAATAGAAGATCAGAAAAACCGCGGGGTGCTGGACAGGGGACACGGGGCTCGCCTGGGCTCGGCCTCGGATGGTCGCCGGGATAACTCCGAGAAGATCGGGGTTAGGGCACGAAAATTGGGGAAAGAGGTTGGGGATGAGGATGAATGGAAAAAGGAAGTATAAATAGGAAAAAGAAGAGGGGTTACTAGAATTTGGAAGGCCATGGCCGACCATAGTGATGGCGGCGATTATGGAAAGGGATCGACCACCATGCACACGTTGGGGAAGAAGAAGAGCTCCCCCACGTTAGGTTTTAAGGAAAAGAAATGAAACCAATTCATGTAATAGAGTAAGAGAGAAAAAAAAAGTTGCTAACTTAATGAATGAAAAGTGTAATGAAAAATACTGTTGAAAAAAAATCCATTCTCCACTCTTATGTAACATGTAAGCCCAACCATGGGTTTTAATAAGTGTTTAAAGGGTTTGGGTTTAAATGGGTTTGAGCTTCAAGTCATGGGCTTTAAGAAAATGGGTTTCAATATATATATAAGATGGCCTTTAAGTGAAATAAATTTGTTAAAGATTTAAATATCATTTATCTTAGAAAATTTTGTAGTGTCTAAAATTAATCTAAAAATATTTTTAGACTCAGAATTGGGTTCGGGTCTGGGTTCGGGATAAAACCAAAAATCCAATTATTTCATTTTGAAAATAATTTTCATAAATTCACTAATTAATAATAATATTATTTTAGCAAAATTTTATTTAACAACACAAAATGCAATCTAAATTTTACGGGTTTCACAACCTTTCCTCCTTAGAAAATTTCGTCCTCGAAATTAAAGGACAGGGTTAGGAGTTACCTCGGGTCTCAAACAAATATGGGTACTGCTCCCCCATCTCATCTTCTCGCTCCCAGGTAGACTTGCCTGGGAAATCGTGCCTCCACATAACTCTGACTATGGGAGTCACCGAAGTCCTGGTCCTCTTCTCGCCTCTGTCTAAAATCGCCACAGGCCTCTCTGGTACTGTGAGGCTGGGTCCAATCTCCAGCTCTGAATGGTCCAAGATGTGGCTCGGATCTGGGATGTAGCGTCTGAGTTGTGAAACGTAGAAGTCGTTGTGCATGCCTTCAAGATTAGCTGTAACGCTAATCGGTACGCTACTTCTCCAATTCGGCTCAAAACTTCGAATGGACCGATGTACCTGGGGCTCAGCTTTCCAGCTCTGCCAAATCTGATCGTTCCTCTGGTAGGAGAAATCTTCACAAAGACACTATCTTCTTCTTCAAATTCCAGTGGGCGACGACTGCTATCTGCCCAATACTTCTGTCTGTCTTGGGCGATCCTGAGTTTGTCTCTAATTACCTTTACCTTCTCTGCTGCGTCAGTCACCATCTCTGGTCCCAGCAGTACTCTTTCTCCTACGTCGTCCCATACAAGTGGAGTACGGCAACGACATCCATAAATTGCTTCGAACGGTGTCATACCGATGCTAGCCTGGTAACTGTAGTTGTAGGAGAATTCTATCAAATGCAAGTGGTCTTCCCAAGACCCTCTAAATTCTAAGACGCAAGATCTCAACATGTCTTCAAGCGTCTGGATTGTCCTCTCTGATTGTCCGTCAGTTTGGAGGTGATAGGCAGTACTGAACTTCAATTGTGTTCCCAAGCTGGCATGCAAACTCTTCCAAAAGTGTGAGGTAAATCTAGTATCGCTGTCGGATACAATACTTACCGGAACTCCATGAATCCGGTAGATATGCCGCATGTACAGTGCCGCCAACTTCTCGGTGGATAGACCAACCTTGAAGCGGATAAAGTGAGCTAACTTCGTCAGTCGGTCCACAATAACCCAAATGGCGTCCTTCCCTCCTTGGGATCGAGGAAATCCTGACACAAAGTCCATCATTATATGCTCTCACTTCCACTCTGGAATATCCAGCGGCTGTAGAAGTCCTGCAGGTCTCTGTCTGCTGGCCTCCACTTGTTGACATATCAAGCATCTAGCGACAAATCTGGATACGTCCTTCTTCATTCCGTACCACCACACTACAATACGCATATCCCGATATATTTTGTTAGCTCTAGGATGTATGGAATACTGCGACTGGTGCGCTTCTTGCATCAGCTCATTCCTCAAATCGCCAGATGGTACACACAGCCTCGTACCATTCTTCAATGCTCCGTTACTGGCGATAGAGAATCCTTCAAGTGTTCCTGCCAACACTTGATCTCTGAGTTTGCAAAATGCCTCGTCTTGAAACTGCGTCTCCTTGACTTTATCCACCAGACTCGAGCTTACTTGCAACTGCATCATGGTTGAGTCAGCTCCAGGTAAAATAGCTTCTCGCCCCAGTTCCTTCATCTTTTCCTCAGGCAGTACAATCTCCAAACCAAGCTTCTCTATGTCCTCCAATAAGTGCCGCTCCTTAGTTAAAAACATCGCTACTGGGTATCGACTAAGTGCATCTGCAACCACATTAGCCTTACCCGGATGGTACTGCAAGTCGATATCAAAATCCTTCATCAGTTCCAGCCATCTTCTTTGTCTCATGTTCAACTCCTTCTGAGTGAAAACATATTTCAGACTTTTGTGGTCTGTAAATATTTTCACTCTCTCCATAGAGATAATGCTTCCACAACTTCAAAGTAAAGATGACTGCAGCAATCTCCAGATCATGTGTGGGATTGTTCTTCTCATGAGTCCGTAATTGTCTAGATACGTAAGCAATCACTTTCCCATGTTGTTGAAGAACGCAACCCAGTCCTTTTCCAGAGGCATCACTGTATATTGAGAAACCTCCGGTACCTGCGGGTAGCGCAAGTATCGGTGCTGTTGTAAGTCTCTTCTTCAGTTCCTCAAACGATGCCTGACAAGCTTCCGTCCAGATGAACTCTTCATTCTTTCGAGTGAGCTTCGTCATTGGTTCAGCAATCCTGGCAAAATCCTTCACAAACTTTCGGTAGTAGCCAGCCAAGCCCAAGAAACTTCTGATTTCAGCAACTGAGCTTGGGGTAGACCACTTCTCAACAGCAGTTATCTTCTTAGGATCCACCGAAATTCCTTCTCCTGTGACAATATGGCCATGAAAATCCACCTTGTCTAGAAAGAATTCACATTTGGATAGCTTACCATATTGCTTCTCCTTCCTTAAAGTTCCCAGAACTTTCCTGAGGTGCTCTTCATGCTCCTTTTCAGTCTTCGAGTAGATCAGAATGTCATCTATGAAGACAATGATAAGCTGATCTAGGTATTCATGGAAAACCTTGTTCATAAGGTTCATGAATACAGCAGGAGCATTCGTCAGTCCAAACGGCATGACCAAGAATTTAAACTGCCCATACTTGGTGTTGAACATCGTCTTGGGAATGTCCTCCTTCTTGACCCTGATTTGATGGTAACCAGATCTGAGGTCAATCTTCGAAAACATCTTAGCTCCACTTAATTGATCAAACAGGTCATCAATCCGGGGTAGAGGGTACTTATTCTTGATGGTGATATTGTTCAGCGCCCGATAGTCCATGCACATCCGTACTGTTCCGTCCTTCTTGGGCACAAATAAGACAGGTGCTCCCCAGGATGAAGCTCCATCTCGGATAAATCCCAAAGCCTTCAGTTCATTGATCTGATCCTTCATCTCTTTTGCGTCCTTCGGGTTGACTCTGTAGCATCCCTTAGAAATAGAGGAAGAGCCGGGGACTAGGTCAATGGTGAACTCTATGTCTCGATCTGGGTGTAACCCGGGAAGACTATCAGGGGAGACGTCCATAAATTCTGCTATGATAGGATGAGGAGGTCCGGGTTCTTCTGTGATAGAGGTGTAGGTAACACACTCTATATCCTCCGGAGTTCGAGAGATTTTAAACTCCGGCTCTCCAGGTGGGCTGAAGACTACACATCCTCTGTGACAATCTATCAGCGTATGCTGCTTACTCAACCAGTCCATCCCTAGGACTACATTATTGTTGGGTAAGGGCATCACAAGCAAAGGTCTATGAACTGGTGGCCTGATATATTTATGGGACAGTTACAGGTCTCAGTGATGGGTAGGGGTCCTCCACCGGTCATAACCCTACATATCTTCTTGCTAAATCCCGTATCTAGGTAGTGCGCAGTGATGAATTTTGTTGATATGAAACTATGTGATGCACCCAAATCAAATAATGCTAAAGTAGGATGTGAATGCACATAAATGAAACCTGCGATAACATCAACGGTAGGTTCCTGTTCTGGCTCTTGTTCCTCTGCTGTTAGGGCAAAAGCTCGCCCAGTCTTCTGTTGATGCTGCCCAAACTGTTGTTGTTGAGTGGGTAGAGGACCTTTCTGTTGAGTTGCTCCAGTCCGGTGGACTGACGAGGGGCAGTCCTTCACTTGGTGGGTGGCAGACCCACAGACTAGGCAGTGTCTAAGCCTCTTCCTGTATATGTTCGACTGATGTCCTGGCCCCTTGCAAAAATCACAGACAGGGATCTACCTCTGAGGTGCTCTATCATTGTTTCTCGTCTGCTGGTGGTGCGAAAGCTTGTTGTTGTTGTTATTGTTGGGCTTCTTCTGATTACCCTGGAAGTTGTTAGTTCCAAGATAATCCCTCTTTGAGCGAGCGGGTTGACTCTTCTCTATATCCTGAGCTCGCTCCAGGATCCTTTCATAAGTCTTAGCACCGCCTGAGATCACATGGGTGCGGATCTCTTCTCTTAGACCATATCTAAACCTTTCAGCACGATCATCAAGGTCACTACCAAGTTCTTGGCAAAACTGCTGAGTTGGCCGAATTCTGCCCCATATTCTCCAACAGTCATATTTCCTTGCTTCAGGTTCTGAAATTGCCTCTCCATCTCCCGCAACTCTGATGTTGGAAAGAATTTCCTCTGAAACAACCTCTTGAAGGTGTTCCAGTCAAGCTGCTTATCCTGGAGTCGGGGTTCATTTCGATACCAGGTGCTTGCTACATTTTGCAGTTGGAGTCCTACTGCTTCGGCCTTGAGGTCTTCTGGAAGTCGAGCGACGCTTAGGAGACGCTCCATGCTGTCGAGTCATTCGTCGGCATAGACGATTTCCTCGGTTCCCTTGAAGGGTCGAGGGTTCTGCTTCTTGAAACTCTCAATATCGCCCACCTTAGCAATATGATCCCCATTAATTTAAATGGCCTTAATGTTTCATAAATTAATCCCTTAGATTTATGTTTACCTTGGCAGGCCTTGGTTCAAGTTGTGCTGCTTCTCCTCTCCCCAGAGCAGTCATAGACACGTTATGAGCATTCTCCATGCTTTCCCTCATAATCGCGGTTTGCTCTTGATGAGCTTCCGTTTGAGCTCTCTGGGCTTCTAGCACTCCTCGTAGCAGACCTACGAGGTCGGTGGGGTCCATAGGCACCGGTGGGGCAGCTGGAGTGGGTACTTCCACATGGGGCTGCAGCTCAGTCTGGGAAGATGATGGATCCGTCGTTGTAGCAGCATACATCCCACGGGGTGCATTATGGGGACGGTCGGTCAGCTGATGGGGTGTAAAACCCGGACTTGGTTGAGGAGGTGGGGTATGATCGGGTGATGACATCCCATCGCCAGCAGTATTTGTGGCAATATTCTGGAAGGTTTAGGATTACAAAACATAAGCAAGGTAGCCTACCAGTCTATAACAAACAAAAATATTTATTTATAATATATTTCGATCCTATGTTGTGACGAATTAATGTTCTAGTGTTCTAAATGTTTCTAGATATGTTTTCCTAAGTTGTTGATCGGACCTGCATGGGCCACCACTAAAAACATGTCACGACCCGGTCCCAATTTATTGGGTCGAATCGGATCATGCCCAGCCTGCACCGTTGTGAGACGGCGACAATAAGCTGTATCCAAATGCAGGTAATCACAACAACATAATCCATTTTGTCACAACATCTGAATTTTGAATATTTAAACTTTGTCCAACAAAAAATACAACTGAAATAAAAACTGAATAAACTGTCTTTTATTTAACAAAAAGATAAAACATCCTCTAGAGATTAGGCTCATCAGCCCCAAGATCAACATCGTCCACGTGGAATGCTGGAAGCACAGAAGGGTAGAGCTCAGGGTCGTAATAACTACTAATCAGTAGCTCTGCATCATCAAAAGAACCTAAAAATGTTGTCTCCAGTCAGGAGGGAGCAAAGTACAATTCATGATAATCCAACAATTGAAATAATAATAGAGTTATGTACTTTTAAACAATTTGAAATAAATAGTTCTTCAACAGTTAAAACATTGTGATGTGAATAGGCAATGAATATGACCGGATTGGGTTGTACAGTTGTATCCTATTGATACGATATGGCTTATCCCCGTGTGTATGAGGGGTAAGCAAACACAGTCAGTATACTACTTTGGATGTGGTCATACTCATTACACTACTCCCCCAGTACCCAACAGTCAATGCTCTCAGAGAGAGTTCCGTGTTACATCGTGGTTTAAACTTGCAATAAAACGATTACTAAATAATTGGTAAACTAACACAAATTGTACTTGCCTTGATCTATTGACTGGATTTGGAAGTCGGTACCGGGAAGTCAAACTCGTCCTCGAAATCCTACAATTTAGAATCCTGACTTAGAACGAAATTGGAAACCATTCTAGGTGTGCTAGTTATAATC
This sequence comes from Iris pallida, assembly GCA_029216955.1. Classification (NCBI taxonomy): domain Eukaryota; kingdom Viridiplantae; phylum Streptophyta; class Magnoliopsida; order Asparagales; family Iridaceae; genus Iris; species Iris pallida. The sequence goes on from JANAVB010037020.1 coordinate 6,745,098, forward strand.
TCTAGAATTTTATCCTAGTCAAGTTTTATATTGTTGCAATTATACTACTGTTACACGATTGTCGATACGAATTAAAATTATTAATTTACGAAAGAAAAAGTTAATTTAACATTTATTGAAAAAATTTGCATTTTCTGATTATTTGGCAAAATTTTGTATTTTGTAATATATCCAAAACTAGGTTTTTCTTTAAATGAGAAAAACGTGAATTTTTGTTTAAATTACAAACTTGTAATTTTCCTAATTTATTTAATATGAGAAAATAATATTAATTTTCTATAAAATAAATATTTTACTATTTTTACGTGTTTACGCCAACCACAAACCAGAAAAGAATAAAACTACACTAACTTATTACAAAACCACAGAAAGTAATAAAAGCTGGGCTTATGCCATTTACAAACTTTTTACATAAATTGAAATAAGATAAAAATTTGTTAGCTCTGAAAAATGTCTTGCACTAATAAATACTGAAAACAAAACTAATTAAATTAAAATTTATTAAGAGCCTCAGACTTGGTCCAATCGTCATAATATAGCTAATGCCTCAACGTCCGGAACAATGCCGGTTTCGTTTGCATTTTACTAAGGGCCCATTGACCGATATGGTAGTCGCCCAAAATCTACTTTAAAAATATTTCCGAAATCCGATTTAAAAATATTCCTTTATAAATTTTATAAAAATTTCGGCAGCATTCCCTCTATTTTCGGGATAACCCATACCTGGGAAAATGTGCCACAATACCAAGTAAATATCCCCAAACCAGGGAATAACCCAAAAATAATATCAAACTCCACAGTACGTTTCCGAAGATTACTCAGACAAACCGAGAATTCACCGAAACAAACTAACATAAAGAATAACTCCCAAAACCAACAGAACTAAATCCGAAGATTAAACTCTCAAGTCCAACAGAACCAATTTAATTCTCATAACCAAACAAAAACAAAGCTATCGAGAAAATCACAGAGCTAACTCGGAAGTTCCGAGTTGCCCCAGGGAAGAAAACCACAGAACCTATTATTCTCAAAACGAAACCAACCACAGAAAATATCAAACGAACTTCGGAATTTCCGAATTCGAATCATCTAACCGAATCCCGTAATGGGATCGGGGACCAAATCATCACCGACTACGGAACAGAAACGGGGAAAGCAATTATACCTGGGGTTGCTTGGCTAGAGCTCTCAGATGTTAAAAATGGAGAAAAGAAAATCCACGGACGACTGAAAATAGCTCGGAACAGCGCCTCGCCGGATCGCGGTTGCGCTTACTACCGAACCGGGATCGGACAACAAATCCGAGCACGCCTACGGGAACAGAAGATCGGGCCTGGAATAGAAGATCAAAAAAATTACGGGGTGCTGGACAGGGGACACGGGGCTCGCCTGGGCTCGGCCTCGGATGGTCGCCGGGATAACTCCCAGAAGATCGGGGTTAGGGCACGGGAATTGGGGAAAGAGGTTGGGGATGAGGATGAATAGAAAAGGGAAGTATAAATAGGGGAAAGAAGAGGGGTTACTGGAATTTGGAAGGCCATGGCCGACCATAGTGATGGCGGCGGTTATGGAAAGGGATCGACCACCATGCACACGTTGGGGAAGAAGAAGAGCTCCCCCACGTTAGGTTTTAAGGAAAGGAAATGAAACCAATTCATGTAATAGAGTAAGAGAGAAAAAGAGTTGCTAACTTAATGAATGAAAAGTGTAATAAAACATGCTGTTGAAAAAAAAATCCATTCTCCACTCTTATGTAACATGTAAGCCCAACCATGGGTTTTAACAAGTATTTAAAGGGTTTGGGTTTAAATGGGTTTGAGCTTCAAGTCATGGGCTTTAAGAAAATGGGTGGTTTCTATATATATATAAGATGGGCTTTAAGTGAAATAAATTTGTTAAAGATTTAAATATCATTTATCTTAGAAAATTTTGTAACTAAAATTTTGTAGTGTCTAAAATTAATCTAAAAATATTTTTAGACTCAGAATTGGGTTCGGGATAAAACCAAAAATCCAATTATTTTATTTTGAAAATAATTTTCAAAAATTCACTAATTAATAATAACATTATTTTAGCAAAATTTTATTTAACAACACAAAAATGCAATCTAAATTTTACGGGTTTCACACATATATGTTTAAATCTCGAAAGATCGAGTGAGAGGGAGATGAGACACATCAAAACCCTAATTCAACCCCCGCCACCCTCGAGGTCGACCCCTGCCCCAGGCCTCTGGCCATCGCTACTATGTGTGCCGCCGCCGAAGCGTCGTCGGTCGTCCATAGCGACAGCAACGCGCGTACGCATCTGGAAACAGAGTAGAGGACAGCAGCAGCGTGCAGTCTTTGGGCCGACTTCTCAGCGATGATTCGTAGCGTACAGTTGACCATTTTACAATCCATTTTCTCGGGTATATTCACAACATATACGCCTATAATTTCTTTCAAATATTTTATTTTAATTCGCTGTTTGTGCAATGAAAAACGAGTTCCAAAATTGAAAAAAAAACTCGATATTTGGATGTTAGAAAACTGTCCCAACATCCCCTATTTGTGCTCGATTTGCGACCAATATATTATAAATTTTGAAAATCGATTTGAATAGACTTGAAGACAACCTATAGGGGGTTAAAACCCTTCTTATAGATTTAATTTATATCCACTGTAAAGAAAGTAATTCATTTGTGAAGTTTAAAAAAAATCTGTTTTTAAATTATTAAAAAAACCTCGATAAGGAGTCCGTCCTAACAATCTGGATGACTTGGTCGCAAACCAGTCCCATCAAAAGGTGCGTACAGACTTCGTGCACGTGCGAGATTTGACGAAACTCGAATTGGTTGCGTGTGTGCGACAAATTTGAGGCGTATCCGCTAAAATTTTTTGTATCGGTGATTTTCTAATTTTGCCAATTACTTCATTCACGTTCGTCATCTAGAGACAAAACTTGCACCAACATGACCATATCATTTTTTTGGTCCTATATGCCAAGTTTGGTCCGAATCTGAGAAGGTCGTCCGGAACACTATTTTTGCGGGCTCGTGACCCGATCCAACGGGCGACTTTGTGCACGGTCCACCGGAATCAAATTTTGGACATACGGTTGTGTTTATCTCGTCAAACTAGACCCGTAGACATATAGTTTGACGACTTTAGAGACCATAGACTCTGGTACGCTTTCGGTGCAAAACGAGTCCAACGGCAAACATCATTTTGGCCCAAAATTACCGTTTTACCCCTGTGTCCAGAATTGGACTTATGGGTGGGCTATCCTAGCTAATTTGAATATTCTGAACACGTTGGAAATATTTTTTCCGCCTCCAGAGACTGTTGCACGAGTTGACTTTTCGTGGCTCATCTGAGTGGTTTGTATTATCGGTTTCACCTGCTAAGGACCAAGGCTAGTGCACTTTCTTCAATACTGATAGTTTTTCCAGTACATGTCACACATATGATATCTTGCTTGTTGACACGATGGACACATGAGATAGTATCATGGAGCTCTACTCATTATATTCTCGTTTTATCATGCGTACCGTATTCGTGACTTGTTCGGGTCCATGGGTACATGTTGGGAGGAGAAATATCTTAGTAGACGTGTGAACTACCCTTTCCATCTTCCGTGTCTTTTTTGGAGAATAGCAGTCGCACGTTTTATGTGCGAGGTGCCTGATTTATCTCCTAACCGTTCACACGTCGAAACTGATATTTCAAAAGACGTAGATAGTTGTCTCATTTATTATTTCCTTATGTCTTACCACTTGCCATATCACCATGTTCTTTTCTAATTGATGTGCTCTGTTCTACGATTCCTGCTTTCATTCTAGTTATACCATGACATCAGTTTACTTTCTAGTTTTCTTCACATGTGCTATTTTCATGTATTGCCAATCCTATTATGTTGTGAATAGCTTGTCGGTTTGTGTGCTTGTTCCTTTTCTGACTGGAAACCAACATTTTTCAGGTTAGTCGCGGCTCCTCTAAGCATTTGAAGACAGGGGTATGCCGAGGTCAACCTAGATAGTTGAGTTAGTTGTCTTTTTCTACTTTGTGAGACATTGTATATTTTAGCAGATGTAAACTTGTGAATCTTGTAATCTAAATTAGTTGGTGAATGAGAAATAAAGTTCTATTATGTGATTTTGAGCATCACAGCCTTGACAGCATTCTACCGCCGACTCTGCGGCGTAGGCTGGCTTGGACACGCACTCGCATCCGGAGGTAAAAAAAGGGTACTGGTCGCGACAGACAGGGAGGAAGAGAAGAGTCGGTGGTGGAATTGGTGAGGTGGTGGTGAGTTCGTCGGAGTAGCATGGCCGGTGAGCTGCGGTTCGACGGGCGAAACATGATGGTCGGGCTGATCGAATATGAGAGAGAGTGAGTGGGAATAGCGCGAGTGAGAGTGATATAATGTAATAAAATATTAGAGAGTTCCCAGTATTTTTGTAGAAAAGAGTTGGAGTGCTCTCCAAGCCAAGTTAGCAAACTTGTAATTTGTAATAGATCTAGGGGCACTAGTAAAGACTACTAATAGCTCTAACCAACTAAAAACTAATCCCTAACTAACCCAATAATTAGTAACTAATCCACTAATTAAGACCAACTAATAATTAATCCAAAGCCCAAGCCCACTAATAATTAGCACTAAAAATTAGGAAGAAATATGAGTTAGTAGCCCACAATCCTAGCCCAATGCTTGGTAGGCTAAATAGGTTAAGCTAGCCCACAATCCAAGTCCAAACTTGGTAGGCTCACAATAATAAAATAATTCTGAAATAAAAATAAATAATTAAATAATAATAATCAGAATTTGAAATAAATTTACAATAATCCGAAAATGAATTTTATAAATTCTCAAAAATTACAACATTGTTTTCCAAAAAATAGAATTTTTAATCTAGGAAAATATTTTTTTTATAACTAAAAAATTAGCTCAAAATTTAAAAATTAGAAATTCGAATTCTAGTTAGTTACATCTACATGGTCATTAGACAACTTGTGCACAAGGGCGACGGTTCCTCGGATGGCAACTTGGGGTCACATGACCGATCCGGCCTAAGAGAAAACATAATAGCTGTATTGGATTGTACCATACCTTCTATTCGAGGCTTTCGATGGGGCTCACTACCCGTGTCGATCGATCTCGTCTGCCCAGGTTATAGTCCACGGATAGCTTGTCATGCTAGTGATCTTTCATATAGATTTAGTCGACATATTTGCGACATTCCGTGTGGATGTCGTGCACTACCAAAATTCATCGCTTTAGCGACGGCCTATTAGCGATGGATTAAGTCCGTCGCTACTAGCGACGGACTCCGGACTATATACTGACGGTTTACCGTCTAATCACAAGCAATATTTTTTTTAATTTTAAGGGTGAAAAGTTGTTGCACATCCGTCGGTAAGGCGTTGGCGAAATAGTGACGGACAATGTAGCCGTCGCTAGGTAGTCACTCCTTAGTCAATATTTGCGTAGGAAAATGTAAAAAAATTGCGAGAAATTGGGCGACTACGTAGCGACGGATCGTCCGTCGCCCAGCTGATGAGTTTTAGCGACGAAAACTGTAGCCGTCGCTACGTAGTCACTCAGCTGGCGGAAAAATATATAAAAATTTGTGGGAAATTTTATGACTACATAGCGACGGATATATCCGTCGACAGTCCGTCGGTAAATAGCCAGCCCTAACTTAAATTGAACCGAATGGGGGAATTTTATTCGAACCAAAATATTTCTCTCCTCTCTCTCTCTCTCTTGTGGGCGGCGGGGGGAGGGGGGGCGAAGGTAGCCGATGGTGGATGGGCGGAGGGGAGCTGGGGTAGGGGGTGGGTGGTCGGCTGTGGTGGGAGGCCGCGGGGGTAGGGGGCGGAGGTAGCCGGCGGTGGGGGGGCAGAGGGGAGCCATGGTGGGGGGGTGGTCGGCTGAGGTGGGAGGCCGCAGGAGGGGGGCGGATGGAGGCCGCAGGGGTGGCGGGAGGTGGCGGATGGAGGCCGCGGGGGTGGGGGGCGGAGGGGGCCCGGGGGTGTGGGAGGCCGCGGAGGGCGGTGAGGAGGAGGGGGGCCGGGGGTGTGGAGGGGTAGGGGTCGGTGGTGGTGGGAGTGGGGCTCGCGGGGGGGGAGGGTAGTGCAGGGGATGGGGGCCGGGGCGGTGGAGAAGGCCGCGGGGGGAGGGGGTGGCGGGGGGGAGGGGGCGCCTGGGTCGGCGGTGGTGGGAGTGGGGGTCGGAGGGGGGGGTAGTGCATCGGATTGGGGCCGAGGGTGGGAGATGGGGTCAGCGGTAGTGGGGGTGGGGGCCGGAACACACACACACACACACACATATACACACAAACATACAAGCTACTCAAGGCATCATAGAGATCGATTTGACTGGTGGGCAGTATGCAAGATTGAATCTAGAAATATATTCAACGTTGGAGACCCAGCATACCAAGAGGACCAGATCGAAAAGTCCCAATACTTGGTACAACAGTCGGATACCATGGATGTAGAAAATATTGTTGAGGAAAATAGAGAGGGGAAGAGGTTGATACATAAGACTTAGCTGTCAACCAGGCAAGAAAGAGGCATCTTGTCCCAAATATTGAGGATGAGTAAGAAGAAGAAGAAGAAGAAGAACTTGATGAGGATGAGGATACAGATGAAGTCGACGATGAGGATAAGGATGAGGATGAGGATAAAGATGATGATGAGGACGAGGCTGAGGACGAGGACAAAGACGATGACGATGATTAGATTAAATATCAGTATATATTAAAAATACTTTCAATTACGTGATTTTAGTTTGACCTAATAAAAGCACTTATAACTTAGTGAATTCAGTTTAAATATCTGTATATTCTTGTTTCAGATGGCACTCCTAGTTCTTTTCTTCGTGACGTCACTCGTCGCCCTGCTGATGGCTAGCACTCGTCGTGCTGGTGGTGCTGGTCGTGGTGGTGGTGGTGGACGTGGTTGTGGTGGTGGTCGCCTTCTGCCTTCCCGGGAGGTGACCCCATCTAGCGATCCCGACCCGGAGAGTACCCCAGGCACAGACTCATCCCAACGTCGATCTACCACGGGGTTATCGACACCTTCGTCGAGGGCGTCTCTATCCGCTAGCGGATCTGTTCCACCAGCGGATCCACCAACGGTACCACCAGTTACTGCACAGTAGACCCCGGAGTACCCCCGGATTCAGTTACACCCGATTACTGACGAGTACATGCGCGAAGCCGCGGATCCTCCGACGCCACTAGAGAGGCCGATAAGCGAGTTCCGACGAGAGCTATGGCCCGCCGGTGAAGCGTAAGTAAATTTAAGTTAATTTAATAAAATTGTTTCATTTATTCAAGTTAATAATCCAGTCGTTGCTTCTTTGTAGGTTTTTTCCATGGGATGCTACCAGACTTCTAGGGCAGATTATCCGGGCTAACTACCATGGCCCCTACCTCAATTTTTCTGAGGTGCCCCTAGACTTGCAGTACCGCTGGCTCGACGAGATGAGGGTATATATATATATATATATATATATATATATATATATATATATATATATATATATATATCTTGTGATTAATTATTAATTACTCTTTAATCAACTATTTTTTTAATATCGTGATAATTGAATTTGTATGTCAGAGGACCTTTTGGTGGCCCCTCCATCGCGAGGAGGCGATCCACAGGACCTATAAAAGTGCCGCCGGGAAGAAGATCCGGGATGCGGTTTATGACCTTCGAACGGTGCATTCGAAGAAGAAGTGGATCCGACAGGACTACTATGAGCAGCTCTTGGAGAAGATGGATGCTCCTGCCTTCAAGCAAAAATTAGAAAAAGCGAAAGCGAACCGACGGGCCGCGGGGCTACATACGGGGGGATCAAAGCCCCACGCAGTGACGCTTACAGAATTGGTGAGATACCGCAAATTCATTCCACTATCTAATTCGATACTATTAATATAGTTAATTATTTAAATTCTATGAATATTTCGTATGCAGGCCCAACGGACGTTGAAGGAGGGAAAAGATACTGACTCAGTCACCATGCACGATGTATTCCAGCATACCCACAAGAGGCAGAAGGACGGGAGCTTCGTCGACGAGAGGGCCAAGGAGATGGATGTAAGTACTTACGTTTATGAGACTTATGTTAGAATTATAAGTATTCAAACTATAACTTAGGTAAACTTAGGATTCAGACTATAACTTAGGTAAACTTAGGATTCAGACTATAACTTAGGAAAACATAAGATTTAGATTATAACTTAGGTAAACTTATACTATAAACACATTCATTTGATAGGCTGCATATCGTGAGGCCCTTAGTCGGGTTCAGCCATCTGCTGCCGAGAATGTCGGCAAAATGACGTCCGTCGGGACGCCCTCTTCTACGGCCGCTCACTACGATGACATGTTCGTAGATACCGTCGATGGATTTAAGAAAGGGCGCCTGTACGGAGTCGGCTCCCTGGCGCCGTTGCACGCGGCGATTCCGAGATTTCTACCTCCCCCACCTCCTCCCGCGGCCCCGGCAGATGATGATGTGAGGTCCCAGCTTGCGCATCTGAACGAGGCGGTGTTGGACTTGCGGGCGTAGTTATCCACGTACTTTCCGCGTCCTTCTACTGCTTCCGGTCCGTCTGTTCCCGGTCCGTCTACTGGTGCTGCCGGTCCTTCTTCCGTCGGGCATCTCTCTTTTGACCCTGCTGTCCCTACCGTACCGCCTCCTGCTGTGATGGACCTTCTCAACCTGATGTCGCTAGAGCAGCTATGCCAACTTTCAGACCATGTCTTAGAGGGATTGTCGCCATACCTGGTGGAAGTGTACATGCGTCGGGCACAACAGGGAGTACCAGCACCATCGGATGATCCAACTCATCCTCTTCCTTGATGTTTGTATTTGAATATTTTGAAAACGGTTTAAATATTGAATATTTGTGTGTTTTGTGTGGACAATTTGAAATATTGGATAATGTTGACTGTTTTAAATGATTGGTGTATTATTTATGTTGGTTTGTATTGGTGGATGTTTGGGAATGATCTGTTTTATTTATATTGGTAGATGTTTGGGATTGTATATTGGATAATATTGAATGTTTGGATAATTTGTGTTATTTATGTTGGTGGATGTTGTGTGAACAGGGAATGCTCTATTTTATGCAATTTTTTAAAAAAATTCCTAGTTAACGACGGAGTCGTGACTACCAACCGATGGAATATCCATCGCTAACTGGAACTATTCCAAGTTAGCGACGGATGGCGACTACTCACTGACGGAAGATCCGTCGGCAAGGTTCTGGAAATATAAAAAAAATCACAGAAACGGATCGACGGATATTCCGTCGGTAGGCCGTCGCTAGTAGTCGGTAAAAGTTTGGCGATGGATAATTCGTCACCAAATTCGCGACAAGTCGGCGACGGATTAGCGATTAAACCCGACATAGTAGCGGTGGAATATCCGTCGCCACGGTTCTAGAAATATGAAAGATTCACAGAACCAGGTCGACGGATGTACCGCCGCTATTCCGTCGCTAGGCCGTCGAACAGTAGCGACGAATTAGCGACGGAGATTGCGTATCAGGCACTCTCTGATACGCGTTTGCCGACCATTTCTCGACGGATTAGCGACGGATATTGCGTATCAGATACTCTTTGATATGCAATTATCGACCATTTAGCGACGGATACGACCGTCGCTAAGGCGATGTATCATTAACTTTCTGATACGTGCTTTGACAGAAATCCGTCGGCCATTCGTCGCGAGATGTACGAGTATGGTTGACGAAAATCCGTCATGAAATCGTCGCTGGGCGACAACTTGGCGACGAATTATTTTTAGCGATGAGTCTTTTCCCGACGAATGTTTTTGACCAAAATCCGTCGGCCATCCGTCGGTGTTACCATTTACCGACGGCTTGGCGACAGATACGGCCGTCACTAAAGCGATGAATTTTGGTAGTGCATAGGATTGATTCGAAGAGTGCATGCACGGTGTCGATTGATCCACAAAAAATGCAAGCACGACAAAAATGACTTAAGAAAGGTGTCCATGTTATGTAACACGATTATGGAGCCTAAGATTTGGCTATATGTAAAGACACGTGATTCGGCACGAGACACGTGATTCGGCACGAGATGTGGCACGTATTTTGAGTCGTTGACACAGAATTGCATAAGCTTGGGATTGAATCATTTGAGTTGAATAGAAAAGGTCGTATGACAAGGTATGGTTAAGTTACACTGAGTTACGAGACACGATCTCGATGTTGTTGTACGACTGAGTTTATGGCACAACCACTGAGTTGCGAAGCTTGGCCTCGACGTAGAATCACAAAGGAGTTTCATGGAACGATTGTGTCGTCAGTTCACAAAATAGGCCAAGAGTCTATGTCCTAAAAATTGATCCTAAAGCAAGATTAGAAAGACCACAAAAAATAAGTTGTACTCACTAAAATTAATGTGTTGGTTTTTTATGGGTGGGTGAGGGGCTTACTCACCAGTACGGTTGTGTATTGATACCCCACCAATTTTTATGTACAGGTTCAGGTATCAGCACGCTCGAGACAAAGCTCGCTTGGATGCGTTGAGGCATGGAGTTCCTTATAGCATTTCGAGACGTACGACCACGTTGGAGACTTCACATATATGAAACATAATGTATGGACATCGCCTTCTGAAACATCCGCAAGTTGTAAGGCTAATGACATATTTTGTTGTATTTAGAGATGAGAGAGAGAGCAGAGTGATTGTATTCTGAGAGAAAGTGAGCTTGAGTGACTTATAATCTTGGCTTCGTGCCTTTATAATCTTATATCAAAATATTAATAAAGAGTTCTATTTTTGTATATCATCGTGTTATTTAATGCTTCTGCTTTGGGACTTCTGTGCGACGACCCTGTCGTTTAGCCCGTAATCAACCGTTATGGTATTACCTTGTGCGGGTGCAACCTAGGCGCGCGCGGCATCATGCCCAAGCGAGGACAATCAGTTCTGCAGAACCAGGCTTGACACGATTGTCTTCTGTTGAGACACGCATGTGCCACTAAAGTAGATATTATTTTGTTTTATTATGTATCTTTATCATCGTTGTTTTATGGAATAGGAAATGGCAGAGATGGTAAGTTCTACCTTATAGCGTGACATACTTATTTTCCTGCAACACAAGTACATACCATGAAACTGATCCTAATGCAAGATTTAAAAAACCACAAATATTTGGATGCACTCATTAAATTCAACGTTTTAGTTTTGTGGCATCGGCGAGATGTCCGTCACCAGTATGCATCGTACTGATACCCCTACCAGATTTGTGCAGGATGGAGTTCGCTTGGACGAACAAAGGTGTTGTAGCATAAATATGGCATTTGAAACATTATGGTCGAAGGCGTAGTTACCTTGTATATAAAGGACACAATGTATGGGCATCATCTATTGTATTCATTTTCAAGTTGTAAGCCTTATGACATAATTCATTGTATCGTGAGAGAGAGTTTGAGTGATTGTAACCTTGGCTTCGCGCCATTGTAATTTTTTATTTCAATATCAATAAAAAGAATCATTTTTGTATATATCTTTGTGTTTATCCAACATTTCTGTTTGGGACTTTTGTGCGATAATTGTCACTTAGCTGTTCAAATTGTCCATTTTGGTGCTTGCCAATTGTGCGAGTGCAACTTAGGCTCGCCATGCACCAACCCACACTAGGATGTTCGATTCTACAGAACTGAGACGTGACAGAAACAACCTGATGTAATACATGGACGTCTAGGATCAGGTCACGCGAAGAGTGTGACCGGGTGGATTTATCGGATTTGTGCAAGTCAACAAATTTCTTATCGCATTCAAGCTACTGATCTTAAATAACATTACATTAAATAATGTCAATGTGTAAGTCCCAAGTCTTTATTCAAGAGAGAATATTTAGACTTGTTATAGTCTTATGTTTAGATAAACAGTATCATTTTGTTATCAAGATATATTTGTGTTTATTATGATAAGCCTAATAAAGCTATTTACTAGTTGGTCATAATTATTATGGCCATGGAAAAATGGTTTTTACAATATATTTGTAGAACAACATTTTCTGTGATCTTCCATAGTTTCTGTTTACATATACGGTTCTGATTAGTTAAATAATTAGTTATTTAGATCTTGTATATTTTCTTTTGTATACTTCAATAGTTTCTGTTTACATATACTATTCTGATTAGTTATATAATTAGTTACTTAGAACTTCCACAGTTTTTTTTGTATATATTATATATTTATATACAATTTCTATATATCATAAATAAATAATGTGTAAAAAATTTGATATGAAAATATAAAATATAAAAATATTTTTTAGATTTAATTATTAAATATAAAGATTTCTTTTAATAAAAGAAAATAATATAATAGAAAAAGAAGAAGAAGACAACATTGTTCCTCAGGTTACATTGTTCCTCTGATTCCGGGTTTATAATCAATACAATTATATATATATATATATATATATATATATATATATATATATATATATATATATATATATATATATATATGAAAATGTAATTGTATTGATTATAAACCCGGAATCAGATTACAACTCTTCCTCTCAATGGACCTTTATTTAGGCCCCATCTCAATGGACCTTTATTTGGGGCCTAAATAAAGGTCCATTGAGAGGAAGAGTTGTAATCTGATTCCGGGTTTATAATCAATACAATTACATTTTCCTATATATATATATATATATATATATATATATATATATATATATACCAAATTAAAATTAAAATATATTTAATGTTTAAGCTATATTTAAATTAACTACATGGTTATCTAACCATATATCAAAAGTTCTACAAATAAACAAATTTTATTAAAATATATTTAATATTGAAACTATATTTAAACTAACTACATAGTGTTCTCTAAATCCAAATTTCAAAGAATAAAGTATTATCTAAATATATATTCAAGTTCTAATTAAATTTTAATATTTCCACATCAGTAGTATATATAAAAGAGGAATGATAGAATTGATATGTATTTGGTTAACGACAGCCACATGATTATGCACAAATATATGATTTACAACATAATTGTATAACTAAAAAAAGTATTTTTTTTTTTTCTGGAAATTGCTGAGAAACCCAATTTCGGGATTGGGTTGTATGAAAAACCCACCCGCATGATGGGTTTTATGAAATGTCCAGAATTATATAATTCCACGTCAAATATTCAAAGATTTCCTTTAGATGCTCTGTATTTACAAAATTAATACCATAACTACCCCTCCGCACAAACTCAGATCTGGATTGCGATTCTCTTCTCCTTCTTCTTCTTCTTCACGAGAGATCTGAATTCCATTGCTCTCATCTTCAGTAGAGATCGCAAAGATCGTTCGTAGTTCACCATGCTTTTTTTTTCAGTCGAACTCCGATCATCGCTCATCTTCTTCTTCTTCTTCTCCGACAATTAGGTCAATTATGGAGAGAAGATCTTCTTCTTCTTTTCCATAAGAGTTAGCATCGTTTTGAAAGAAGAACGAAAACTTTTGAATCTTTATTCATGTCAAATTTCTTTCTACAAAACAAAAAAACAAAAAAATTAGGTCTCTGTCAACTGTTCTCCGTCGATATCACACGAAAAATAGTCATTCTCCTGCATTTTTAACAAGGAGAATGTCATTTTCCGTGTTGAATGGCATTCTCCGTGTTTCTAACACGGAGAATGGCCATTCTCCTGTGTTTTAAAATTTGAATGACCATTCTCCGTGTCATTTAACACGGAGAATATCATTCTCCGTGTTATTTAGCACGGAGAATGGCCATTCTCCGTGTAATTTAGAAACGGAGAATGATCATTCTCCTACATTTTAGCACTGGGAATAACCATTCTCCGTGTAAATTAACACGGAGAATGTCATTCTCCGTTTTAATTAAGACGGAGAATGCCATTCTCTGTTTTATTTAACACGGAGAATGACATTCTCCGTGTTAATTTACACGGAGAATGTCATTCTCCGTTTTAATTAAGACGGAGAATGCCATTCTCTGTTTTATTTAACACGGAGAATGACATTCTCCGTGTTAATTTACACGGAGAATGGCATTCTCCGTGTTTCTAACACGGAGAATGGCCATTCTCCGTGTAATTTAGAAACGGAGAATGCCATTCTCCGTACTAAATTACACGGAGAATGATCATTCTCCTACGTTTTAACACTGGAAATAACCATTCTCCGTGTAAATTAACACGGAGAATGACATTCTCCGTGTTTCTAACATGGAAAATGGCCATTCTCCTGCGTTTTTACACTGTAATGACCATTCTCCGTGCTAAATTATACGGAGAATGGCCATTCTCCGTTTTATTTAACACAGAGAATGGCATTCTCCGTGTTTCTAACACGGAGAATGGCCATTCTCCTGCGTTTTAACACTGTAATGTCCATTCTCCGTGCTAAATTACACGGAGAATGGCCATTCTCCGTGTAAATTAAGACGGAGAATGGTCATTCTCCGTTTTATTTAACACGGAGAATGTCATTCTCCGTGTTAATTTACACGGAGAATGACATTCTCCGTGTTTCTAACACAGAGAATGACTATTCTCCGTGTAAATTAAGACGAAAAATGACATTCTCCGTGTTACTACACGGAGAATGACCATCCTCATGCGAAATTAACTTTTTTCGTGTTCTAACACGGAGAATGACCATTCTCCTGCATTTTATGGTCAGTTGAAACTTTGAAGGGCCATAACTTTTGACTGGGAGGTCGAAACGAGGCCCGGTTTGTCCCAAAATGAGCGTATCTTCGAGGAGCCTAAAAATAATCTTTTTTTCTTTAGACGGCCTTCCGAAAATTTAGAATCGCAAAAAAAAATGATGTTTGGACCTCCGTTTTAGCACTTTTGCCGTTTGTCTCGGTCTTTCCGAAATTTTTCGACGAGTTTTTAAGGAGAAAACCTAGATTCGAAAGTGAGCAGCGTATGGAAGAAGATGAAGTATCGAAATATTTTTTTAAGAGTAATTTCGTGGGTGTTTTCAATAAATTAGAAGGAAGGACAAAAAGGTCATTCAGAACCCTTTTTATATATTTTTTGCTAATTCTGGGCACGCGATGAAATGTTATTGTACGGTGGGGTTTTTATAAAACTTTTTCATTTTTTGGGCATTTCATAAATTTTCTCTTTTTTTTTGAGATGTTCGAAGATATGCATGCGACTTTGTGCATGCTGTATTACATGTCTGAAAAAAATAGTTGTGTATTATGGGGCGCCATAATTAGCCTAGTACAATTATTCAACTAAAGAGTGGTCTTGATATCACTAAAATTAATTGTTTGTTATTGGAATTTGACGGATCAAGATCCAAACATTACATCGCTGGCGCACGATACATCCGTGCTCTACCGACGGAGAAAACAACAGCGGGAGTTGCATTCGTTCATAGCGATATCATCACCTCCCCTTTCACCCATTAGAAAGACCTTTGGGGTGATCTTATCGCCACTCTCTCAATATATATATATTACATACATATATTCTACACTTCATCCTCCTATTTCTCATTTCAGACCTTCTCCTCCTCCTCCTCGTTTCGATCGGATCGACCGACGGATCGATCGCATGGCTTCGATGCTCTCCCTCGGCCTCACCTCCCCCGTCGCCGCCTCGCCGGTACGCAATCCTCTCTTCTTCTTCTTATTCTTCTTCTTCTTCTTCTTCTTCTTCTTCTTTTTGGGATTGGGATCTACTTACTTATAGTTGTCACTGAGCGAGTGGAATTCTATTGATGGAGCAGAAGATCGGGTTCGGAAAGAAGGGAGGAGGCGATCTGTTCCTCAAGAAGAAGGAGGTGCGGATCTCTTCTCCTTCTATTTCAATTATTTCAATTCTACTGTTAGAATTTCATTTTTTTTCTTGGAAGTGTTTGCTGATATTTTGTTAAATGAGGAATCCATAGCGTTGGATGGGAGTGTTGAGTTGCTCCTTGGGGGCCGGAGGGGAGGGGGGTTGAGATTTCTTTGGTTGAGGCCATCTCCAATCATGTTCCTCAAATACCTAATTGAGGGAATTTCCTAAAAACCATCTCCAATCCACCCCCTTAGATTAAGGGAATTTCTTAAATTTTTTTTAGGGAAGTGTGTTTAATACTCAAATTTGAGAGAAGAGAGAGAAAAACATCAAATTTGAGGATCCGCTTCATGGCTATTTTTGTTTTGAAATCCCACGCACACACAATTGGAGGACTTGAACCTTGCCGGTCCTTCCGGATGTCCGCTCTAATACCACTAGGCTAGAGAGCTTGGACTTCATGGCTATTTTACCCTTCAAATTGTAACTAATCACTAATATATCCTGTATACGCTAAATACTAAACTTAATTAACTTACTATATTTTTAAATGGGAAAATTTATGAAATGTCCAAAAAAACGAAAAAGTTCTATGAAAAACCCACCACGAAATAACATTTCATCGCGTGTCCAAAATTAGCAAAAAATATATAAAGAGGATTCCGAATGACCTTTTTGCCCTTCCTTCTAATTTATTGAAAACACTCACGAAACTACTCTTAAAAAAAGTTTCGATACTTCATCTTCTTCCATACGTTGCTCACTTTCGAATCTAGATTTAATCCTCAAAAATATTCAAAAATTCGTCGGAAAATTTCGGAAAGACCGAGACAAACGGCAAAAGTGCTAAAACGGAGGTCCAAACATCATTTTTATGCGATTCTAAAATTTCGGAAGGCCGACAAACGGTGAAGCAGTTTATCTCAAGCTCCTCGAAGATACGCTAATTTTGCGACAAATCGGACCTCGTTTCGACCTCCTAGTCAAAAGTTATGGCCCTCCAAAGTTTCAACTGACCATAAAATGCAGGAGAATGACCATTCTCCGTGTTAGAACACGAAGAATGTTAATTTCGCATGAGGGTGGCCATTCTCCGTGTTAGTAACACGGAGAATAGCATTCTCCGTCTTAATTTACACGGAGAATGACCGTTCTCTGTGTTAGTAACACGGAGAATGACATTCTCCGTCTTAATTTACACGGAGAATGACCATTCTCCGTGCTAAATTACACGGAGAATGACCATTCTCCGTGAGAATGTCCATTCTCCGTCTTAATTTACACGGAGAATGGCCATTCTCCGTGTAATTTAGCACGGAGAATGGTCATTCCAGTGTTAAAACGCAGGAGAATGGCCATTCTCCATGTTAGAAACACGGAGAATGCCATTCTTCGTGCGTGTTAATTTACACGGAGAATGGCCATTCCCATTGTTAATTTACACGGAGAATGGCCATTCCCAGTGTTAAAACGTAGGAGAATGACCATTCTCCATGTAATTTAGTACGGAGAATGGCATTCTTCGTGCTAAATTACTGATGTGGGCCCACCCATTATCACCTACACACGTCGCAGGAGACGTGGAGCCATTTAGGCCCACTGTTTAGGCCTTTCAGTTATTTAGGCATAAAGGGGTATTGTGGTCTTTCACCACAATAACCCTCCTAGGGTTTGCTTTTCTTTTCTATTTATAGTCAGGGCTAGCCGTCATTACTTTCATGCTTGTATTGAGAAAACTCTCGCAAGTGTCATCAAGAAGGAGTTTATTACTTTGTTCCGTTCAATCAAAGTTGGGAGTTTTGTTCTTTTCCTATATAAAAGATCATTCTATTTCTATTCCTCTTGTTCTTTGTGTTGATTTGCTTGCTTTGGTGAACCGATTGAGTCGATTCACAACAATTGGTATCAGAGCCCTCTACGAGCCATGGCAGACGGGACGAGGACCACGATCGACGAGAAGATCCGAGGTCTTCGGGAGGACTTCACCGCCGAGATCGATAGCTTGAAGAAATCCATGGAGGTCTCCGTTAAGGATCAAGCATCCACGAACCTGGAAATCCGCACGGAGATGCGGGACATGCGGAAGGAGACGACGACTATCATGATGCTCTTGCATGACATCTCGAAGAAGATCAACGGCGGCGAAGCGGAGGCGGTAACGACCCAAACCCTAGGCGATCAACTAGGGTTTGTTCCTACGGAGAGGGAGGCGACCGAAGAAGAAGGAGGACCGGCCGAAGGGCGCTGGCCCGCACCCGCCGTCGCCGCCGCACCGCCGGGCTAGGCCCTGGCGGCCGGCGACCATCGCCGGACAGCGGCCGAAGGCCGCGGGAGCATCGCAGCCGGCCGCGCGAGCCCAGGCGGGGCCGCAGCTGCTGTGGGCGGTCGCTGGCCGGCCCCCGACCGCCACCCAGGGCCGGCCGGCGCCAGGGGAGCCGCCAGCGAGCGGCCGTGGCCGGACGCCGCCGACCAGTACGGTCCCGGCGGACCGGCTCCACACCCGGGAGAGGCCCTAGGGCTTGGGGCCCCCTATGGGGGTCGGACGATGACCGCGAACTACGGGGATAGGTTCACGGGTCCGGGAAGGGGCTTGGCGGGAGTTCCGGCTTGGCCGGGAGGGACGGAACCTCCAGGAGGAGCGAGGCACGCCGGAGGCAGCAATTTCTTTGGGGAAACGGCGGATCCCGCCAACTTTCAGAGAGGGGACCTACCCCCACGACGACCACCACGAGCGAGGGCATTCGGTGACTACAGGGGTCCGGTGGAGGAGTGGGGTGAGCAGATCTGGGCTGACGAGCGGTACGAGGATGGTGACAGAGCCCCGTACGAGACCCAGCGGAGAGACACACACCGTTGGGAAGGAGGACGAGGCAGGGATGATATGCAGCACGGTGACCTTAGCGCGGATCGCCGGCTGAAGAAGCTGAAGCTTCCCACATTCGAGGGTGAGAACCCGGACGAATGGATTTTTCGGGCAGAGCGCTATTTCGAGATCATGGAGCTGACCGAAGCGGAGGTCCTCAGATGCATCGGAATCTACTTCGAGGGCCAGGCCCTGGCGTGGTATCGGTGGAGATCGACGAGGACCCCTTTCAGCAGCTGGGCGGAGCTGACGGGATACATTCTAGACCGCTTCCAGGAGACGGCTTCGGGCGACTTCTACGAGCAGTGGTCGTCGCTACGACAGGAGGGGACGGTTCGAGACTTCGTCGCGAAGTTCGAACTACTATCTGGACGCGTTCGAGGGGTGTCGGACGAGTTACAGATAGGTATGTTTATGAAGGGTTTAAAGCCCTCCATACGAGCGGAGCTCAGGCTGCAGAGTCCGCGGTGCTTAGAAGATCTCCTCCGCCTGGCCCACAAGGCAGAGGAGAAATTGGCGGAAGAAAAGCGCCTTAAAGGCGCTTGGGGGACGACGGGACAGCGCAGTCAGGCAGGGCCAGTACTTCCCCGACCAGCTGCAGGAGCACCAGCACCAGTACCGCCTAGACCCACGGGCGGAACAGGAGGAGCCGTAGTGCCAGGAAGACGCCTATCCGATGCTGACATAAAGGCGAGAAGGGCGGCTGGCCTATGTTTCCGATGTGACGAGAGATTCACCCCCGGTCATCGATGCGCGAGCAAGTTGCTGCAAATCGTGATTTTACCGGACGAGGAGGAGGACGCAGAGGAGATAGAGACCGCTATCGCTCCGGAGGCGGGGGAGGAGCAGGAGCACGTACATATGGATGTTGCTGAGGTGACCCTCAACTCCGTGGTAGGGTTTACCCCGAACCATACCATGAAGTTGGCAGGGGAGCTGGGAGAGCAAACGGTGACAGTGCTGATCGACAGCGGGGCCACCCACAACTTCATCTCGCGACGACTGGTCGATCGGCTCGGTCTAGAGTTGAGTACGGTGGAGAAGTTCACGGTGTTGCTGGGCACCGGGAAGATGGAGGAGAGCAAGGGCCTCTGCAAGGGGGTATCGCTCTCGCTGCAGGGATATCAGCTGACAGAGGACTTCCTACATTAGAGCTGGGCAATGTAGACATCATATTGGGGGTCCAGTGGCTGAAGACGCTCGGGGAGATGAAGGTGGACTGGAAGCTTCTACGGATGGAGTTTCGGGAGAAGGACAAGACGGTGGTGCTGAAAGGGGACCCGACTCTCTGTTTCTCTATGGTAGCTTTCAGCGCCATTACACGGGCGTTGCGGACAGGAGGAGAGGAGTACCTGGTCGAGTTCCAAGGGTTTTTCTGGCGAGGAGGCAACTCGGGAGGAGACACTAAGGGAGGTAGAGGCGGTGCTAGAGTAGTATTCAGAGGTCTTCCAGAGCCCGCAAGGGCTACCTCCGATCAGAGGGCACGAGCACTCGATCGTACTGCGGGGGGAGGGAGCACCGGTGAGCGTGCGTCCCTACAGGTACCCACATCTGCAGAAGGATGAGATAGAGCGGATGGTGCGGGAGATGCTGCAGGCGGGGGTAATCCAGCCGAGTGTGAGTCCTTTTTCATCACCAGTGCTGTTGGTGAAGAAGATGGACGGGAGCTGGAGATTCTGCGTCGACTACAGGGCGTTGAATAAGGAGACGGTCGCGGACAAGTTCCCTATTCCGGTGATCGACGAGCTGCTAGACGAACTGCATGGGGCGGTTGTCTTTTCGAAAATCGATCTTCGCGCAGAATACCACCAGATCCGGATGCGGCCAGAAGATGTTTCGAAGACGGCGTTCCGAACTCACGAGGGACATTATGAGTTTCTGGTTATGCCTTTTGTGCTGACCAACGCTCTTTCGACCTTCCAGGCATTGATGAATAAGGTATTCCAACCCTACCTTCGCAGGTTCATCTTGGTCTTCTTCAACGACATCCTTATCTACAGCCGAAGCATGGGGGAGCATACTGGCCACTTGGAGATAGTGTTTCGGGAGCTGCTGACGCATAAGCTATACGCCAACCGAAAGAAGTGCAGCTTCGGGTTTGCACTGGTGGAGTATCTGGGGCACGTGGTGTCGGCTGAGGGGGTAGCGGCGGGCAGGACGAAGATAGCGGCCATGTTAGATTGGCCCGTGCCCACTACACTACGTGTCACTCCCCGCTCCCGTAGGAGCGATCGTCCTCGCTAAGGCGTGATGCCGCACGAGCCTAGATTGCGCTCGTGCAAGGCAGTTCCATAACGGCCGATTACATCGGCGGCGACGGGGTCGTCGCACAGAAGTTCCAAGCAGAAACATTGAATACATTGCAGCAGAATTTAAAGAAGAACACATGAACACAAGTCATTCAAAAGAAGCTCTTTTATTGATATTGAACACAAGATTACATTTGTGGACGCAAGGCCAAATTACAAGTCTCTCGTGCTCACTTTTCTCTCGTTTACAAAGTCACTCTCTGCTCTCTCTCTTGATTACAATGCTTGAGTCAGCGGAAGCTTCGGAAGGCGATGTCCATACATTATGCCCTATATAAGTCTTCAGATCACGCGGCCGCACGCTTCGACTCGCCAAGGAACTCCGTGCCTCGACGCATCCAAGCGAGCTCCGCGCCACGAGCTTCTACCTGTGCCTGCACATGAAACACTGTGTGGGTGTCAGTACCACTGTACTGGTGGAGTGAGCTTCTCGCCCACCCATACATAACCGACACGTTTTATTTACTTTGTGCAGCTTAAACCCTTTCAATTGTCTTTCTAGTCTTGCCTTATGATGCATTTCAAACAAGACGTCTCGGTCTATACTTAGCGATGCAACGACAAGGTCGTGCAACGACGAGGTCGTGCTATAATGCCAATGTGTGTTTCGATCGAGGCAGTGCCTCATCGCCTAGGTACTTGACCAAACTTCAACTCGGACGGTAGGGTCGTGCCGTACTCTATTCGGGACCTTAACGTATTCAAGACTATGCTTTGCTGGGGAGCAACTTATGTGGACTCGGTCGTGCCAAGACTTTCACTTAAACTTCAGCGCCACTAGACCAATTCTCGTGCCAACGATTCAAGTGCCAAGGACGGCAATAGGATGACTCGTACAGGCCGTTTCTCTAGACCTTGCTTAGACTTGTCCGTGCTTCACGATGAGGCCGCGCCTCGCAAGTTATCAAGACCTATCGTGCTACCGCCTTGCGGCCTTCCTGCTAAACCCATTTGCTAACTTAGACAAGACTTGTGGACCATAGTATCACTTCCAAGAACATTCCGATGACATCTATCGTGGCAAGCACGAGGCCTATGCTGCAGCCCAATCTTAGGCCCAGATATTGTGTTCCCGACTAGACAAACAATCAAGTTCTAGACTCAATCCAAAGGCATACACGCGGTGTGCCGCTATTGCCGACACATCTACATGAGTGGTCACTAGCAATTTCAAGCTATATTGGACTGGCTCGTGGGATATCCACCTGTACCAACACGGGTAGCTAGCCCGGTGGGGTGGAACTCTCCCATGCGGTCATCCAGCATCCTACTTTGAGCCACACTCGCTTCTCCCGGGCCGAATGATCCCGGCGCCCCGGTGATCATTCGAGAAGACTACACCTTGTCGACAAGTTGCCCAATGACCATGCATACTCGATCTATCCAGTCTATCTAGTCCTTTCTTAACATGACTATGCATTCCTTCTTTCTATCAAGACTTATCGAGACTCCCAAGTCAGGGGACCGATCTCGTGTGCGGGACATTTCAAGACTTACCGAGACTCCCAAGCCAGGGGACCGATCTCGTGTGCGGGACATATCAGAACGTAGCGAGACTCCCATGTAGCGTGATCGATCTCGGCGACAACCAGTCGCGTGGACTTTTTTTGTTCGTGACAAGCTTTTCTCTAAACCGACCGTAACACGTGCCTTAGACAGGCCTGGTTCTATAGGCGACGCTAACGCTCAAGTCATAGACTTATACGACGAGCCTTGTTCTCAAGGGATTACGCAACTTGACAATCGCAGATAGAGCGGGACAGTGCTAGAAATGGCTTCGATAGCCCAGCACAACACTTGTCTAACTTATTCGGGCAATGACTCGACGAGCAAAGGCTACGTCGAGCTTCGCATCGAGGGAACGTGCTATGCACGGGGTCGACTTGAACAACCAAGTTTTCGGGTGCCTAGACTTAAGCCAACGAGCCGTGCGAGACGACTTAACTTGCGGGACGTGCGAAGGCTATGCCAAGCCTTGCGGGACGGGACCGTGCATGCTTTGTTAAGCATTCATGCGGGCGACGCCTATGACTTAGGCTAGTTTGAGTGTCGGGGCAACATGACGGGACCGTGCATGCTTTAGCAAGCATTCACGCAGGCGACGCCTATGACTTAGGCTATTTCAAGTGTCGGGGCAACTTAACAACTTAAGCCAACTTCCTTCTCCCAAGCCACGGGATCGAAGGATCAAGTGTCATTTGAAAGCACGCTGAGCCGACTTCTATGTTGACCGTGGAACCATCTTCCATGTTCTAAGACATTTCGACCCGACGGGATTATTCCCTTAGCTATGTTGGTGCGTAGCTTTTAGATTAGCCTACCAGTGCAAGTTGAAAACATGCGCGTTATTAAGTGAAGGCTAAGATGAAGCAAGTTCACCGAAACTCCCCCACCTGTGCGAGGGGTCGCCTCGGACGAGCGAGCCTTCGAGCAGCCGTTGCAAGGCTAAGTTCCAACGCTGTCGGCGTTTCGATTCCTCCGATTGACTTTGCGGGACGGGGCACTACACTACGGGCATTACGCGGCTTCCTGGGGTTGACGGGCTACTACAGGAAGTTCGTCAAGGGGTACGGCACTATCGCTTGGGCCCTTACGGAGCAGCTGAAGAAGGAGGGGTTCCATTGGGGAGAGGAGGCCACTAAGGCCTTTGAGGCTTTGAAGGTGGCTATGACGACAGCACCCGTGCTAGCATTACCCGACTTCAGCAGAGCGTTTGTGGTGGAGACGGACGCATCGGGATATGGCCTCGGGGCGGTACTCATGCAGGAGGGGCGGCCCATAGCCTACTTTAGTCAGGTGCTCTCTGCTAGAGCCCGACTAAAATCGGTCTATGAGAGGGAGCTGATGGCTATCGTTCTGGCGGTGCTGAAGTGGCGGCCTTACCTGTTGGGAAGGGAGTTTGTGATCCGGACCGATCAGAGGAGCCTCAAGTATCTCCTCGAGCAGCGGCTTGTGACCGAGGAGCATCAGCATTGGTTGTCCAAGCTGGTCGGGTATCGATTCACGATCGAGTACCGTCCGGGGCTGGAGAACAAGGCTGCTGACGCATTATCACGGCGGGAGGAGGTGGTCGACCTAGGCACCCTATCACGACCTATATGGCGGGATTGGGAGCCGATGTTGCAGGAGGCGGAGCAGGACAGAGGGCTGCAGCAGATACGGCAGCAGATAGAGAGCGGCGTTGACGCTCCAGCAGGCTACACTCTAGCGGATCGCCGTCTACTCTACCAGGGGAGGATGGTGCTGCCGAAGACGTCGGCCTTTATTTCCGTATTATTCCAGGAGTTCCATAGTTCCGCGACGGGAGGTCATTCGGGGGTTCAGCAGACTTATCAGCGGATGGCCAGGGAGGTGTTTTGGCCCGGGATGCGACGATCCATCGCACGATTGGTAGCCGCTTGTGACGTCTGCCAACGTCACAAGTACATGGCTATGGCTCCAGCCGGATTATTGCAGCCACTGGTTTTACCGGAGCGAGTTTGGGAGGACATCACCATGGACTTCATCGACGGGCTACCACGTTCAGAGGGGTACACGGCGATCATGGTAGTGGTAGACAGGCTGAGTAAGTATGCTCACTTCATTCCCCTGAAGCATCCTTACACAGCTGTTACCGTAGCGACGACGTTTCTACGAGAGGTGATCAGGCTACATGGGGTTCCCGCATCCATTGTCTCTGACAGGGACAAGGTATTCATGAGTCTCTTCTGGCGGAAGTTATTTCGGGTTCAGGGTACGGTCCTGAAGAGGAGTACCGCATATCATCCCCAGACGGACGGCCAGACGGAGGTCGTCAACCGCAGCGTTGAGACCTACTTACGGTGCTTCGCATCTGATTCTCCTCGACAGTGGCACAGTTGGCTGGCTTGGGCAGAATACTGGTACAATACTTCGTACCATTCACGGGCGGGAACAACACCTTTCCGGGTGCTGTATGGACGAGACCCTCCTCCCTTGGTCCGGTTCGGAGACACCCAGATACCGGTGGGACAGGTGGAGGAGTATATGTCGACCAAGGACGGGGTCTTGGAGGAGCTGCGGAAGCATCAGATGCGAGCACAGCAGGTGATGCGGGCTCAGGCAGACAAGCATCGGCGGGACGTCAGCTTTCAGGTAGGGGACATGGTTTATCTCAAACTACGTCCCTATCGACAGCGCTCGATGGCGAGGAGGCCGAATGAGAAGTTGGCGGCTCGATACTTTGGTCCTTATCCAGTGATAGCTAGGGTTGGGCAGGTGGCTTATCGTTTGGGGCTACCAGACACATCATCGATTCATCCCGTCTTCCACGTATCTCAGTTGAGGAAGGCGATTGGGGATCAGGCGGTGTCACCCACTCTTCCTCCGACGCTCACGGAGGACATGGAGGTACAGTTATAGCCCCTGGCGGTACGAGCTATTCGACAGGGACCAGGCCAGACGAGGGAGGTCCTGATTCATTGGGTCGGCCTACCAGACTGTGACGCGACCTGGGAGGATTATGCGAGCTTCCAGACGCAGTTTCCAGATTTCCACCTTGAGGACAAGGTGGCTCTTTTAGGGGGCGGTATTGATGTGGGCCCACCCATTATCACCTACATACGTCGCAGGAGACGTGGAGCCATTTAGGCCCACTGTTTAGGCCTTTCAGTTATTTAGGCATAAAGGGGTATTGTGGTCTTTCACCACAATAACCCTCCTAGGGTTTGCTTTTCTTTTCTATTTATAGTCAGGGCTAGCCGTCATTACTTTCATGCTTGTATTGAGAAAACTCTCGCAAGTGTCATCAAGAAGGAGTTTATTACTTTGTTCCGTTCAATCAAAGTTGAAAGTTTTGTTCTTTTCCTATATAAAAGATCATTCTATTTCTATTCCTCTTGTTCTTTGTGTTGATTTGCTTGCTTTGGTGAACCGATTGAGTCGATTCACAACAATTACATGGAAAATGGCAATTCTCCGTGCTAAATTACACGGAGAATAGCCATACACGGAGAATAGCCATTCTCCGTGTTAAATGACACGAAGAATGGTCATTCAAATGTTAAAACATAGGAGAATGGTCATTCTCCGTGTTAGAAAAACGGAGAATGATATTCTCCGTATTAATTTACACGGAGAATGACATTCTCCTTGTTAAAATGCAGGAGAATGATTATTCTTCGTGTTATATCGACGGAGAACAGTTGACAGAAACCTAATTTTTTTATTTTTTTTGTTTTGTGGAAAAAAATTTGACATGAATATAGATTCAAGAGTTTTCGTTCTTCTTTCAAAACGATGCTAACATTTATGGAAAAGAAGAAGAAGATCTTCTCTCCATAATTGACCTAATTGTCGGAAAAGAAGAAGAAGAAGAAGAAGAAGAAGAAGAAGAAGAAGAGCGATGATCGGAGTTCGGCTGAAAAAAAGCACGGTGAACTACGAACGATCTTTGCGATCTCTGCTGAAGATGAGAGCAATAAAATTCAGATCTCTCGTGAAGAAGAAGAAGAAGAAGAAGAAGAAGAAGAAGACGAGAATTGCAATCCAAATCTGAGTTTGTGCGGAGGGGTAGTTATGGTATTAATTTTGTAAATATAGAGCATCTAAAAGAAATCTTGGAATACTTAACATGGAAATATATAATTCTGGGTATTTTATATGCGGGTGGATTTTTCGTAAAAACCAACCCCGGAATTGGGTTTCTCAGCAATTTCCAGTTTTTTAATTTATAATTATAAATAATATAATAATGATGCCATTAAAAAGTTCTTATTGAGATTTTCCAATATAATCTATTATTTGTTATTAGTATTTTTGTTTATTAGGTTCATTTGTTAATAAAATAATATTTAAATAATTTGGCAGAAATTAATAGAATGACATCAAACTTTTTAAAATTAAAATACATTGATTTTTTAACATAAACAAGTATATCAAAATTTAAAATAACACCATCAACAACAATATTGAAATTAAAAGTCTGAACGCTACAACAACATTGGAATTAAAAAAAAAAGTTTAAAGCATTACAACAACATTAAACTTAAAACACTCTAAAACACTTTTAGAACGGTGGTAAAATATCCCCATTTCCATCGTATCACTCTTGAAAGGGACCAAATCTACTGAAATTAGTATTATCGAAGTCATCAAATAACCCACCTTGAAAATATCCTGATGTACTAAAATTATCATAAGAAGTGTCAGCAGATGATTGTCAAGCCTGATCATGACGAGCCATTTTTTCCCATTTTTTCTCTTTTTTATGGATTTCCGATATTGATGTTCATTTGGATTTTTGAAGGAATGCAGATATAACATCACAATTTTTCTTTGCGAGCGCAAATCTTGTGAGGCTGAGGGCATGGTAGATATTAAGTCAACTGACCTCTCCGAGTTTTTTTGGTTGTAGGACTCCATCAACTTTTGTTGTTTTTCGATGAGTTCGACAAGGTTTTTCTTCTCATATTTTTTTCCTTTTCATCTTTTTCTTATTCCGTCCTACGGGTCATGAAGTAGGACTTACATTCTCATACTCCGAAGCTTGTTCATCTTCATCATTATTTAAATTAATCGGAAAAGATGTTTCTGTAGTCTTGTAGTTTGACACTCTTTTGACTGTGAGTCTACATAGCAATTCGACTTTCTTCGTGGTATTGGCATTTCAATGGTACTCATATCAACAAATTTCTCTACGTCCTTCATAATAGGCTACACATGATCATACTGAAATCCTTTTTTCTTATATTCAACACAATTTAAAAATAGCTCTTACGTATGAGTTGTAGGATCGTAGAGCACCTCTAGGGGAGGGGTGAATAGAGTGCAGCGGAATAATAATCCCCAATTAAAAATTAAGCAACAGTTAACCATCTAAGATAACAGAATAGAATTGTGTAAAGTAAAAGGAGTAAAGAAGAGCAAACGCAAACGCCGAGGTTTATACTGGTTTTCTCTTAGAGGATTAGTCCAGTCTCGAGAACTTTAGCTCGATGTTGAATCTACTATAAAGTGAAATGCAAGTTTTGATCTGAAGCACTTGGAACTTCTTACAAACTCGTGCTTTTGATCCGAAGTGCATGACTACTTCACGACCACAAGCTTTGATGCAAAGAGCTTGTCGACTTTAAACTCGGATGAAAACTGTTAAGTGTTATATTAGAATTATTAGTTAATGGGCTTCAGTCCCACATTGCTTAGAATAATAGCAGAGGAGACTAGCCTCTTCTATATATATGTAGTCTCTCATCAATAATAATCATCTCATTATTTCTATTCTACATGGTATCAAAGCCAAAACCCTAGCCGCCCCCCTTACTCTCCCTCTCTCAACAAAACCCTAATCTCCATAAAAAAACCCTAGCCCTCCCCCCCGTTGCTGCTGTCCCCCCTCCTCCACGACCTGCTGCCCCCTACCCCCCTCCACGACCCCCCCGCTGCTGCCTGCTTCCCCTCGGTAACATTTAACATTAGTCAAATTACTCGGTAATATTTTTTTTTTCTGATGGTTGTGTTTTTCAGTACCTGAAAACTAGGAAGACTATCGGTAAGGGGCATGTGGCTGAGGCTTGTACCTGTTTGACGCAACTCCTTCTGTTGTCTGTGCCGGCATGAAACTCGATCTTGTCGAGTTACATTGTCGGTTAGGCCATCTATCGTCCCAAGCTCTCCAGAAAATGTACCCATCTTTAGATATTCTCTCTTCTTTTTATTGTGAGCCATATAGTTTAGCTAAGCATCATCGGGTTCCTTATCCGGTGAGTCCAAATAAAATTGCTTCAGCTCCTTTTGAGTTGGTGCATTCTGATATATGGGGACCTTGTCCGACTGACTCTGTAATGGGTTTTAAGTACTTTGTTATTTTTGTCGATGATTACTCACGTGTCACTTTTGTTTATTTGATGAAAAATCGCTCTGAATTATTTAACATCTGGTGTAACTTTCATGCTGAAATAAAAACACAAATTGGTCTTTCAATCAAATTTTTCGGAGTGACAATGGCCGTGAGTATTTATCTCGTAATCTCGATAAACATTTGGCCCTCAATGGCATCATCCACCAAACCTCTTGTGCGTACACACCACAACAAAATGGTGTAGCCGAGCGCAAGAATCGCCATTTATTGGAAACAACACGTGCTCTTATGTTTCAAGCACGTACTCCCAAGCGATTTTGGTCGGATGCGGTTCTTACTGCTTGTTATCTTATTAAGCGCATGCCATCGTCTTTTTTCAATGGTAGCTCTCCCTTTTCTAGGCTTTGTCCTGGACGAGAACTATTTCCTCTGCCTCTCCGCATCTTTGACTGCTTATGCTATATTCGGGATACTCGACCAACCCTTTCTAAATTAGATCCTAAGACAATACAATGTATTTTCTTGGGTATCCTAAAGATTAGAAAGGCTATCGGTGTTTCTCCTCTGTCTTAAAGCAATATTTTTTCACTCGGGATGTTACCTTTTGTAGAAACAGAATTTCCACCATTCCTACAATCAACGGGTCCGGCTCCTTTGCTCTATCCAGAAGAGGATTTTTTGTTATTTCCTCCTCAAACACAATGGCTTTCCGTACGGGTGCCCTCTTTTACCGAGCCAGTCTTCCAGGCAGATGGTCCACATACACCGATTCAGCCATTGCCGACATCATCCATAGAATCATCCTCCTTTATTTCTACCAGTAGCTCCGGCTCCAATGAGTTGCCTCAATCTGTTCCACCAGCAGCTCTACCAGTACCGCCAGCAGCTCCGGCGGTTCTGCCTCCAGAACGTCCTCGTCGTGTCTGTCATGACCATCCCTTGTATGTTGACAGCTACAAAGGACTTACCAGTCACACTCAGTCTCTGGTGGCTACTATTGATGGAATCCAGATCCCCAAGACCGCTGAGGAGGGTCTCTGACATCCTGGTTGGCGTGCTACTATGAACGAGGAGATGAAAGCTCTCCAGGAAAATCATACTTGGGACTTAGTCGACTTACCTACTGGTAAACAGGCAGGCGGCTGCAAATAGGTGTTCACGATTAAGGTAAAACTGGATGGCACTCTTGATCGATTGAAGGCTCGTCTGGTGGCCAAAGGATACTCTCAAACATATGGTGAGGATTACTTCGATACATTCTCTCATGTGGCCAGAATGACCTCCTTTCGTGTCCTCATGGCCTTGGCCATTCGATATGACTGGCCGTTACTTCAGCTGGATATAAAGAATGTTTTTCTCCACGGGGATCTTGATGAAGAGGTATATGTGATGCAACCTCCCGGGTTCGTTGCAAGGGAGGGTAAAGTGTGTCATCTGAGGAAGGCCCTCTATGGTCTGAAACAATCACCTCGTGCATGGTTTGATCGATTTACACATTTTGTTACTCAATTTGGCATGTGTCAATCAAAGAAGGACCATTCAATCTTCTATCGACACACATCTGTTGGAAGAATACTCCTTGGTGTCTATGTTAATGATATTATAATCACGAGAGATGATGACCAGGGTATTTCAAGTCTCAAGAAATTTCTTGGAGAACAATTTCAAACCAAGGATATGAGATCCTTGAACTATTTCTTGGACATTGAGGTCATACGGAATAAGCGGGACATTGTAATATCTCAAAGAATGTATGTGCTGGACATACTAAATGATGCAGGCATGATACAAGCAAAGGGAGCAACCTCACCTATGGATCCAAGGGCGAAGTTACTTCCAGACGAAGGGATCCTGATGACCAATCCAGATCAGTATCGTCGAGTAGTTGGAAAACTCAACTACTTGGCGGTTATGACGCGTCTGGACATTTCTTTTCCAGTGAGTGTTACAAGTAGATTTATGGCTTCTCCAAGAATTTCACACTGGCATGCAGTTCTAAGGATTCTGTGTTATCTAGTAAAGAATCCAGGAAAAAGAATTCGAATGGAGAATAATGGACACACTCGCATTGAGTGTTTTACTGATGCTGACTGAGGAGCAAGCCTGACAGATAGACGATCTACATCTGGCTACTCAGTATTTATTGACGGAAATCTAGTGTCATGGAAGAGCAAGAAACAAAGTGTGATAGCACGCTCAAGCTCAGAAGCAGAATATCGAACTATTGCTCATGGCACGTCATAGATATTATATATGAAGCATCTCCTACAGGAACTGGGAGAAGACACAGGGTCTCAAGTGGCAGATCTATGGTGTGATAACCAGTCTGCTATTCACATTGCCACCAATCCAGTATTTCATGAACGGACGAAGCATATTGAAATTGACGTTCATTTTGTTCGTGATGAATATACAAAGGGAGTGATAAGGTTTCAACATGTGAGGACCGACGACCAGATAGCTGATATCTTCACAAAGTCTCTTCTGGGTCCTCGGGTTCAATTTTTATGTAACAAGTTGGGCATGATTGATATCTATGCTCCAGCTTGAGGGAGGGTGTTAAGTGTTATATTAAAATTATTAGTTAATGGGCTTTAGTCCCACATTGCTTAGAATAATAGGAGAGGAGGCTAGCCTCTCCTATATATATATAGTCTCTCATCAATAATAATTATCTCATTATTTCTATTCTACATAAACGAAATTGTTTTCAAGCCTTTTTACAACTCAAACCAACTTCTAGATCGAACCCCACTGGCACTTAGCTGGCTTTAGGAGTTGTAAAGTTTGGAATGGGAAGGTTAAAGGCTCAATGGAACTCTTGAATAGATAGAAGAAGTTAAGAATGAATTATATTGAAAATGGGAAAAATCTCGTCTATTTATAGGGTTCATGGGGATCGAACTCGGACAAAGTTCGGTTCCCTAACTTTTAAAAATCAGAACGTTAGGGGCCTAGTCTTCAGGTGGACCTAATCTTAGGGTTTACTGGGTCAAGGTGACCGAGTTTGGCCCGAGTTCGGTCCCTTTGTATCCAACAGGGTCCAGGCTTGATTTGGGTTTGATTGGGCTAAATTTGAGCTGGGTTTTTGGTTTTAGGGATTGAATAGAGTTTGTAAATAGGTTTGGCTTTTTGAGAAGAGGGCTAGGAAGCTGACCAAGTACCAAGTACGACTCTATGTACATATTTGTTCTAGACTCAAATAAAAAGCAAAATACATAATAAATTTGAAAATCCCGTTTAGCAAACTTTGATGATGTTGCAGCCGTCATAATCCCGTAAGCAAGCAACAGTCTTCAATTGTCTAAGTTGTATCGAATTAGAGTTTAGTCGATTATCGAAATCAGGTTTGACCATGACCTATGGATCAAATATCTCCCATTTTGATAATTGACAAACTTTGATCGATACACCAAATAAAATAAATAAAACTCAACTTTGGTCCTTGTTTGGTGAATTGTACTACTTCTCTCTCGTTGTCATTTGATCAAAATGGCGTGCTCCTTCACAAAAATTGAATCACAGGGCAAACAATAAACAGAGTGAAGTATCACAAATGGTAATAAACAAGTAGCATATAAAACATAAGCAACTAGCAGAGTTTAGTGAAATTTGCATATAAAAAAGACAAGTAGCAATTTAATAAACCATAACCATATACCACTGACAATAACCAAGATGTACAGTACAAAAGTCATACATTACATAATAAACTGAAAATAATCACTGAAACTAAACTAGACTGTGTCATCAGCAACATCCATCCAGCACAAACTCAAAACTAGAATCAACTAGTATCGTCACCAGTCTTAGCCGACTGATTCGAATCATAGAAAGCAGCAACATGCTCAAAATATCTAAAAATATCGGACATATTTTCCTCTTTTGAAAATCCTTAAAAACTATTCAGTCGAGGTTTCTAGGTTACTAAATAAAGAAATATCGAAAGTCCCTTCTTCGGGTAAGGGTGGACTCAATAATGAATGTTGGATTTCCTCTTGTGGAGGATAAGATGAGGATGCCTCATCTACCTTTTTCTTCCCAAAAGTTTTTGTAGCCATAGAAATAAAATAGAGATAAGTAGAGATTTATACGTCGATTATAGTAGAAAAACTTGAAGATAATCCCAATATATCACAGGATCCGAAGTTCGGATGGATGAGTACCCATGTATTTGGAGAAAACTAGGGTTAGGGTTTAGTATTTCTAGGGTTTTGGAGAGGAGGAAGATGAGAAGGGGGTGAGTGCTCGGTTATGGATGGAAGGAAGAAGTTTGGGATTATATGAGTTAAGCCACAACTTGAAAACAAGTGGGGCCACTTGGTTCTATTCTGGAACCATAAGGATCGAGTTCGACGCGAACTCGGTTAGAGTTCTATTCGAGTTCGATATCCTTTGTTCCAGAATTGCATAATTTGATCCATGTAGGTAAAATGAAATTATTAATCCATCAATCCATAAAATATTAATAATCATGGGTTACCTGTAAGGGCCGGATCCTAGCTAGCGGTGGTCTGAAGACACTTAAGTACCGTGTTGCTTAAGGCTATTTACACCTCGTTGACAGAAGTGCCCTTTCGACGTATACCCAAAATAATCTCAATTTTAAAGATTGTCAAATTAAAAAAAATATTTTAAAGACATAAATCATCATGCGTCGGAAACTGAATCTAGAATATCCAACTCACAACGAATATAGTTGAAGGGATCCTCGGCTAATAGTTTTGTGAATATATCTGCTAGCTGTTGTTCAATATCAATAAAATCTAAACAAATATCTCTGTGTAATTGATGATTACGTAAGAAATGATGACGTATGATGATATGCTTAGTGCGTGAGTGACATACATGGTTCTTTGTAAGGTTAATAGTGCTAGTGTTGTCATAGTAAATGAGAATGTTCCTAAAGTACAAATTATAGTCTTCTAAGATTTGCTTCATCCACAAAAAGCAACGTCCTGCAGTGATATACTCAGCTTCAGTAGTTGATAATGCGACAAAATTTTATTTCTTACTCAACCATGAGACTAATGCTTTTCCTAGAAAATAACACGTGTCGTTGGTACTTTTACGATCTACTTTGCATCCAGCAAAACCAGCATCCGAATAACCTATAAGGTCAAAGGACGTAGTTTTGGGATACCACAAGCCGACTTTAGAAGTTTTCTTAAGGTATCGGAAGATACGCTTAACTGTGCACAAGTATGATTTCTTAGGATTAACTTGATATCTAGCACATAGGCAAACACTAAACATGATATCTGGATGACTAGCAATTAAATATAGTAAACTAACAATCATATCTCGATACTTATGCTAGTTGACTGGTTTGTCACTTTTATCTAGGTCAAGCTTTGTTGATGTAGCCATGGGTGTGCCGATGGGTTTTGCAATGTCGAAATCAAACTTCTTTAGCAAATCCTTCGTGTACTTAGCTTGATTAATGAACGTTCCTTGTGAATTCTGCTTGATATGCAATCCAAAAAAATTATTGAGTTCTCCATTATGCTCATCTCGAATTTACTTTGCATACACTTAGCAAATTTTTGACATAGAAGCTCATTAGTAGAACCAAATATAATGTTAACATATATTTGCACTAGTAAAAGATTTTCACAAGTGATTTTATAAAAAGTGTGGTGTCAACTTTCCTTTTGAAAAATTATTTTCAAGTAGGAAGGAACTGAGGCAATCATGCCAAGCACGTAAGACTTGTTTGAGTCCATGCATGACCTTACATAATTTGAAAACGTGATCTGAAAATTTGAAATTCTTCAAAAAATTTCCTCTTTAATAAAACCATTCAAAAACACACTTTTAACATCCATTTGAAAAAGTTTAAAATCATAAAAACTAGCAAGAGCGCAAAGCATGCTAATGGACTCAAGTCGTGCAACAGAAGCATGGGTCTCATCATAATCAATTTTTTCCTCTTGATTATAGCCTTGCGCTACGAGACGTGTTTGTTACAAATGGCTTGTCTATCTTCACTTAGTTTATTTTGGAATAACCACTTGGTGCCAATTATAGAGTGATCATTAGATTTAGGAACTTCCAAACTTGATTCCTCTTGAATTGATTCAATTCCTTTTGTATAGCAGAAATCTAAAATTCATCATTAAAAGCTTCTGCTACATTTTTAGACTCTACTTGTGAAATAAAAGCAATATTTGCAGCTATATCTCTAGTAGAAGAATGAGTGCTTACGACCTTAGATACATCACATATAATCAAGTTTTATGGATAATCTGTCATGAACCTCATCTTCTTTGACATACTCTCCAGATAGCTTGTACTGGTAGCAGTATCTTTAGGTTCCTTACTGGATGTTGTGCCGACATCTTCATCATCACTGCCACTAGGTAATTGACTGTTGAGCTTATTCAATGTAACATTAATAGATTCCTCAACGATCAATAAACGTTTATTAAGACCTTTAAGCCGTTTACTTTTAGCAGCATATCCAAGGAAATTTTTTTCATCTGTCTTAGGGTCAAACTTTTCCAAGTTGTCCTTGGTGTTCAAAATAAAACATCTACATTCAAAAACTTTAAAATAGAAAATATTGGGAGTTATTAAACCAAAGCTCATAGGGTATTTTTTTCCCGATATCGGTCAAATTAGAACCCTATTCAAAACATAGCATGTTGTACTTATAGCTTCAACCCAAAAATATTTTGAAAGATTGTGCTGATTTAACATAACTCTAGCCATATCACTGAGAGTTTTATTCTTCCGCTCCACAATACCATTTTGTTGAGGGGTTCTAGGACATGAAAACTCATGTGAATAACCATTTGAATCACAAAATTGTTTGAAATCAGAATTTTTGAACTCGCCTACATGATCACTTCGGATGCGAGTAATTATCATTTTGTACCTTTTTGCAAAAACTCTCAAATTCAAAACGAGCATCACTTTTGTTTGATAAAAAACTTTAGTATATCTAGAGAAATAATCAACAATAACAAAGTATAGAATTTTCCACCAAGACTGACGACTCTATTTGGTCCAAATAAATCCATATGAAGTAATTGCATTGGTCTCAAAGTATTTACAACGTTGATGGATTTAAATGATGACTTAGTTGCTTTGTTTTTCTCACATTCAGCAAATACCATATCTTTCTTGAAGGTATTATCTGGTAATCCTTTTACTAATTTCTTTATAGATAATCTGGCGATTGTGTCCATGTTGGCATGTCCTAGTCTCATATGCCATGGTCAACTTTCATCTTTGTTTGCTATTAGACATCTTCCTGCATTGTTAGTATTTTTCGACAAATAGAAAACATATATATTGTCCTCAATAAATCCTTCATAACCATATTCTCAGATGATCTTTCATATAAAAAACATTTGTCTTTTACAAAATTAATACCATAACCATTATCAGCAAGATGACTAATGCTGAGTAGGTTATGTTTTAATTCTGTAACTAAACAAACGTCTTTTATAACTAGGTAAGGAGGAATACCAACATTGACATTACCTATAATATATCCTCTGAGATTGTTGCCGAAGGAGACATATCCTTCTTTCTTCATCGATAGTGTTGCGAATAGAGAAGAATCACCAGTCATATCGCGATCACCCACTATCGAGAATCCATTTACTTTTAGCATGAGAGGGTTGGCCCAACTACAACACGAGTAGATGTGACATTTGATACCCATATCTTTGAGGGTTCAGAAGTGTTAGTTTTTGGTACCCATGCATTTATCTTCGTGTATACTAATCTTCTAACTCTGCAGTGTTGTGAAATGTGTCCATGTTGACACAGTAGTGACAGACAACAGAGGTGTTGGTGCTAGGTGTCATAGTGTAGACATGAGTCTTCTGTGTCTTCCGTGGATACTTATAGAAGAAACTGTGTTTTTATGTAGCATGTGTCTTGTTTGCTTTATTTGGATGTGTTTATCGTGTGTGACTTTGTGATGTGTCGAATTGAATTGGGTCATAGGTATAGCCTGTTTACCCAATTTAATTTCTAACTTTTTAGAGAGAGCACAAGTCTCATTATATTTGGCAGATAAAATATCTATTATATGTGCAGCTATGCTGCATTTCTTCTTTTCCAGCTCATATACAACATTGAGTTTAGCATACTCTTGATCTCTCTTTTCAATACTATCAAGAACGTCATGCAAACTCAACTTTAGTGTCGATACTTCTTTTGTGCCACTAGTTGAAGGTGTCTCTCTTACTTCTTTCAATAAGGTAGACAACCTTTCATTCTCAATCATATGTGCTTTGATATTTTTTCTAGATTGCTTGTACTTGTTAAAAACTTTCTTGTGTTCTTTAAGTAAATTGCTAAATGCATCAGATAACTCATCACAAGTAAAATTATCATAAAGAGGAATAGTAGATACCTGATCGACTGTCATTATATAAACATTAGCATTAGGGCGAGGACTCTCTTCTTCCTCTGATTCACTGGCTTCACTTTCGTGCATATGCTTGCATTTGCATATTTGCGTGATAATTGCCTTTTGCTTGGACGTTTATAGCGATTTCCTTTCTTAGCATTTGGGCAGTCTTTCTTTATATGGCCCGGCCCGTCTTCTTGCATCCATAACGGACATGTTCTTCTTTTTTGCTGTCTTGATGATCTTTCTTCTTTAGGTTCGATCTCTCAAATCTCAAAAATTTCTTGAAGTATTTGACTATCAAGGTCTGTTTTTCACCATCTGAGTCATCATCTTCAGTTTCCTCGCTAGAAACTTTCTTGAGATGTGCTTTGAATGCTGTCATCTTTTCTTTCGTTATAGATTCCTGAAAATCTTTAAGATCAAGCTCGTGGGTCATCAACTTCCCTATAAGTGTCTCGAGTGTCATGGTGGTGAGATCGTCTCCTTCAATTGTTGCTGTAGCCTTGGAGTTCCAGTTCTTGATTAACCCTTTGAGCACTTTGCATATCTTCTCATGATTACTATATTCCTTGCCAAGAGAAGAAAGAGGATTAGTGATATCAAGGAAACGCGTGAACAACTGTGTGATGGTTTCATTTAGCTTCATTCTGAAAGCCTCATACTCTTGTCTAAGCCTACTAATCTTGAATTCCTTCACTTGTGAAGTACCTTCATGAGTTACCTCGAAGTGGCACATATAGATACTCTATTGAACTCAGTCTTATCTATAGCACAAAATAAATCATTTATTGCTCTGGCATCAAGATTGGCTTATTTTTTTTCCAAGTCGGTGCATCTATCATTGGACTTTTCAACAAAATTACCATCAATCTCTATTCTAGTTGGATTTTTATAGTTGTTGATGACTATTGACCAGAGATCAAACTCTAGAGACTTAAGAAAGAAACTCGTTCGTGTTTTTTAATCAGTATAGTTGGTTCCATCAAATAGAGGGGGTCTATTTGTGAATTGGCCTTCACGTGTGAATATAGATTTTACGGTTGCCAGCTACTTTAGAGTGCTAGGTTAAGATAAGATAACCTACTCTAATATCAATTGTAGGACCGTAGAACACCTCTAGCGGAGAATAGAGTGCAACGGAATAATAATCCCCAATTAAAAATTAAGCAGCAGTTAACCAATTAAGATAACGGAATAAAATTGTGTAAAGTAAAAGGACTAGAGAAGAGCAAACGCAAACACCGATGATTATACTGGTTTTTCTTTGAGAGGACTAGTCCAGTATCGAGAACTCCAGTTCGATGTTGAATCCATTATAAAGTGAAACACAAGCTTTGATCTGAAGCACTTGTAACTTCTTACAGACTCGTGCTTTTGATTCGAAGCGCATGACTATCTCACAATCACAAACTTTTGATGCAAAAAGCTTGTCGATCTCAAACTTGGATGAAAACGAAATAATTTTCAAGCCTTTTTACAACTCGAACCAACTTCTAGATCGAACTGCACTAGCACTTAGCTGGCCATAGGAGTTGTAAAGCTTGGAATGGGAAGGTTAAAGGCTCAATGGAACTCTTGAACAGATAGAAGAATAGAAGAATGAGTTATATTGGAAATGGAAAAAATCTCTTCTATTTATAGGGTTCCTGGGGATTGAACTCGGACAGAGTTCAGTTTCCTAACGTTCAAAAATCAGAATGTTGGGTGCCTGGTCTTCAGGTGGGTCTGATCTTAGGGTTTGTTGGGTCAAGGTGATCAAGCTCGGTCGAGTTCGGTCCCTGTGTATCCAACAAGGTCCAGGCTTGATTTGGGCTTTATTGGGCTAAGTTTAAGCTGGGTTTTTAGTTTTAGGGATTGAACAGGGTTTGTAAATAGGTTTGGCTTTTGAGAAGAGGGCTAGGAAGTTGACCAAAGTGCCAAGTACGATTCGATGTACATATTTTCCCTAGACTCAAATAAAAAGCAAATATATAATAAATTTGAAAATTCCGTTTAGCTCACTTTGGTGATGTGGCAGCTGTCATAGTTCCAGTAAGCAAGCAGCAATCTTCTGTTATCTATTTATAGAGTAGTCGATTATCAAAATCAGGTTTGACCATAACCTATGGGTCAACATAATTAACCTGCACAATTAATAAAAATGGTCATGATACATCAGTTGTGATATTAATAATTTAAAGAAACATTGAAGTAATACTTACGATATCCGTCTCAGAAGCACCGCTTATGTGACGATTTTCAATTTGTCGTCGACAGTTCTGATATCTGCTAACTATCTTCATAATTTTAGAGATGTGAGATGTTAGATTTTATAGTTCGAACATCAGTACAATGATGAGGCAAGCGACTATGATAGAGAATACTAATGCGTTACCAAAATTTCTCATTTTTTCTGGTTTACACCAATAACAGGATCTTGAGAAATCTTAAGATACGCACGACATAAAATAATTTCTTCATCAATGGAATATGATTTTCCACGGAAATGTCTCCCAACACAAGCATTGTTTTCAGGCATGTTTTTAGTAGAAAAAAACTTGGGAGGCTGAAAAGATATAAAAAAAATTAGCAAATGTTACAGAATTTGTAGAGTCCAATATATCTCGAATAGTGTTACAGAGAAGTTTTTAGTAGAATTTTTTTTTTTTGAGGTTGAAAAGATATAAATTTCCATAACACATTTTATACAATTTATATGGTCAAATGTATCTCGAATAGTGTGTTGCAGAGAATCCAATGCTGAAGCAATGTATCTCGAATAGTGGATGTAGACATGATTCTCCACAAGTATAAGAATCCAATGCTTCTAAAATAGTGTGCTACAGAGAATCCAATGCTGAAGCAATGTATCTCGAATAGTGGATGTAGACAATTCTCCACAAATATAAGAATCCAATGCTTCTCTAATAGTCTGTTTCAGAGAATCCAATGCTAAAGCATTGTATCTTGAATAGTGGATGTAGACATGATTCTCCACAAATATAAGAATCCAATGTCGACGCAATGCAGAGAATCCAATATACAAAGATAAGAATCCAATGCTGAAGTAAACATTGATTGATTGGAATTACAATAATAATTAAAAGCACATTGATTTACGAGTACAAATTAAGATTAAACTAGAGAGACAACCAACATTGACCTATAGATACAAACAAGACATTAATCAGCATAATTTTCATGACGTTCTAGGTTGTAATTATTATTGTACTTTTAATCAATCAATGTTCGCTTCAACTTTGGATTCTTATCTTTGT
Source organism: Iris pallida (assembly GCA_029216955.1). Taxonomy (NCBI): domain Eukaryota; kingdom Viridiplantae; phylum Streptophyta; class Magnoliopsida; order Asparagales; family Iridaceae; genus Iris; species Iris pallida. Next base: position 6,785,535 of record JANAVB010037020.1, read on the forward strand.
ACATTGGATTCTTATCTTTGTACATTGGATTCTCTGAATTACTTCAACATTGGATTCTTATATTTGTGGAGAATCATGTCTACATCATTATTCAAGATACATTGCTTTAGCATTGGATTTTCTGTAACACACTATTCGAGAAGTATTGGATTTTTGTGGAGAATCATGTTACATCACTATTCAAGATACTTTGCTTCAGCTTTAGATTCTCTGTAACACACTATTCGAGAAGCATTGGATTCTTATATTTATGGAGAATCATGTCTACATCCACTATTCGAGATACATTGCTTCAGCATTGGATTCTTATATTTGTGGAGAATCATGTCTACATCCACTATTCGAGATACATTGCTTTGGCATTGGATTTTTTACAACACACTATTAGAGAAGCGTTAAATTCTTATATTTGTGGAGAATCATTTCTACATCCACTATTTGAGATATATTGCTTCAGTATTGGATTCTCTGCAACATACTATTCGAGATACATTGGACTCTATAAATTGTGTAACATTTGCTGTGAAAATTCATATCTTTTCAACCTCAAAGTTTTTATCTTCTAAAAACATGGCTGAAAACAATGATGGTGTTGGGAGCCTCTCCATAGAAAATCATATTCCATTGATGAAAAAAATTTATCTTATGTCGTGTGTATCTTGAGATTTCTCAAGATACTGTCATTAGTGTAAACCAAAAAAAAGTAGAAATTTTGGGAACACATTAGTATTCTCTATCATAGTCACTTGCCTACTCATTGTACTAATGTTCGAATTATAAAGTCTCTAATTGGGTTTACCTCTAGTGCATCTCTTCATTTCCATCTATATCCTCTTATTTTAGTATCTCCCTTCTCATCATATTGTAGTTATGATATTTGTGTCATACTCAATATCATTACAGTAGCTTTTTGAGGCAATTAAGTTATTGTCCAATGAGTCATATGTAATGATCTTGCTAGTGCCACTATGGGCAATGCAAAAATGGTCCTCCGTAGCAGCGAAAAACTCATCACAAGACAGATTGGAGCTAGTAAAGTTATATGTACAATCATACAAAAGAAAATATGATGACCACAGAGGAGTTGGTCTGAGCTTTGGCCTGGCCCATACGTAGATGCTGTATAATCAACAGTAAGAAGAGTTCCAATTGGTCCCTAAACTATGGAATTAAGTGGGTAAAAATGAATTTGGAACTGGGGAAAGATAATAGGTTGAACCAGTAGTTTGAGTATCCATTCCTTCCTTATCCCGCTAGGCTTGGAAATCCTGTCTTTTACATATCTGTGGTATCTGGTCCATGTGTTCTCAGATAGTATAATGTAAAATGAAGCGCAGCGAACAACTGTTGAGGCATAAAAGGAGTGAATGGGATACCTTGATGACACGATAGCTGTTCCCAAGAAGTTGAGCCAAGTCTTCTTTGAAGTGGTTGAATATCTAATCTAGTGTATAAAAATACAAGCAGCTGTTAACAGAAATATAATGATCAAACTGCTACATGCTCTGCATTTGGTTTTCAATGTTTGTGATTCTTAATGACAAACATTGATACAATTTCTTTAATATTTTGAGCAATAAGTGTGAACAAATCTCTCTTTGAAAACTCGATGCTAATTGTACTTTGTTATACAGGCTTCTGGTCGGGTAAGCATGGCTGTTGCAGTTAATATTTCTCGTTTCGAAGGCGTGACAATGGCCCCACCGGACCCAATTCTTGGGGTCTCTGAAGCTTTCAGAGCAGACACAAACGACATGAAGCTCAACCTTGGGGTTGGAGCTTATAGGACAGAAGAACTCCAGCCCTATGTTCTTAATGTGGTTAAGAAGGTAAGATCCCACTGTTACATCTAATTGAAGATATTTAGTACCTTCTATTGTTGTTTGAAAGATGCAAGACAAAGTTCAAAGAACCATTCATTCTGCATTTTCTCTAAACTAGTGGAGCTAGGGCTCTTTAAACTATCAGACATTAGTACTATAGATCTAATGGTTATTCCTTATGCAGGCTGAAAATCTTATGCTGGAGAAAGGAGACAACAAAGAGGTACTGTGAAACAGTTTGGTGATAGATCTTGTATAGTCGTTGCTAGTTATGTTCTTGTTTATCCTTCTGACCTAAAACTTCACATTGATGTTGCAGTATCTACCTATAGAAGGGTTAGCTGCATTTAATAAGGTTACTGCAGAGTTATTGTTGGGAGCAGATAATGCTGTCATCCGGCAAGGAAGAGTAAGCAGTTTTCTTTTAATAATTATTTGGAATTTTAGTCTTGATAGATAATTATTTTGCATTCAAGAAGAGGATAACATAACACTATAATCTGGCGTCTGTAATTCAGATTGCTACTGTTCAAGGTCTTTCAGGTACTGGATCTCTTCGCCTTGCTGCTGCGTTCATACAGAGATATTTTCCTGATGCAAAAGTTTTGATATCATCACCAACCTGGGGTATGTATTCTTATTACATGATTCAACAAGTCATGCAATCGGTAACAACTCGTAACCAACATTTTTTTATGTTGAACAGGTAACCACAAGAATATTTTCAATGATGCCAGGGTTCCGTGGTCTGAGTATCGATATTACGATCCAAGAACCGTTGGGTTGGATTTTGATGGAATGGTAGCAGACATAAAGGTATCACAGATTTTCTTCTGAGCTTGATAGGTAGTGAAATTGAAATCAAGTAGGTCCCATTCATCTTCTTCAAGCACACTACAAAATTCCACTGCACCTCAATGTTCTTCCTCGCCCAGGAGATTGTAGGTCCTTGATTTCGTCTCCTTTGTGTTTCAACCTTTCTGTTTCCTCCCTGGCCCTTCATGCGTGTCTATTACTTCTGCAGCTGCCTGCCGTGTGAAATGCCATTTGCAGAAGTTACCAACACCATTTTCCAATTAAAAGATTCTGCTTCAGATTGTCTTGGCTTTTCAATCTCAATGTCCCATACTATCAAGGTTCTAAACGGCGGTAGGAGGGTGCGCAGCGTAGAGTCCGCCTACCGCCTAGGCCACCTAGGCGCCGCCTAGGCGGTTGATACATTTTGAACATTTCTTTTACTATTTTACAACTTTTTTTTTGCATAATATGCATATTTTAAGGGTGTTCCATGCATAACTAAGTTGTAGAACGAATATTTATAAAGTTTTAGTTTTGTAAAAGTGAACCATAGGTCCATAATGCTTACAAAACTTTTTTGGCCAAAATATCTTGTTAGGTATTGTTCCACCTAGGCGTCCGTCTACACCGCCAACCCTTCGCCTATGCCACCAACCTCCGTTGGTCGCCTACTCCACCGCCTACCGAAAAGCGGTGCGGAGAGAGACCGCGTACCTCCTAGGTAGCCTAGGCGGCCGCCATTTAGAACAATGCAATACTATTCGAATATGGGGCCTTGAAGGTGAAGACAACCCGAGAGGTGAATAGGGTTTTATAAAAATTAACACAATAATCAAGTGATTTTAACCGAGTAATTGTCTTCTGGGCTTCATAGGTAGTGAAATTGAAATCAAGTAGGTCCCATTCATCTTCTTCGAGAACACTACAAAATTCCACTGCAACTCCATGTTTTTCCTTGCCAGGAGATTGTCGGTCCTTGATTCATCTCCTTAGTGTTTCAAGTTTCAACGTTTCTGTTTCCTCCCTGGCCTTTCATGCATGTCTATTACTTCTGCGGTTTATTGCTGCCTGTCGTGTGAAACGCCATTTGCAGAAGTTACCAACACCATTTTCCTGTTAAAAGATTCTGCTTCAGATTGTCTTGGCTTTTCACTCTCAATGTTCCATGCTATTCGAAACACAATATTCAAGTGATTTTAACCGAATAAAAATAAGAGTAAGAGAACAAGTCAAGATCGCAAACACTCTGTATCCCGGTATCATCGGTGAGACACTCCGTCTCGAAACTTTCTCCAGCTTTTAGTCCACAATTTGAAAGTAGTTACAATCGCGAGTTTTGATCTGAATAACTCGTCAACTTCAAACACACTCTTTGTTGCGAAGAGCTCTTTGACTTGAAACGAGATTTTATACAAAGAGCTCGCCGACTTCGACCTCTTTTACAAAAGATACTTGATCTTCTTTAACACGGATGAAGACCTCTTTTACAACTCAAACACAATATCACCAAGTGGAATAATAGTAATTGGAAGCTCTTGGGTTTAATGAGGATGGAAATGCTTGTTGGCTATGTCTCTTAAGAGGTAATTATTTGTGATGTACAACCCCATATTTATATCTCTCTAAGCCCCACTCACAGAATGAGTCGTTACTGTTCAGATGGTGACTAATGGGAATTCTAGCAGAATTTTTGTTGGACCAATTTTCTTATTGAACTTGTTATTTAGTGGCCAAAAAGAACCAAACAAAGGTAACGGAGTTTCGGACGAATTCGCACAGGTCTGTGCTCAGTCCAATCAGGAAATCCGCACAGCCAAATCAGGAATTCCGCATGGAATCCTTTTTCTGCAACCTTTGCATTCTGCCAAACGAGAATTTTGCACAGAATTCCGGTCACATGCTGATAGCTCAAATACTCGGGTTTTTTTGTGTCAATTTGGTGTCAAGGAAGTTGGGTAAGGTTGGCTAGGCTTTAGGGACACTTAGAAGTGTTCCGAGGGTTAGATCTTAGCTTCCAATTGATCTCATTCTTTCTTGTTACAAAGCATCTACTCGACTTCTTTACAAGTACAAAATTATACAAATTACAAGTCTTTCTTTCGTATGATTATCTCAATGAAAGCTTGTCTTGAACTTTATGATCCAAACTTGTATCTTTAGACTAGAACTTGATTCTAGACATGCCTCTCGATCTCCTTCTATCCAATTTGCTTTGCTATAAAACAATGTTAGGTAAATAAGACTATATATATATATATATATATATATATATATATATATATATATATATATATATATAATGCTAGTAGAGTTGTCATTATCAAAATATAATTAGTCAAATTTTGGGCTAAGAATCTCCCCCCCCCCCCCCCCCCCACACCAAACGGTCGAGGGCGACGGGGCTCCCGATCCGGACCTATATATATATATATATATATATATATATAATTTATTATTTTGCGTCTGACGCATGCCTTAAGTGCACCTTGGGCGATCCTTTGTGTCTCGAATGCGCCTTGCGCCTTTGACTACCTTGGTTGTGTCACATATGATGTTTCACATACGCGGATCATATTCACGGGAGTCCTATGTTTTACATTGTCTAATGACAAAGTGTCTCTAAAGACAAAAGGGGGAGAATGTGTATTGCATGGATTGAGGGGGTGTATATATATATATATATATATATATATATATATATATATATATATATATATATATATATGAATTAATCGCAAAGGTCTAGTAGTGCTCACCATATTGGTGGATTTAAAATGAGGTTCAAGTTTGCTTACTTTTCTCACAATCCTCACATACTATATCCTTCTTGAAGGTGATTTTGGGAAGTCTCTTTACTAACTTCTTGGATGCAAGCCTTGATCTTGTGTCCTTTATAGCATGTTCCAATCTCATATGCCATAACAAATATAATCGTTTTCAGATATTAAGCATTTATCTACATAGTATCCATAAATGTTTCTTCTTTAATTTTCATAAACAACAATACGACTGGATCTTTCATAAATAAAACAATTATATTCTAGAAAATTTACTCCATATCTATCCTCTTTCCACTAAATTACTAATGCTAAGCAAATTGTGTTTCAAATCGGTGACTAGACTAACATCAAGTATAGTAGGGAAAGGAGTACCAACATTACCATTTTCAATAGCATATCCTCTCAACTTATTATCGAAGGAGACATATCGTTCCTTATTTATCAATAATGTTGCAAAAAGAGTGGGATCTCCGGTCATATGTCACGAGCAATCAATATCGAGAATTAATTTGCTTCTATCATGAGAGGGTTGATACACGTACAACACAAGTTGAAGTGTGACCTTTAGTACCCATATTTTTGTGAGTCCACCATTGTTAGCTTTAAGAACCAATTTGTAGGTTTTTAAGTCATCATGCTTTCTAATATGACACTCATGAAATATGACCAAGCATCCCACAATAATCACAAGTGTGTGCCCTAGCACCATTTATAAATAGGTTAGAACAATCATTTTGTGCAACGTGCCTATGCTCTTTCTTTTGATGAGTTCTAGCATGATGTGATCTATCATACATATTCTTGTGTTGAGCAAAAGACAATGATTTTTCTCTTGCCTTTGTTGTTTTCTGTTGATGTGATCTAGTATTGGTAACAGGATGCTTCTTAATACGGAGAGTGCATGTTCATAGTAGGCATGCTATTTTCTAAGTTCTTGAATTTAGCAAGCAACAAATTCTATCTTTCATCCATAACTTTCTCTCTTTGAGTAGCTAGAAAAGCCTTGTTTCTAGCAATGCCATATGCTTCATTAAGGTTCAAATATTCTACCTTGTTTCTTTCAATTCTTCCAAAACATCATTTAACTTAGATTTCAAATTAGCAATATTATCGGAATCACATGTAAACATTTTTCCTTGTAAATCATTTATAACGTTAGTGAGTCTCATATTTTCATTTCTATACTCTTCTATCTCAACTTTAGCAAGTCTGCGTTTTTCTTTAGATTTTTTACAATCATCAAAGAGTTCAACAAATGCTTGGTCTAATAAGTCATAAGTAGGATTATCAAGAGTTGAATCATCTAGTACCTCATTTTAGTTGTTTGCCATCATGCACATATGCATGGATCCTACGTTCGGACCATCTTCGTGGGATCCACTTGTTTTCACTTTCACACCATATGCTACTATTGGCTACTATTTTCAATGATGAGACACTCTTGTTTCTTTTCGCCTCTACTACTTGAGTTTTAGTCATAAGTCAATCTCTTTTAACATGACCGGTTCTCTTGCAACTGTAGCACATGGGTTCACCTTTATCTTGTTGTTCCTTCCTATATGCCTGTTCATAATGGTGGCATATCCGTAAAGGAAAAAACCAACTCATTCAAGACTGGGTCTTTCCAAGGTAAGTTCTTCTTTTTAATATCATTTTTTTTTGAGAAATTTCATTAATAAATGACATTGAGCACCTTTCACATAAATTTCTTGAAATTTCGAGAGAACTTTCTATGTATTCGTCATCTCTGCCATCTTCTATATCCTCAATGTCGGAAGTAGGTTTATAAGTTTCCTTGAGTGCAATAGCCTTCTCTTTGGCGCTAGTTTCTTTTTGATCGTTGAGGTCAAGTTCATATGTTATCATCTTTTCCATTAGGACCACAAGAGATATTGTGCTGAGATCATTTCCTTCAATGATTGGTGTAGCCTTTGGATTCTGACTCTTGGAAAGATTCTTAAGAAGTTTGTGAATCTTCTTATGAGTAGAGTATTCTTTGCCAAAAGATTGAAGAGAATTTATAATATCAAAGAAACGAGTAAATATGTCGGTAATAGACTTATTTGATTTTATTTGGAAAGGTTCATACTCTGATTAAGTCTACTAATTTTGGATTCTGACTTATAAAATTCCTTCATGAGTTACCTTATGTAATTACTAAATTTCTTGAGTTGTGTTGCATGTGGAGATTCTGTTGAACTCATTTTTTTGTCTAGGACACACTTGAGGGCATTCATTGCCTTAACATCAAGATTGACCTTTTTGTCAACCTCATTGTATTTTTCATACCATGACATCATCTTATTTGATTTGGGAGACTTTATTCCCATTTTCAACAATGTTCAAAGATCAAACTCTATGGATATAAGATAAATTTTCATTCTAGTTTTCCAATAGTTGTAATAAATTTTTATTCTAGTTTCCCAATAGTTGTAACTAGTGTCGTCAAAGAAAGGTGATCGTTTCGTGGATTTTCTTGCCATAGTCGGCGTTGATATCGGGTAAGGTTGACATAACTTTTAAGAAGGTATAGCTTCTACAAAAGAGTTATTGCTTTGATACCAATTGAAGACAACCCTAGAGGGGGGTGAATACGATTTTATAAAAACAAATTTAAGCCGAGTACAAATAAGAATACGAGAACAAGTCAAGATCGCAAACATTCAATGTATCCTGGTATATTCGGTTTAGGCAGTCCAGTTCTGAAGTCTCTATGGATTTGAGCCACTATTCAAAAATAGTTACGACCACGAGCTTTGATATGAAGAGCTCCCCGACTTCAACATCTTTTACAAGATAGACTTGATCTACTTTAGCACAGATGAACATCTAGTGGAATAATGGCAATTGGGAGCTCTTGGGTTTAATGAGGATGGAAAGACTTGTTGACATGTTGGCGATGAACAACCCAATATTTATAGCCCGCTACACTCACAAAAACTAGTTGTTACTGCTCAGGTGACGACTAACCGAAATTTTGTCGGAATTCCAGTATGGGCCATTTTTCTGTTAAACTTGTCGTTTAGTGGACAAAAAGAACCAAATGAAGTTAACTGGAATTCTGGTTTGTAGAGGCCTGCGCTCGGCCAAATCTCAAAGTCCACACGGAATTTTGATTTTCTGCATCCTCTGCGCTCAGCCAAAACTGGAACTCCGCACGGAATTCTGTTTCCCTGCTGATAGCTCAAATACTTGGATTTTTTGTGTGTCAATTTGGTGTCAAGGAAATTGTGCAAGGTTGGCTAGGCTTTGCGACAACTCTAAGTGTTCCTTGGTTAGATCTCAACTTCCAATTGCTCTCATTCCCTCGTGTTACAAAGCATCTACTCGACTTCTTTGCATATATAAAATTATACAAATTACAAGTTTGTTTCATCTTCACTCCCTTCATAAAATCTTGCTTTGACTTGATGATTGGATATTGTGTCCGTAGATTAGAACTTGTTTTAGACATGCCTCTTGATATCCTTACTTCTATCCAATTTGCTTTGCTACAGAAAAATGTTAGATACACGAGACAACGTGTGTATATGAATAATACAAGTTGTCATTTATCAAAATATAATTGGTCCAATTTTGAGCTAACAGAAGGCATTTCATCCTGGATGCATACTTATGAGGAACTTAATGTGCCCAGGATTAGGTGCAGACACCCCAGGTAGAAAGTGAAAAAAGAGAGATTAGCTGAAGCTTTTCCAATAATAGGAACGATAGTCTATATATTTTCTTTTTTGTTTCTTTATCATCCTTTGTTTTTGATTGATCAGTTAATTCTATCGTATGAACAAATAGATATGTCCCTTATTCTCATTGTTTAGCTAATTGTATAATTGTAGGCTGCACCAGATGGATCATTTATTCTCTTACATGGTTGTGCTCACAACCCAACTGGAATAGACCCAACTCCTGAACAGTGGGAGAAAATTGCAGATGTCATTCAAGAAAAGAACCACATTCCTTTCTTTGATGTTGCATACCAGGTAACAGTTTCTACCTATATACTATTTTATCTGCAAATTGATGCAGCCCTCCCTAACAATTTTGCTACAGGGATTTGCCAGTGGAAGCCTTGATGAAGATGCATCTTCTGTGAGGTTGTTTGTTGCACGCGGTATGGAGCTTCTAGTTGCTCAATCTTACAGCAAAAACCTGGGGTTATATGCTGAAAGGATTGGAGCTATTAATGTTGTTTGCTCGTCATCAGATGCTGCAACTAGGTATGATATGGAACACACATACCTTTCAATGAGTTATAAGACATTTTCTTTAATCACATGCGAGGTTGTTTTATTGCATTTCATGATAATATTCTGGATTTTTGTTGAGGTGTCATAATAAGGGCCAGTTACTGTCCCCACAGCTTTTGAACCTAGGATATTCCCTTTCCGTACCAAAGGTCTCCAGCATTGGGCATCCCGACCTTTGGTGAAGTGATTATAAGACTGTTATACAACAAACAAAAGCAAAGCCTTTACGCATCTGTTAGATGCATGAGTTTCTTTTCTCTATTCAACTTTTTCTTTGACCGAGTAAAGATCATGTCTGTTCATTTTTTACTGTTTTCTGCCAAGTGCATATAGGTTTTATTATATATTACATTTTTGTTTGGGAATAGAAAAAGCTGCTCCACTTTGATCAATATTCAATTATGAAAGGGGAACAATAATGTGTAAAAAAAGTTTTATATAATTCAAAATTTTCATTAATAAGAACAAAATCTTTTATTTGTGGAGGGAAATGCAGTCATGGGGGTGGACATTATATGATAAAATAAAATAAATTGTAGTGAAATAACTCGATGTTGATCCTTTTCTTGACCAGGGTAAAGAGCCAGTTGAAAAGGATTGCCCGTCCCATGTATTCGAATCCTCCTGTTCATGGTGCTAGGATTGTTGCCAATGTCGTTGGGGATGCCACTCTTTTCAATGAATGGAAAGAAGAAATGGAACTAATGGCTGGACGTATAAAGACCGTGAGGCAGAGGCTCTTTGACAACCTCTCTCAGAAAGATAAGAGTGGAAAGGATTGGTCTTTCGTTCTCAAACAGATCGGCATGTTCTCTTATACTGGCTTGAACAAATCACAGGTAAAGTCAAATATCTAATATGTTGGTAGGTTATATATTATCAGTTCATCATGGCATCAGGCATCTGGGTTTTGGCTTAATGCTTAAGCTTACCTATTCTGTTGTGTTCTTGTCTGCTATCAGAGTGACAACATGACGAACAAGTGGCATATTTATATGACAAAGGACGGCAGGATATCTTTGGCTGGTCTCTCCCTTGCAAAATGCGAGTACCTTGCCGAAGCCATCATCGATTCTTTTCACAATGTAAGCTAGAAGAGGTTGGAGCTTTGAGTTATGTTCTGCACTGACGGCTTTGCTGGAACTTTTTGATCATGTTGTTCCAGTTCATCTTGAGTCCATTCTAGTAGTGAACTTTTTCCTGTTTCATTGAATTTTACCATCTGAGGTCATTGCAGATGGAAATAACTGAATGTTCTATAGAAACATTGCAATGTATTATTTGTATTTGGTGTTGATAAAATATAATAAAAATGACAATTTATACGCTTGGTACCTTTGTAAAATGTTTTGACAGCACTAGTTTGGCTGCATTGTATAGGCTGAATCCTGTGTCCTGACAACCTCTCAGGCAGGCAGTGTGTCAACTGATAGTTTGTCCAAGTAATTAGCAAACAATAATGCTATGAGGACATTTTTCTTGACACATTTCATAGTCACACTGATGTGGTAGTACTTTATTGGATGTCAAGGAAAGCCTTCAAAGGTAATAATTGACATCCAATAATGTATTGCTACGTAAGTGTAGATATGGAACGTGTCAAGAAAAGTGCGCCTCAATAGCATAGCATTATTGTTTGCTAGTTACTTGGACAATTTCGTTTTGTTGTGAAATAGTCCAGTGCCAGGTGGAGACGTGCAATTGAGCCATTAAGAGCATCCATAGATATATTTGTTTATATAGTATGCACCAAGAATGTAGAGGACCATAGCAATAAGTGAGACTTTCAACAAGTACTCACATTTCTTAGTTAAGATTTTTTTATTCCTGAATCCAACTTCTTGTCGAAGGTCTATTGAAAATTCTTTAATTTGCTTCATGTATACCATAATCGCCCCAACTAATGAATTGTTAGGAGGCTTCTCCTCAAGATCCAACAGTTTACCACTTTTATAGTTCTATTTGTAATATTGATTACATATTAACATTATTAAGCTTCTCCCAAAGAACTTCAAGGAAGCAAAAATAGAAGAGAGAATTAAGTGTTCCATAATATCATACAAATATGGAATAATGCTTAAGATATTGATATTACTGGAAATTGCTGAGAAATCTAATTTCGGGGTTGGTTTTTATGAAAATTCCACCCGCATGATGGCTTTTATAAAATGCCCAGAATTATATATTTTCACGTTAAGTATTCCAAGATTCCCTTTAGATGCTCTGTATTTACAAAACTAATACCATAACTACCCCTCCGCACAAACTCAGATTTGGATTGCGATTCTCCTCGTCGTCTTCTTCTTCTTCTTCAAGAGAGATCTGAATTCCATTGCTCTCATCTTCCGCAGAGATCGCAAAGATCGTTCGTAGTTCACCGTGCTTTTTTTTTCTTTCAGTCGAACTCCGATCATCGCTCATCTTCTTCTTCTTCTTCTTCTTCTTCTTCTTCTTATTCGACAATTAGGTCAATTATGGAGAGAAGATTTTCTTCTTCTTTTCCATAAGAGTTAGCATCGTTTTGAAAGAAGAACGAAAACTCTTGAATCTTTACTCGTGTCAAATTTCTTTCCACAAAACAAAAAAAGTTCTGTCAACTGTTCTCCGTCGATATCACACGAAGAATAGTCATTCTCCTGCATTTTAACAAGGAGAATGCCATTCTCCGTGTAAATTAACACGGAGAATGCCATTCTCCGTGTTGAATGTCATTCTCCGTGTTACTAACACGGAGAATGGCATTTTTCGTGTTTCTAACACGGAGAATGGCTATTCTCCTCTGTTTTAATATTTGAATGACCATTCTCCGTGTCATTTAACACGGAGAATGGCATTCTCCATGTCATTTAGCACAGAGAATGATCATTCTCCGTGTAATTTAGAACGGAGAATGCCATTCTCCGTACCAAATTACACGGAGAATGGTCATTATCCTACGTTTTAATACTGGGAATGACCATTCTCCGTGTAAATTAACACGGAGAATGCCATTCTCCGTGTAAATTAACAAGGAGAATGTCATTCTCCGTTTTATTTCCGTTTTATTTAACACGGAGAATGACATTCTCCGTGTTTCTAACACGGAGAATGCCCATTCTCCTGCGTTTTAACACTGAAATGACCATTCTCCGTGCTAAATTACACGGAGAATGGCCATTCTCCGTTTTATTTAACACGGAGAATGACCATTCTCCTGCGTTTTAACACTGGAATGACCATTCTCCGTGCTAAATTACACGGAGAATGGCCATTCTCCGTGTAAATTAAGACGGAGAATGCCATTCTTCGTGTTACTAATACGGAGAATGGCCATTTTCCGTGTTACTAACACAGAGAATGGCCATTCTCCGTGTAAATTAAGACGGAGAATGCTATTCTCCGTGTTACTAACACGGAGAATGACCACCTTCATGCGAAATTAACATTCTTCGTGTTCTAACACGGAGAATGACCATTCTCTTGCATTTTATGGTCAGTTGAAACTTTGGAGGGTCATAACTTTTGACTGGGAGGTCGAAACGAGGCCCGGTTTATCGCAAAATGAGCGTATTTTCGAGGAGCCTGAGATTAACAATTTTTTGTTAGACGGCCTTCCAAAATTTTAGAATCGCAAAAAAATGATGTTTGGACCTCCGTTTTAGCACTTTTATCGTTTGTCTCGGTCTTTCTGAAATTTTCCGACGAGTTTTTGAAGATTTTTTAGGAGAAAACATAGATTCGAAAGTGAGCAGCGTATGGAAGAAGATGAAGTATCGAAACGTTTTTTTAAGAGTAGTTTCGTGGGTGTTTTCAATAAATTAGAAGGAAGGGCAAAACGGTCATTCAGAACCCACTTTATATATTTTTTCCTAATTCTGGGCACGCGATAAAATGTTATTGCGCGGTGGGTTTTTCATAGAACTTTTTCGTTTTTTGGGCATTTCATAAATTTCCCCATGATATTATGGTCACTCCCTCCAAACCATATCACGCAAATATAATCAAATCAAATACCTTCTTTATTTATAGTAAAAAAAAGAAAAAAAATAGTAGCTAAAATATATGATTAGGATTTTTATCAAACAGAGCTACAATACAATATATGATTAGGATTTTTATCTTCCATAAGTATAAAAATCTAGAAGAATAAATTTGTTTGGGAGGATTTAGATTTTATCTTCCAGACGAATATCTAGAACAATAAATTTGTTCCTTGGAGCGTAACTTATCAAAATTATGCTTTAGGGGTTTATGAGATTTTGGATGTTAAATAGAGATTCAAAAACTTAATACTAAGATAAATACTCTCATTTTAATTCAACTAATGACATTGTTGCTGTTAGATATGATTGTGTCAACTAGAATTTTCGTGTTTGTTTTTCCATATCACAATCATTAATCGTTATCGATGTGCTTAAAGCCTGACCCCTCTCCTTGTTAGCAATCACCCGAATAAAACACGTATTATATGTGAATTTTTGCGTATCTTATATAAGCGTATAATATTTATGATGGGAACGGGGTCCATCCACATGATGACTACATGCATGTAACACTGATGCATTACCTTTCTCCATGCAACGAACCTTGGAGAAGGAGGAACGAACCTTGGAAGTAAGAACGAACCTTGGAAGATGGAAGAGCCTACCTTTTGGTCTTTCCCATGCAACGATTGTGGTGCACCCAAGAAGCATATCCTCTCTATAAATAGGAGGAAGATGGTAAGGGTTGAGAACAAGAAGAAGAACAACACAACCACACACAACTTGTATTCCTCACACTTCTAATCCACCTCAAGTGAGTTTGTGAGAGAAAGTGATCATCAAGTTAAGTTGTACCAACTTGAAAGAAATCCCTTTATAATATTCCATTTGGTTATAGTGATAACGGCAAAGAAGGGGCGGGCGGAGGACGTAGGCTCAAATTGAGCTGTACTTCGGTAAATCTTGTGTGTGTGCAATCTTTCTTATTTTCTCTTCTCTTCCATTTTTAGTTTATTCTCATCTCATCGTAAAGACCAAAAATGTCTTGTTTTTTTTCAACAGTGGTATCAGAGCATAAGTTGCTAATCTTTTTGTGTTGAGATGAAGACTCCCATTGGTGGTATTCGAATGATCAACTTGAATGGCCGCAATTGGATGATATGGAAGGCGAAGATGATATACATTCTCTATTGCAAGGACCTCTACACACCGGTTGAAGGTGAATCCTCCAAGCCAAAGTCCATGACGGTGGAAGAATGGAAGAAGCTCGACCGAAAGACTATTGGCACCATTTGACAAAGGGTGGATGACACTGTATTCCACTATGTGTCAAATGAGACTTCGACAAACATCTTGTGTTTAAAGATCTATACGAGAGGAAGACCACCGGTAACAAAGTTTTTCTGATTCATAAGCTTGTCAATCTCAAGTTTAAGGAATGTGACTCCATATCTGAACATCTAAATGAAGTTTAAAGTATTGTGAATCATCTTGCATCCATGAAGATGGTGTAGGACGACAAGCTTCAAGTCCTTTTGCTTAGCTCGTTGCCGGATAGTTGGGAGACTCTGGTGGTGTCTCTTAGTAACTTCGCACCTGACGGAATTGTATCCACGAACCAAGTTACAAGCAGCCTTTTGAATGAATAAATTCGAAAAAGTCATCCGGATCCTCTCATTCTCATGCTCTTATTACCGAGAATAGAGGGAGGAGCAAAATCCGACAACCTCAGAACTGAGACAAGTCAAGAGAAAAATTAAAGGCTAGGAAGGACATCAGTTGCTATCACTATGGTAAGAGTGGACACATAAAATGGAAATGTCGTAAGGAATAAAAGGAAGAGTGGACTAATGAAAAGCAAGAAAAGAATGAAAATATAGCCGTTGTCAGTGACAATAAAATTGTGCTTTTCTCATTATGTGAAAAAAAAAGTGTAAATCTCACTTGCCAAGACTCGAAATAAGTGATTGTTTTTTGTGCCTCTTACCATGCTACTCCCCGGAAGGACTACTTCACTTCGCTTTGTAAAGGCAACCTTGGAACGGTAAAAATGGGTAACAAAAACTCTTCTCAAATTCTTGATATTGAAAATATTTGTGTTACTACTAACCTTGGAGCAAATATGATGCTAAAAGATGTTAGATTTGTGCCCGATCTTCATCTCAATCTTCTCTCTCCTAGCAAGCTTGATGAAGAAGGATTCACAAGCAGCTTTGGTAAAGGATATTGGAAGCTTACCAAATGATCACTTGTACTGTCGAGAGGAAAGAAGTGTTGCACTATACAAGACTCAGTTAGACTTGGAGAATGATGAATTTGGAACAATGGAAGGTACCTCTATGGATTTGTGGCGCAATCAGCTTGGCCACATGAGCGAGAAAGGGCTACAAACTCGTGCAAGACGACAACTACTTCCATCCATGCAAAGTATAACTTTATTCCACTGTGATCATTGCTTGATTGGGAAACAACATCGGGCAGCTTTTGTTAAAAATTATAACAAAAAGGAAACCAGCATATTGGACTTAGTCTATTCGGATATATGCGGACCCATAAATGTTAAAACCTTCAGTGGTGCTTCCTACTTTGTGACCTTCATAGATGATGCATCTAGAAAGGTGTGGGTGTATGTTCTAAAAGCCAAAGATCAAATCTTTAAATTTTCAAAGACTTTCATACAAAAGTTGAAAGAGAAACTGAGAAGCTCTTGAAGTGTGTTCACACGAATAATGGTGGTGAGTATACTTCAAAGATGTTTGAAGGTTATTGCTCTAAATTTGACATTAGACACCAAAAGTCTGTCCTACACACACCAAACATAATTGGGTTGCAGAAAGAATGATTCGCACAATTGTGGAAAGGATAAGGAGTATGTTATCATTAGCTAAATTACCAAAAATATTTTGTGGAGAAGCAGTGCGAACTGTCTGCTACTTGATAAACTTGTCCCCCTCAGTTCATTTGGATGGAAATATTCCTGAAAGGGTTTGGAGTGGAAATGATATTTCCTATTCCCACTTGCGGGTGTTCTGGTACAAGGCATTTGTGCATGTATCTAAGTAGAACAAAACAAAATTTATGATAAAGTCATTCCATGCATCTTCTTGGGATATGGAAACAATGAATTTGGATATAGGTTGCGGGATCCTAAAAATAAGAAAATTGTGAGGAGTAGGGATGTTGTATTTTGTGAAGATAGAATACTTGCTGATTTCGAAAACGAGGATGAGCCACAAAATATACACATCGTCCCAGATCCAATCTCCATACCTGTTGTTCCTTCTCCTATACTAGAAAATAATGATTTTCAAGATGTGCAGGAAGAAGGAGAAGAAGAAATTACAGGTTCCCCAGGTTCTGAGCAGGGGTAGTATGAACATACAGAGCCACTACATTTGGATCAGCCACAAACACCTCAGTTGAGGTCGGAGAGAGAGCGACAACCCTCAACTAGATATCCTACTTCAGAGTATACTATGGTGACAGATGCAGGTGAACCGAAAAGTTTTATGAAGCACAAGTTCATGAAGATCGTGCCAAGTGGAAGAAAGCTATGTAAGAGGAGATAGATTCTTTGCATAAGAACCACACTTATGATCTTGTGGAACTACTTAAGAACATAAAAGCCTTGAAGAACAAATATGTGTCCAATATCAAGAATGAAGGAAATGGCCAAGTCAAGTACAAAGCCCGTCTCATGGTGAAAGGCTTCAGTCAGAAGTAAGGTATTGATTACTAAGAAATATTTTCTCCAGTTGTGAAGATGTCTTCTATTCAGATTATTCTTGGTCTTGTTGCTTCTCAAGATCTTGAAGTTGAGCAGTTAGATGTGAAAATAACATTCCTCCATGGTAATTTGGCAGAGGAAATCTATATGGAGCGGCCAGAGGGTTTCAAGGTAAAGGCAAAGAATACTTGGTTTGCAAATTAAAGAAGAGCTTGTATGGACTCAAGCAGGCACCGCGATAATGGTATAAAAGGTTTGATTCTTTTATGTTTGACCATGGGTACAAAATAACATCTACAGATCATTGTGTTTATGTCCAGAAGTTCTCTGATGATGATTTCATTATTCTCTCTTTGTATGTTGATGATATGCTTGTTGTTGGAAAAGATATATCCAAGATTGACATGTTGAAAAAGCAATTAAGTCATTTGACATGAAGGACTTAGGAGCTGCAGAACTGTCATGACCTGCTCCCGGATAATCGAGTACGAGTT
The DNA here is from genome assembly GCA_029216955.1 of Iris pallida. Lineage (NCBI taxonomy): Eukaryota > Viridiplantae > Streptophyta > Magnoliopsida > Asparagales > Iridaceae > Iris > Iris pallida. The sequence continues at coordinate 6,803,366 of JANAVB010037020.1, forward strand.
TCTAGCCAAGCCCAGCCTACGCCGCGGTATCGGCGGTAGAACGCTGTCTAGTAACACACAATAAATCCTCCACAGACACAAGTGATCACAAATACAAATCATACACAGCAACAACGCAAACCAAAGAAATAGAGTATGACAGATAATAAAATAATAATATCCAAATCCAATGACAGAGAGACTAAATCCAGAATAATAATAATATGGTCCATCCGAAAACAAATCCGGTCCAACTATGGAAGTAAAACTAAAGCATAAAAGATAAATCTAGATCCCTCCAGAGATCGATCATGGCTCCTGAGTCTCGGTACCAACATCGTCAGCACAACCCTCTGATGGTCCATAATAAGAAGTGTAGAGATAGTCGCCATCCTCTCCTATATTGTCAACTATCCAGTCAGGAAAGAAGAAAAGTACAACCATATTGCATTTAATATTGTTAGCACAAAATAAGCTACAACAATGAGAAACGGTAACAGTAAAGAGCATGTAAGAACTAGCAATATATAAACTAGTTATGAGGAGCAATAATCATGAACAAGTAAGCTAATAGAAAAGAAACATGTAGATAAAGAGCTGAACTATGATTATAAACAATGGAAACAATAGTGTGTGTGAAATACCATTCAATATGTGAATGACTGGGCTAGTACGATACATCATACGATGGCTATCATTCATTTTTGGTATGGCTAACCATACATGAGGTGTATAACTTAGCTATCATTCATTAAAATTTATTTGGGTTTGTTCATGTACCTACCGAGTATTTTCCCTCTCGACTCACTAAACAACAATACGATCAATAATACAATAAGCCTACCATGTCACCATCGTGTCTCAACGGAATATCAAACAGGAAAACAATAAAGAAAGCGTTATAATGTACAAAAATATAATGCAATACTGTACTTGCCTGAACCCTTGAACAAATCGTAGTTATAAGTCGAGGATAAGGGGAACGCCGACCTAGAAGCTATCAACCCATACCGCACCATCGTACCACGAACCGTGCACGAAAACTATAAGTCAACTCTAAAGAGAGTCGGCTAACCGCAGCCGACTTGCCACGTGGCAAGATCCTATCGGCCCCGCTCTATTGAGCCAACGGCCAAACGGGCGTGCGGTTTGGCTAGAGTCGGTTCCTAAGCCGGGTTAAATATGGAAAGGGGCACAGTCAGCACCCCTAGTTGATAGGTGGGCCTGCCCCCATGCAGTGAGGAGATGACAGGTGGGCCCGGCCACTGCTGACCGTGTAACTATTTTCCTAAATTGATCTAAAAATCAATTTTAAGCCAAATAAATCCAAATAAATTACTTAAAATTTCTAAAAAATTCTAAAAAATTACAGAAAATATTTTAACGTCCTAGAGCCTAAATAAAAATACCTTGTCCTAAAATAACCCCAAACGACTCTTCAGTAAATCTTGAAAGTTATTAAAATATATAAACCTAAAATAAATATCTAAAAATATCCAAAAATTATAGAAAAAATATAAAATAGCTAAATAATACTTATATAAGATCTCTAGGGACCATATGACCTTAAGATGGTCATAACTCACCTATGAGCTTAGGCATGACCCCTAATGATCATAAAAATTAATCGTAACTAAATAAAAAACTTTCCTAAATTTCTAATCTAGGAGCAGATGCTACAACAACATATATTGGGGATGAAGATTTCTCGAGACAAAAATACGAGAAATTTGTGGCTATCACAAGAGTGATACATTGAACTTGTTCTGGAGAAGTTGAATATGTTGAACTCCAAGCCAGTCAGCACACCGCTAGCAGCTCATTTTAAGTTAAGTACACAACAAAGCCCTTCAAATGAGAAGGAGAATGAGGAGATGAAGAACATTCCATTTGCCTAGGCCGTCGGAAGCTTGATGTGCTCTATGGTTTATAGAAGACCCGGTATAGCACATGCAATTGGAGTGGTAAGTCGCTTTCTTGCCAATTCGGGTAAAGAACATTAGAAAACAGTAAATTGGATATTAAGATATCTTAGAGGAACCTCCAAATATTCTTTATGTTTTGGAGGTGACAAACCTATCTTGGAAGGTTACACTGATTCTGACATGGCAGGTGACTTTGACAAAAGAAAGTCCACATGGGGATACTTATTTACATTTGTAGGAGGAGATGTATCATGGCAATTAAAGCTGCAAAAGTGCATTGCTCTATCCACCATATGCTGTTCCCGAATGGAGTCACCAAGCTAGGTTACATTAGTCATTCAATATGCTGTTCCCGAATGGAGTCACCAAGCGCTTCGTAACAATCTCTGGGAATACGGACAGATAGTCAGTCTGAAAATATAAATCGGTGTAGTACCTGACAGCCTCGCCCTGAATCTCAGCCGGCGTCCCCACTAGAGTACCATCCGCATCAAGAAGCTGGGAAATGTGATTTCGGTTCTGTCTGGTCCGGATAACGTCATAGAAGAACTTTGAACACCGGTCCCCGTCCTTTAGCCAGGAACATTTAGCTCGCTGGGCCGAGCTAATTTCCTTCTGCAGCCTCAGGATGTTGACTTCGTCGATCAGCTCCTTCTCTCTTGCCGCCAGATCTCCATTAAGCATGTCAGTTTGCATATCCTGTTGAACCGATCTCAACTCAGCCTCCTTATCTTCGAGCGTAGTCTTGGGCAACCCCTGCACCCAACTCCTGAGAGCCCTCTTCGTGGCTTTGAGACGACGCACCAATCGGAATTGAGCCGTCCCCTCCTGACCACTAGACAAACCCTCTGCGACTGCCTCCAGGTAGCCGTCCGAAAGATACCAGCTGTTGTTATACCTGAACGGACGAGACTTCCCCAGAGAACGGGCAGATAAACCAACTCTGATGGGGGAGTGATCACTCGTCCCAGCTGCCAGACCCTCCGCCGAAGAATTGGGGAAGTGACGAAACCACTCCCCGTTGCCCAGAGCCCGATCAAGTTGACAAGCAACCATGTTGAGAATTGCTTTGTTGTGCCAAGTCCAGATGAAGCCTGATCGAGACAGCTCCCTCAGCCCCGCAAGCAGGAGGCATCTCTGAAAATCATAGAGGATAGAATCAGGGACCGGCCGCCCACCCAGCTTCTCCCCCCTGATGCAGAAGAGCGTTGAAGTCCCCGACCAGAAGCAAAGGAAGACATGACGACTCAGCAGCTTCTGACACCCCTGAGATGTCCCTCCAAAGAGACTCCCTTCTCCTTCTATCATTGTGACCGTAAACCGCCCCCAGTAAGAACCGGAAGCCACCCTTGTTCACGAAGGAGATGGCGATCAACTGCTCCGTCATTAATATCAAGTCACCATCCCAACATGTCGAGTTCCAACGAACCCAAATCCTGGCCATGTCACACAGGGCCAGATTATGCAGCTGGGCCCAATGAGAAGGAGTACGCCGAGAAAGGGTCTTTTCCCCTTTGATTTTGGATTCTAAAATAACAGAAATGTCACACTTCTCTCTGTGGAGCACCCCACAAATCTCTCTCCACCTCCCAATCGAACACGCCCCCCTCACATTCCAGGCGATAATGGCCATTAATTAATGAGAGGAGGGGTCCCCTGGAAAACTCCCGGAACAGCACCTGGGGAAGGAGCCGCATCCGTCGCTAAAGGATCCTCTATCATATCAGTCGGGCCCATCTGAGGAGGAACGACCGGAGATACCACCAACGCCCAGGCAGGATTGTCAACACATACTACCTCATCTCTATCTGTAGTACCTCCCTCCATCATGGAGGGGCCATCCCGGAGCAGTCCGACCGCACGCCTCTTCCTGCAATAGACCTGCCCTCCAGCCGAACCTCCCTCCCCTCGTGTCTCATGCTCCGTAGCTGTCATGCTTCTGGTAACTATACTACTCTGCTTCTGACCAGTGGAGACCACCCCTCCCGCAGTGGAAACAACGAGGCTCAACCCCACATCACTCTCCTGATTATCAACCTCCTCCCCCATAGTCACCTCTCCGCTACCACCTCTGTAATCCGTATCACATGGAGCTTCGGGAACGACACTCGGCGAGGTACGTGTCTCCATCGGGGGGCCAGCCTCTAAGCAAGCGCTGGCCAGATGTCCAAAGCAAGAACATCGGGAACAGGTAGGCGGAACCCATTCATACTCCACCTTCTGGGTGAGCACCTCCCCAGAAGGGAGCTCAAACTCTACCATCTTCGGGAGCTCCCCCCCTGCCCGAATCTCCACAAATATCCTCGCGTACATCAACCTCGTCCGGAAAGTGGTAGCATCATCCGCCTTAATCGGGGTACCCACCAGGCTAGCAAGGCGCATCAACAGGGGGATACTCCAAAACCCTACCGGGAGCTCGGGGAATCGGATCCATACAGGGATGGCATTCAGAACTTCTCTCTCGCATCGCAGGTCTGGGGTCCACTCCTTGAGAATGATCAGGCGGCCGTCAAAAGTCCAGGGGCCGCCTTGGAGGATCCTAGCGACATCCTCCGCCAAACCGAACTTCACATAATAGAAGCCGTTTTCCTCGAGAAAAGAACTCCATACTCCCCTTAGGCTTCCAAACCCGCGCAGCATAGCCCCGGATCTGCCCGTAGAAGGGCTTGTTGCCCAAGACATACAGGACGAGAGTATTTTTCCAGTAAGTATTCACCTGCTGGATCTCCTCCGCAGGAAACACCGCCCGGTAACCGTTCCCAACCTTGATCGGCGGAACGTACACCATCGAGGAGGGAGATTTCTGTCCCACCGGTTTGCAGATCTCGGCTCAGGACCGTCCAGCAGGCCGAGGGTTAGTGACTGGCCGGCCAGTCCCTGATCCCTGAGCCTCCACATCCACCATCTTACTCTTCCCTTTGTCCGCCACAGTCGCCTTAGGCCTCCAACCCACCGGTCCCCCAGCAGGCACCTGCGGACCCCGGCTAGGCCGAGTCCCTGTCCCGATCTGGCATCTCACAGGCTGCCGAACCCTACCCTGGCCCTGTCCAACCCCCATCCTCCCTACGGTCTTCGCCACCCGACGACGCGTAACCGTCGTCCATCCACCTTCCTCCGTTTGACTCCCCGTGGATCCGGACCCCGCTCCGAATTCAAAATTCGGATTTATGGGACTCGAATCCCTCCCCGAAAAGCCCGAGACCCTCTCCGTACCGCCCGATCCACGCCCTCCTCCGTGTGGGGTCGCCACCACCCCCGTAGGGGCCGCCCCCCCCCAGTGCCTCCTCCTCCCCCTCGGCGCGCCTGGGGAGGAGTTGCTGCTCCCGCCGGCGCTAGGGGGTCCGCCTGACCCCCCCGAGGCTGCTCCCGCCCCCCCCACCGCCGGGGGGGAGGTCGCCCGGCTGGGCCGAACCCCTCCCGCCGTCGGCCAGGGGGTCCGGCGGCCGCGGGGAACTCCCGCGATGATGCCCTAGGTCGCACGCGGCTTTCTCCCGATCGGCCATTTTCTTTATATATATATATATATATATATATATATATATATATATATATATATATATATTTGGAAAAAGGGTAAATTTTATTCCAAATGCAACGCAATAATCTTACAACATACAATCATAGTGGGACTCCCACTCTTCAGTTTTCCATAGCATTTACATCAAATTCAATGTTATATGGAGGATGCCTACAGGAGGGGTGATTAGCCCCTCGAAGATACGACGGTTTCGTTCCCTCCATACATGCCAAACAGCGGCAGCCAGTCGAACTCTGGCGGTCCGGAACCAGTCCTGCCCTCTTCCTCTGCTATCTCGGAGCACAGTGATGATGTCCCCAATCCGCTTTTCGGAGTCACATCTACCCAGCATCCTACTTTGTTCAGACCAGACCTGCCATGACAGGGTACACTCAAAGAAAATATGCCCTATAGATTCATTCTCCACATTGCATAGCACACACTTAGGGTCTGGAACCGGAATCCCAAAAGCACTAAGTCGGTTCCTCGTCAATAGGCGGCCCAGAAGAAGCCTGTAAACACAAAGTCGCATCTTCCTGACGAGTCCCTTGCACCATACGAACTCATAGTCCGTACTCTGAGGATAAGTACGCCGAATGAGGTTGTAGCAGCTCCGAAACTGGAACTGCCCAGTCCCCGTAAAATCTCCTGGCGGCTCCCAAATCCACCGATCAGCTGACAACTCGGGATCAATGGCGACAATACTGATACTCTTACCCAGCTCCTCGGTACAGCGGTAGGACTCAAGCCTCCACTCTCCATCACGGATAATACGTTGGCAAGTCAGCTCCCTACTGTCCTCTTGATGCGACGGGACTCCCCTGATCTCTAATAGAGATTGCCGATCTATCCAAGGATCCCGCCATAGGTCCGTGTCAGCCCCATCCTTTATGACCCATCGGATTGCAGATTTGAGTACCCCCTGTGCCTCAAAATAATCTTGAAAGAGACAGAATGATTGTTGTCCGTGGCACAGTCCCAGAAGTTGCCATTTTTTACATATCTGTTATGCATCCAGTCAGCCCAGAGGGTTCCCCTATTGATGAATCTCCATGCCAGCTTCAGTGCCGAGGCCTCCCTGATCTCCAACAATGGCCGTAGCCCCACTCCTCCCTCCTTTCTAGGCCGACAAAGCTGCTCCCAGGATACTGCATGTATACCACCCCTCCATATGAAGTCTGCACAAATCCGCTCCACTTTCATGATAGTAGCAATAGAAAGAAGGATGGATTGTAGCCAGAAATGGGCCACAGCTGATATCACCGATCTAACCAGCTCGATGCGTCCTCCAAAGGAAAGACCAGTGGCTTGCCATCCTTCAACCCTCCTCTGGAAGAACTCCACCAGACTATGGCAGTCCTGATCCCGCGTATAGTTAACTGTGAGAGCAACCCCTAGATACTTCACCGGTAGATCACTCCTCTCAACCCCCAGCGCGTCGGCCCGTTCCTCCTTCTGGGAACAGAGGGAGCTGAAATACACCCTGCTCTTCTCTCTGTTCATTTGGAGGCCTGAAAGGGATTCCAGCTCTCCCATAATCTCCACAATTGTGTGCATACCCTCCGTAGATGGTTGGATGAACACCAAGAGATCGTCTGCATAAATAAGGTGGGTAACTGGGGGGTCAATCCTCCGGAACAATGGATCCAGTCTCCCGCAATGTACTGCCATGTCCATCAGGCATGTGAAGTATTCCATGACAAGCATAAATAGGTAAGGGGACAGAGGATCGTCTTGTCTAAGTCCACGGTTGCTCTGGAAGTACCCAAATAGGGTGCCCTGAATGAGGATAGAGAAAGTGGGAGTCGTGATGCATTCCCAGATCCTCGCAACCCATCCATCGTCGAAACCCATGGCAGACATCAGATGACAAAGGAAATCCCTATTGACCATGTCAGAAGCCTTCCTCATATCCAACTTTACGCATGCCTTCTCCCCTCCAGGTTTACTGAAGCCCCTCACCATCTCATGCGCCAGTAGGCTGTGCTCCGCGATCGACCTCCCCTTGATAAATGCCGCCTGGTTCGGAGAGACTAAGTCCTGCATGATCTCCTCCATCCGCCGGCACATAAGGTGCGTAATTATCTTATAAAGATAATTACAACACGCAATAGGCCTGAAATCCGCCAGCGATGTCGCTCCCTCCTTCTTTGGCACAAGTGTCAGGAAAGTGTGGTTCAGCTCCTTCAGCAACTTTCCTTTGGTGAAGAACTCCTGTACCACCTCAAAGACCAAGAACTTCAGAGTATCCCAGCGCGTTTGTAGAACCCACTGCTAAAACCATCCGGTCCAGGTGCCTTGTTGGGACCCGCCGTATTGATGATGGATTCCACCTCCTCCATAGTAACAGGAGCAAGAAGAAGGCTATTCCCATAAGGAGTCACCAGTCTCTTCGGAACTACATCTGGGAACGTAGACAAGTAGTCAGACTAGAAATATAACTCAGAGTAGTACCTAACGGCCTCACCTTGGATCTTTGACGGCTCCCCCACGAGATGACCCTGCATGTCAAGAAGCTGGGAAATATGGTTCTGGTGCTGTCGGGTCCGGATAACATTATAGAAGAACTTTGAACATCGGTCACCATCCTTAAGCCAGGAGAATTTAGCGCGCTGGGCCGCGCTAATCTCCTTCTGCAGACGCAAGATGTTGACTTCCCCGATCAGCTCCTTCTCTCTCGCCGCCAGGTCTCCGTTCAGCATGTCAGACTGTATGTCCTGCTGGATGGTACGGAGCTCCGCCTCTTTATCTTCCAGGGTAGTCTTGGGCAAACCCTTCACCCACCACCGTAATGCCCTCTTCGTAGCCTTGAGCAGATGTACCATACGATACTGAGCCGTCCCCTCTTGTCTGCTAGTGAGCCCCTTCGTAACAGCATCCAAGTATCCCTCTGAAAGATACCAGCTGTTGTTGTACCTGAAGGGGCGAGACCTCACAGTAGGCCGAACAGTGAAGCCAACCCTGATGGGGGAATGGTCGCTCGTCCCATCGGCCAGACCCTCAGCCGAAGTGTTAGGAAAACGACGGAACCATTCCCCGTTGCCTAAGGCTCTATCCAACTAGCAGGCAACCCTGTTACGGACTGCTTTGTTATGCCAAGTCCATAAGAATTCCGAGCGCAATAACCCCTGGAGCCCCACCTGGAGGAGGCATCTCTGAAAATCATACAAAATTGGATCTGGAACAGGACGGCCGCCCACCTTCTACCCTCTGTACAAAAGGGCATTGAAGTCCCCTATCAGAAGCAGCGGCAGAGACGAGGACTCCGCAGTGGCGGCAACTCTGGATATGTCGCTCCACAGGGACTCCCGTCGCCGCCTGTCGTTGTGGCCATACACCGTACCCAGCAAGAACCGAAAGTCCCCCTTGTTCGTGAAAGAGATAACGATCAGCTGCTCCGTCATCAAGATCAAGTTTCCTTCCCAGCTCTTCGAGTTCCATCTGACCCAGATCCTGGCCATGTCACATATAGCCAAGTTGTGGAGTTGGACCCAATGAGATGGGGTCCACCGAACAAGAGTCTTCTCCCCTTTAATCTTAGTCTCTAACAGAACAGATATGTCGCACTTCTCTGTGGAGAACCCCACAGATCTCTCCATCTTCCTAACGAACACGCACCCCTCACATTCCAGGCGATGATAGCCATTAATTATTGAGAGATAGGTTCCCATGAATATCACCCGGATCGGGACCTGGGGTTGGTACCACCTCCGTCGCTAACAAATCCTCCTCCATCCCAGTCAGGTGGGCCTGCTGGGTTGCTGCCTGGGAGAGCACCAACGCCCAGGCCGGGTTGTATATATATATATATATATATATATATATATATATATATATATATATAGAGAGAGAGAGAGAGAGAGAGGAGGGATCCGCATCCCCACTTTTAAGTATCCCCAAGTATAGCATCCCCATGATCACAACCGTTAGATCTTGTTTAAGTCATCTAATCTTAACCGTTGATTTGATCCCCACTTTAAGTAACCCCAAGCATAGCATCCAATGATCACAACTGTTGGATCTTGTTTAAGTCGTCTAATCTTAACTATTGATTTGGGTTCAAATCAACGGTTAAGATTAGATGACTTAAACAAGATCCAAAGATTGTGATCATGGGAATACTTTGGGGATGCAAAAATGAGGGGACGTGGATCCCTCCTAATATATATATATATATATATATATATATATATATATATATATATATATATATATATATATTTTTTTTTTTATATATATATATATATATATATATATATATATATATATATATAAAACATGGAAACAAGAGCGGCGGTTCATCTAGGAGTTTTAGGGTTTGATGATCGGGCATGGGTTCTCGATGAGGGGGGAGAAAGAAATAACGAGGCACTTAATAAGGCAGAATTGTTGGCCAACACGGAAGAAGGGGGGTTAGACGACGGTAGAATGACGATGCCGTGGGAAGGTAGGAGGATGGCAGGAACTGGGAGGCAGAAGTCAACCAGGGACAACCGCAAAGAGACGAGAGATGGTGGGGAGGCACCCGCGATGGAACAGACGGGACAATGGACAAGGCGATGGTGGCAGGCCCATTCGGCCAGAGTTAGGTATTAATACACGAGGCAAAGTGAACATGCGAGATACTATTCAATGAGCCCACAACTGCTGTAAAGAACCAACATCTTCAGGTGCCCAAAATCGTGGGAAGGAACCGGCCTCCTCATGGAGAGTACAATATTCATGGACAGATATATGCAGGCTAGGGGCATCCCAATCCAACTCTGCAATGCATTACGTAGAGCTGAAGTCCATCAACAGCCGAAAGAGGGTAGCCAAGTTCACAGAGGAAGATTTGGACGAGACGGATGAATATTGGAGAAATAACTTAATCATGTACGTGTTCGGGGATAAACCGCTTTATGGCCATGACATATGCCTACTGAGTATGGAGGCCACGTGGAAGCATGGAGATCTTTTTCCGTGACAATGGGTTCTTTTTCGTTCGATTTGGTTTACAAGAGGATGCATAGCGTATACTATAAGGGGGATCATGGACATTTGACGGACGACTGATTATTATAAATCAATAACACCCCGACACGAGATGCGAGAGGGACCTTCTCCATACTATACCTATTTGGATTCGATTACCCGATTTTTCCATCCGGTACTGGAGCACTACAATGCTTATGAAGCTGGCAAGCTTAATTGGTAATCCAATTAAGTTGGATGATGCAATAGCCATGAAAGCTAAAAGGTCGTATGCACGTGTGTTCGTTGAAGTCGAGGCTAGCACGGAACTACCACGGGTTTCAGAGTTCAAGCTGCCGTCAGGGGAGATCCTTTCCCAAGTGGTGGACTACGAATGGGTACCACCATGTGCCAACGATGTGGATGCTTTGGACAACTGACACGGACGTGTCTGATAGCCATAGATGAAGGAGACACAGAACCAATATTCATACTAGCAGGCAGCAAGAGAGGAGGATAGATGATGGCGCTACCCGTATGGAAGAAGATGACACTGACAATCATGTAGGCAGCGAAACAGAGTTGCTAGCAGAGGTTGGCTATCACAGTGAGAGAAGGGACGGACCAGGGAGAAGCAGACCAGAGCATCCTAGACAAAAGGGAATCTTTAAGTCGAGCAGAGAACCCGACGGAGTCGGAGCAGGGATTTTGGTTCCTTATGTGGACCGACCACAATGCTTACAAGAAGCAAGGTCAATACGTAACACAACATGGTAGTTCAAGTAAACTACTTAATAATCTTATTAACTACTCTCGCAAAAAGTGAAGCTCGGACATGCGGCGGGACGGGGTGGGCTCTAGGGAGCTACGGCCCTCGACGACGACAACAGATAGTAGCCTATGCAAGGACAACCCAAAGGGAGAATAATGTTACGCAATAGCAGGGAAATTCCAACTACAGAGGTTAGGAGGATCATGGATTACACACTGAACACACCACGAACCTGATGGTGAGTTTGAGAGACAAGTAGGTCACCCCAATAGTCACTAATGTCGGTTATGACCTAGAATACGCGAGGAGCCAACTCATTGGATCGGTGGCGTGAGATCAAAAGGTGACCAGAGATTCACAAAGCACTCTGTTGGAGACTAAAATTAAAACGGAGAAGATGCTAACTAGAAAGACACCCAACTTATGAACACATGAACACAACCTGAACGAATGTGCGATGGTGAGAATATGGCTGATGTGGGATAGTAGGACTTGGTCCGCTAACATCGTACATCAGTCCGAGCAACTCATAGATGCAGTTTTCACTAATAAAGGGGGATTCAAATTTGTTTTCGGGGCCGTATACACGAACACGACAGATGAAAGCAAGATATTCTATAGCAGGAGATTATTCACATTAGTGTTATGGCTAACACCCTACTCCAAATGCCTCTGCTTCTACGTGGGGATTTCAATACAATGTTGTATAGTCATGAGAAAATAAGGGGACGTCTACTTCCAGATAGTATTCTAGCAGATTTCCAATGCTGCCTAATGCAAGCTAGTATTGTTGGTGTTTTGCCTTAGAGACTAGAAAGATAGTTCCGCATTGCCTAGGCCAAATGGATTGTTTCTCTATATAAAGCTTTGCTTGTGTTGAGAGAATCACATGAGATGTGGAGAGGCACATGGGTGCCATGTGGGTGTCATGTGAGTGTCACGTGGGGGTGTTTTTCTAGAGGAAAGAAGGCTAACTCCACAAACAAGCATTCATGCTTTTTGTCATGCTCATGAGATTATTTCCATATGGAGCTAAGCCCCGAAGTTCGGACTCGGGCTCAAGGGCGCAAAGTGGCGCTTTGTTGACGCACTTTGCACTTAGCACGTCAGCACCGACGCATGGCGCTTTGTGCACTATTTGATGCGCTCGTCTTATGCGCAAATCGCATGCGCAGGGGCATGCGCAGACTAAGCGCACCTATGCGCGTATGCGCGCTTACGTGTAGGCGTACATGCGCTGCTGCACTGTTGCGTTGCTACGTTGCTTCACTACTGCGCACTTGCGATGCTGCGCGTCTGTGCTGCTGCGCAGGCACACGGGCTGACGGGCTGAGTGGGCGCTGTGGCGCAGGTGGCGTATGATGCGAATGATTGGAAGATTTGAGCGGTTATGGAAAGATTGAGTCAATTATTCAGATCCATCTTTTGTGGGATTTGAATTTAATTCATTCAAATCTTTCCATTATTCGCTCCTATTTTTTCGTAATCAGTTACGACCAGCATTAGAGATTAGGGTTTCGGCCCAACTCTATTAATACTCTCTTCGTGCCTTCATTGTGAATACACATAAATTAAGAGACGAAGAGAGTTGCGTCGCCACTGCCATTAGAGTTTAACGAGTTCAAGAAAGGAGGTGACATAGAGCGTTCCAGAAGTTCTTTCGAACTTGCTAGTTCCTGGGAGCAGATCGCAGTAGGACGAATCTTGCTTTGAGCAACGGTGATCTTCATCACCCCAGCAAAGTTGTCTTCATCAACTCCGGCTCTGACAAAGAGACCGAGTCATCAACCTCGTATCTCACAAAGAGAACGAGTATTCATCTCCGTGTCTCACTAAGATATCGGAATTTCCATCTAAGATCTGTTTCGGGAATAACAATCTCAAAGCAAGATTCAGATCTGATGGAAAACAACCGTGCAAATCTTCTCGACACAAGTTTTAACAAACTTGAGAAGTTTGACGGGGAACATTACAACGTCTGGAAGAGAAATGTCAGCCTTAATCTTCAACTCGTGAGCGTCGACTATGTGTTGACAGATCCTAAGCCTTTGATTCCAGAGGATGAAAATGCTCGAAAGATTGCTGAAGTTACGACTTTGCAGTCGAAGTGGAGGCGAGATAACAACCTCTGCAAGTTGTTGATCTTGAACTCTATGGAGGACTGGCGGACTCATACAGCAAAACGGTCAATGCAAAGGACGTCTGAAAATCTGTAGAAAATCTCTACAAGGCAGATGAGAACAGAAACAAGATCCACGTGACCGAAAAGGTCTGGAGGATGCAGTTTGAGGACGACAAAACCATGTTGCCTCAAGTTAAATAATTTCTCAAAGTTACGCCAGAAACTTGAATATGACGGCATGCCCTTGGTCGATGCTTTCGTTGTCGGGGGTATTGTCGCCAAGCTCCCACCTGGGTGGAGCAACTTCATTGCGGACATGCACCGCAAGAAAACGGAGGTGGATCTTGAGCTTCTCTTACATTGGATACATGTTGAAGACGAGTGAGAGCTCAACTCAAAGTAGACACCTTGTCCAAGCAGATGGCCAAGGCGAACATGGTGCAAAAAGGAAACTCTAAAGGGAAGCATAAGGCTCCCTACAATAAGAAGAATGACGTTCACCATCTGAAGGTGAAGTTCGCTCAGTTCAAGCCCAAGTCCAAAGAACCTGGGACTTATTTCAACTGTGGCAAGAAAAGCCACTGGAGGAGGGATTGCAAGAAAAAATCAAAACAAAAAGAGCAAGGTGAGACTAACTTTGTTGCTATGATTGCGCAGGTTGACTCAGCTGGTGTTGACACGAACTGGTAGATAGACACTGGGATATCGTATCATGTTTGCTCAAAGGAGTGGTTCACCACATACCAACCTGTTTATGAGAAGGTTATGGTGGCGAACCAGACACAAGCTGAAGTTCTTGGGATCGGGACGGTGGTACTGCAAATAACTTTGGGAAAGTCGTTGACGCTTCAGAAGGTGAAGCACGTACCTGCTATAGCCAAGAACCTGGTCTCAGGAAGTTTGCTCTGCAATGTAGGCTTGAGGATGGACATTAACACTGGTCAGACCGTTATGTCATAAAGGAACATACTTCAGAAAGGCCTTTTGTACCGAAAGGATGTTCAAACTTCAACTTGTAATTCCAATGGAGATAATTAATGATGCCCCTTCTTCTGGTTATCTTCTTGAGTTGTGGCATAATGGACTAGGACATGTTCATTGTAAAAGAATAAATAAGATGTCTAGTCTAGGACTTATCTCCAAATGTGGGGGTAAGGAGTTGGAGAAGTGTGAGGTCTGTGCGCAGACAAAGATCACTAGAAAACCGTTCAAGGGGGTAAACCGAAGTACAGACCTTTTGGAGTTGGTGCACTCAGATATCTGTGACTTCAAACAGTCCTCTATAAAGGCCGGAATAAAGTATTTCATTACTTTTATCGACGACTTCTCAAAGTATGCATTCATTTATCTGCTCAAGTCTAAATATGAAACGTTTGAGAAATTTAAGGACTTCAAGGCTGAAGCCGAGCGACAAACCGGACAACAACTCAAAAGACCCAGAAGTGATCGAGGTAAAGATTGTAGGTCTCATAAATTTGCATCGTTCTGCAGAGAACATGGAATTGTCAACGAGACGACTGCTCCGTACTCCCCTCAATTAAATGGTGTTGCAGAAAGGAAGAACAGAACGTTAACAAAGTTGATGAAGAACTCAATGTTGTTGACTGCAGGTCTTCCAAATTGCTTCTGGGGTGAAGCAGTACTTACGGCTATGTTCATATTGAACAGAGTGCCGCATGCAACTTCGGAAGTTACTCCTCAAGAACTCTGGCTCAAAGACTGACCCAACTTGAATGTCATTCAAGTGTGGAGGTGTCTGGCGTATGTGAAGCTTCCGGATTTGAAGATTCAGAAGTTGGAAACAAGGACTACGAAGACTATATTTCTGGGTTATGCTGATAAGAGTGATGCTCGAAGGTTCCTTGATATTGAGTCAAATCATATCCTTGAATCTCGTGATGTATAATTCTTTAAAGATAAATTTGCAAGGCACACGAACATTGTTATCGCGAACATTCCGGAGAACAGTGTGAGTGCACAGGAGGCTCAAGTTCCTTACGAAGATGTAGTCCAAGAAGAAGTTGCAGAAACAAGTCTTGAACCAGAACTCGCAGAACCAGTGTCTAAGCGAGTGAGGACACAGAAGGATTTCGGATAGGATTTCGTCATCTATCATGTGGAAGCAGATCCGCTTACCTATGATGAGACGATGAAGACCAGAGACGCTGTCTTCTGGAAGAAGGCTATTAATAATGAGTATGACTCGAGAACCTCCAACAACATATGGGTGTTGGTCGATCTGCCTGAAGGAGCAAAACCAATCGGATGTAAATGGATCTTCAAGAAGAAGATGAAGGCCGATGGAACTATTGACAAGTTCAAGACAAGATTAGTTGCCAAGAAATTTTCTCAGAAGCAGGAGATCGATTATTTCGACACATGCTCTAGTTGCTCGGATGATGACCATCAGGATGTTGATTGCGTTGAGCGCAATTCACAAGCTGATAATTCATTAGATGGATGTTAAGACTGCTTTCCTGAATGATGAATTGACCGAAAAGATTTACATGCAACAGCCAGAAGGATTCGTCGTCAAGGACCTCGAAGACAAAGTCTGCAAGTTGGTAAAATCTCTGTATTGTCTGAAGCAATCTCCCAAGATGTGGCATAAGAAGTTTGATAAAGTCATAAGATCAAATGGCTACAAGGTCAGCGAGACAGACAAATGTGTATACACAAACTTCGCTGATGGGAAAGAAGTTGTCGTTTGTCTGTACGTGGACGACATGCTGATCTTGGGTACAGATCTAGCAAGTGTCACTGAGACAAAAAATTTCTCTCGTCTAAGTTCAGCATGAAGAACTTAGGGGAAGTTGATGTTATCCTGGGGATAAAGATCATCCGGACAGAAACTAGAGTGGCATTGTCACAGTCTCATTATATTGAGAAGATGCTTACACGCTACGGGTATCAGGATCTTCCAGGGATCGATATGCCATATAGGTGTGACAAGAAGCTAAAGCCAAATCCAAGAAAAATCGTCAGACAGTTGGAGTATTCAAGCGTCATTGGGAGTTTGATGTATGCGACTACTACCACAAGGCCTGACATAACTTTTGCCGTGGGGATGCTGAGTCGGTTCACGAGCAATCCAGGTGTGGAGCACTGAAAAACTGTAAAGAGGGTTATGAGATACCTCAAGAGGACTCAGAAGTATGCACTGCACTACTGCGGAGATCCAAAAGTAGTGGAAGGCTTCAGTGATGCAAGCTGGTGCTCAGAAGTAGAGAGTGAAAAGTCCACAGGAGGATACATCTTCTCCATGAGTGGAGCTGGTATATCGTGGAAGTTAAAGAAGCAGATTATGTTGTCTCACTCTTCTATGGAATCTGAGTCCTATGCATTGGCGGCTGCAGCGGATAAAACAAAATGGCTTCGGGAGCTCATATATGATCTTCCAATGGTTGGTGTGCAGATACCGGCAGTACAACCAGGCGACTGCAGCGGTGGCATCGAATGACCTCTTTAATGACAAGAAAAGGACTGCGTCTAAGAGACAGAGGGTCCAAACCTGTCGCCGCGGTATGACGTAAAGATTCTCCTATGTGGAGTGGCATGATACGACGTTCCTGTGTCCATGACCCAGTCGCCATCATGACACATGCCACAAGGTTCCTTTACGTCGGTCGCTGCGATGATATCTCCAAACGCCGTGAGATCCTCCTGATCGTCCTTGCCTTTGGCCTTCTCAGCTTTGAGCTTTATGCAGTTCCTCCTGATATGACCCATTTCGCTACAGTGATAGCAGTACTCTTTGTGGTCCACAATCGCAAGATCCCGAGAACTTTTTCCTACCCTCGCTTGTGACTTGGGTCTTCCCTTCCCGTAGGAAGCTACCAGAGCAGACTCCTGCGATGATTCCACTTGTTTGTGCCGGACCTCCTCATTCAACAAGCTACTTTTGACTGCCTCCATCGTGACAACTCCATCAGGCGCGGAGTTGCTCACCGACACCACCAACGTCTTCCAGCTTTTCGGCAGAGAACTTAAGAACAGTAGGGCCTGAAGCTCATCATCAATCACCATCTTACTCGCAAACAGCTGATTGATGATACCCTGAACCTCGTTCAGATGTTGTGCCATCGAGGCACCCTCCGTGTACTTCGAGATGGCGAGTTGACGAATAAGAAACGGTTTGTTGCCAGCCGTTTTTCTTTTGTACAACGAATGCAGCTTCTCCCACAATGCTTTTGTCGAACTCTCCATGGATACGTGGTGAAACACCGAGTCGTCCAGCCATTGACGGATGAATCTAACGACCTTCCGATCCAGTCGTTTCCAGTCTTCAGCAGCTTTGTCCGATGGCTTTGCGCTGTCGCCCTCTAACAGACCATGCAAGTCCTTGCACCAGAGTAGATCCTCCATCCTTGGCTTCCAAATCGCCCAGTTCTCCCTGTGAGGGTGATCATACGAGTATTCATCTACTCCGTAGACATGGTTGTCAGAACCCCCAAAACTATGATAGCAATTGTTGGGCGCGTACGGAAGTGTTTGCCAACCCACCTGATCAATACCAATCCTCGCCTAGCGGACACCAAGCACAAGATGAAGACAAGTATATGACGGTGACGTACGTCACCTGGACAAATCTCAGCCTTTAATAACTCAGATGAAATTACAAGATTGACAAAACTCACGTTGAATCATTTGCCCTAATAGGTTCAACCCCATCACGACTCTCAAGAAGAAAAACAGAAGATTACAATTGAGACCACTCACCAACCCGTATCAATCTCCCTAACCGAAGTTGACGACTCCTCGATTAGATCTTTTTCTTCCTTCTGTCTTGGATGACGAAGTCCTAAAAGCAAAGAACGAACTTTTCTCTTAGATTTTCTTGTGGACGAGTACCCCGAATCTCTACTTTGTGCTGTGCTTTGTGCCTCCACCCTCACCCCATATATATATGAAGAGAAAAATTATATTCTAGTCATAATAGGATTTCTAAATATGAACATAATAGAAATCCTATTATGCCGAAAATATTCTATCAACATCCTATTTTAGATCATAACAGGAATTCCTAAAATAAGAATCCTATTATACCTAAAATAGCACAACACCAATTATGGACATCCAAATCTAATCAAATCAAATAGATTTGGATTCCACAAATATGTTGTTTCCAAATCCAGACTCGACTCCAACAGAAAAAAGTAATGTAGACACAATGATGGGATTATTCCGAAGATCAACATGACAGAGAGTGTCAACAAAATTAACACATGTAACCATTACCGTTTGTCGAAGTTGTATACAATAAATTCATAATGTTCATACATCTTAATATTATTCCATTCAAAATTATATATTGCAGGGGTACTTTGTTTAAAAGAAAGTTACATGAATAATAATATAACAAGTAATACATAAGATATGCCTAAATGTATCGAATATTTTTCTAACTTTCTAAATAACTTTTTATTCTTTTTTGGCTCTCCGAAATCAAGAACTCGGAAACTCGGATCCGAAACTACCGAAACCACCAATGTCGATACTCATAACCAATACAGATATTGCGAACCTTGGTTTCTTGGTTTCTGATAGTGTTATGTATGGTTGGGCATGATAGACAGCTTCTTACATACCAATCAATTAAACTGGAAGATGAAACCATTTAGTCTAATTTATTTATAAGAAATAGATGTAGATAAACTGCATTCTTTATTTGGTAGTCTCATTTATAGGTATGATGTTTTGAAGGAATACTTTCTGTGTTAATACTTTATACATAACCAAATGTATGTATATTCACATGCACATTCGAAACGAATTTGCAAAAAGGAAGTGCGAAAAGCATATGATGTCTTATAGTAGGTACTAATACCTCAAGAAAGTTGTCTTGACGGAGGTATCTGCATGTCACTGCTTTCCCCAAGAGGCAGGCCTTGGTACCAACTGCTCGCTTGACCATCCAATAGCCCTAAGTGATTAACTAAAACATATCAGCAATGCTTTTGCATGAATTACTGGCAAAAAAAAATACTCACGATGAAAAAAAGCGCATACCTCTACAATACTAGGTATAAGTTTGAATCTTGAATCTCGAAACATGTCAGTTCCATCTACAAATTTACCCAACAAAGACCCTTTCTTTATTGGTTTCTCCGCACCAAAATATATAGCCAAACTGTAATTTGGTTTTGCAGGGATCTGCAATTGGATGCAACAAGCCGTCATTTGCCTATTATTGATAAAACAAAATAGAGGAAACAACAGATAAAGAAGTTAATGAACTCATTGAATAGATTTTCCTAATCAAGATTCCCATAGAGTTTCTAGCCAAGCCCAGCCTACGCCGCGGTATCGGCGGTAGAACGCTGTCTAGTAACACACAATAAATCCTCCACAGACACAAGTGATCACAAATACAAATCATACACAGCAACAACGCAAACCAAAGAAATAGAGTATGACAGATAATAAAATAATAATATCCAAATCCAATGACAGAGAGACTAAATCCAGAATAATAATAATATGGTCCATCCGAAAACAAATCCGGTCCAACTATGGAAGTAAAACTAAAGCATAAAAGATAAATCTAGATCCCTCCAGAGATCGATCATGGCTCCTGAGTCTCGGTACCAACATCGTCAGCACAACCCTCTGATGGTCCATAATAAGAAGTGTAGAGATAGTCGCCATCCTCTCCTATATTGTCAACTATCCAGTCAGGAAAGAAGAAAAGTACAACCATATTGCATTTAATATTGTTAGCACAAAATAAGCTACAACAATGAGAAACGGTAACAGTAAAGAGCATGTAAGAACTAGCAATATATAAACTAGTTATGAGGAGCAATAATCATGAACAAGTAAGCTAATAGAAAAGAAACATGTAGATAAAGAGCTGAACTATGATTATAAACAATTGAAACAATAGTGTGTGTGAAATACCATTCAATATGTGAATGACTGGGCTAGTACGACACATCATACGATGGCTATCATTCATTTTTGGTATGGCTAACCATACATGAGGTGTATAACTTAGCTATCATTCATTAAAATTTATTTGGGTTTGTTCATGTACCTACCGAGTATTTTCCCTCTCGACTCACTAAACAACAATACGATCAATAATACAATAAGCCTACCATGTCACCATCGTGTCTCAACGGAATATCAAACAGGAAAACAATAAAGAAAGCGTTATAATGTACAAAAATATAATGCAATACTGTACTTGCCTGAACCCTTGAACAAATCGTAGTTATAAGTCGAGGATAAGGGGAACGCCGACCTAGAAGCTATCAACCCATACCGCACCATCGTACCACGAACCGTGCACGAAAACTATAAGTCAACTCTAAAGAGAGTCGGCTAACCGCAGCCGACTTGCCACGTGGCAAGATCCTATCGGCCCCGCTCTATTGAGCCAACGGCCAAACGGGCGTGCGGTTTGGCTAGAGTCGGTTCCTAAGCCGGGTTAAATATGGAAAGGGGCACAGTCAGCACCCCTAGTTGATAGGTGGGCCTGCCCCCATGCAGTGAGGAGATGACAGGTGGGCCCGGCCACTGCTGACCGTGTAACTATTTTCCTAAATTGATCTAAAAATCAATTTTAAGCCAAATAAATCCAAATAAATTACTTAAAATTTCTAAAAAATTCTAAAAAATTACAGAAAATATTTTAACGTCCTAGAGCCTAAATAAAAATACCTTGTCCTAAAATAACCCCAAACGACTCTTCAGTAAATCTTGAAAGTTATTAAAATATATAAACCTAAAATAAATATCTAAAAATATCCAAAAATTATAGAAAAAATATAAAATAGCTAAATAATACTTATATAAGATCTCTAGGGACCATATGACCTTAAGATGGTCATAACTCACCTATGAGCTTAGGCATGACCCCTAATGATCATAAAAATTAATCGTAACTAAATAAAAAACTTTCCTAAATTTCTAATCTAGGAGCAGATGCTACAACAACATATATTGGGGATGAAGATTTCTCGAGACAAAAATACGAGAAATTTGTGGCTATCACAAGAGTGATACATTGAACTTGTTCTGGAGAAGTTGAATATGTTGAACTCCAAGCCAGTCAGCACACTGCTAGCAGCTCATTTTAAGTTAAGTACACAACAAAGCCCTTCAAATGAGAAGGAGAATGAGGAGATGAAGAACATTCCATTTGCCTAGGCCGTCGGAAGCTTGATGTGCTCTATGGTTTATAGAAGACCCGGTATAGCACATGCAATTGGAGTGGTAAGTCGCTTTCTTGCCAATTCGGGTAAAGAACATTAGAAAACAGTAAATTGGATACTAAGATATCTTAGAGGAACCTCCAAATATTCTTTATGTTTTGGAGGTGACAAACCTATCTTGGAAGGTTATACTGATTCTGACATGGCAGGTGACTTTGACAAAAGAAAGTCCACATGGGGATACTTATTTACATTTGTAGGAGGAGATGTATCATGGCAATTAAAGCTGCAAAAGTGCATTGCTCTATCCACCATATAAGCTAAATATATCGCTACTACAAAAGCCAACAAGGAGCACTTGTGGATGAAGAAATTTCTAAATGAGTTCTCTCTCAAACAAAAGAAGTACACTCTATATTGTGACAGTCAAAGCGCCATTGACTTAAGTAAAAATGCTACATATCACTCAAAGACAAAGCACATCGACGTACGCCATCATTGGATCCGATATGCTTTGGAGAATTGCCTTATGCAGATTATGTAGATTGATACAAGCTAAAATCCGTTTGATATGATGACGAAGACTCTACCAAAATTGAGAAGCATGACTTCCGCCAAAGGATGGCAGGTACGAGTACTGTTTAAATTTTTTTCTCCTCATGAGGATAGAGGGGGAGATTGATGGGAACTGGGTCCATTCCCATGGGGACTACATGCATGCAACATTAATGCATTACCTTTCTCCATGCAACGAACCTTGGAGAAGGAGGAACGAACCTTGGAAGGAAGAACGAACATTGGGAGATGGAAAGAGCTACCTTTTGGTCTTCCCCATGCAACAAATGTGGTGCACCCAAGGAGTATATCCTCTCTATAAATAGGGAGAAGATGGTGAAGGTTGAAAAGAAGAAGAACAACAACACAACCACACACAATTTGTATTCCTCACACTTGTAATCCACCTCAAGTGAGTTTGTGAGAGAGTGATTCTCAAGTTAAGTTGTACCAACTTGAGAGAGCCCCTCTGTAATATTTCATTTGATTATAGTGAAAACGACGAAGAAGGGACGGACGAAGGACGTAGTCTCAAATTGAGCTGAACCTCTATAGAACTTGTGTGTACAATCTTTCTTATTTTCTTTTCTCTTTCATTTTTAGTTTATTATTATCTCATCACAAAGACGAACAATGTCTTGTTTTTCCCAACAATTAATATACTTTTTAAAAAATTTGAATTTGTATGCAAATTTTAGACGTGAAGTTTTAAACACGTACCGTACGAATTTTTAAAAAATTCGGCCAAAAAAATCGTGATTGAAAGTCCCAACCGTCTTGTCTCCTGGCTTTTGTCTTTGCAACTGCTGGTTGCAACAATCAAGACAAAACCTTTCGGTTTTCATCCCATTCCCTTTTTTTTGTATAATGTTCCCCCAACCTCCTCTTCTTCTGATGACACTGAATTCTTTAGAAGAGCACGAATTGCAATCCCCAGGTGACTCACAAGTGTTTTTTCCCAAAATTTTTAGTGCCAAATTTATTCATATGAAACGTACTAAACACGAGTTAAAAATAATCCAAATATTTTCCGTTAAGACGAATTTTTAACCAAATCTTTGAACGTATTTTATTTATTTTTTCCGTTTGCCGAATTGCTAACAAAGGGCCCCTCAACGCATGGTTGATGCAACAAACTTTGTAACCCATGTGCTTTAATCTTCCTTTCACTGGCTTGCTCCTGTAACCAAGCTTGAAATAGGCTTCCCAGAAGCTCTCACATTATGCCAAGTAGACAGTAGTAGACCCCATGGACGCTAGTACATTATCACGACTGGACCATAATGTTCATGGCGTCATATGTAAAACTTAACTTCTAACTATTCACATGTACAATGTATACATTTTTCATTTGAAGTGACAAGATGTCCAATTTATGCACACACACTGACACAGCAAACGGCTTTGCTAGAGCGAAGCTATAGTCGACTAGGTTTAGGCATCCAATCCAACGAACAAGCTCAAGTCCAGCATGGCTTATTATTTAGACTCGATACAAGCATTACAGCCCTTACTGATCAGGCTCTGCTCGGGCTTGACCCAGGCATTCTCGTCATATTTCACACTTATGTCTTAGGATGAGACAATCGTCAGCTTCACAACCCATTGAACAAGCTCCAACAATTAACAACTTCACAACCCATTGAACAAGCTTCAACTAATGGCTCAACAAGTAAGTCCACCATAAACTGCACCATTTACATCTTTTATACAAAGAAACAATATATCTTGCTTGTACAATCTGAATGACATACGACAAACATACATCTGCTGCATCTCAAGCTCCAGCGACACTGTTAATTTCGATATAGTGCTGGCAGAAATATTAGAGCAACACCCTGGATCATGCCTCACAATGTAACTGCAGATTCTGGCTTCAGGCGATTTAAGCGAACCGACCCAAGAATGTATTCAGGCAGTTCGTTCTCCTCCGTGGCCTGAAATTGTCACAATGTGATAGCAAAGTATGTTGGACTGCTTCTAAGAAACACACACACACACACACACACACACACACACACACACACAACTTATTGCTAATTGTTCATCATCAGCAGTTACACTAAAAGCTTAGCATAAGAGCATATAGGTAAATACATCTGAAGACGTTTTAACCATCTTTCATGTGAAGTATATCTAATGAAACATTATCACATATATACAGGTACTGGTATAGTTGGTTTTACTAGTACGCTTGTGTTCAATTTTTCAGACCTCACTAGTGAAGTATGAAAGTTATGTTATCCTCTAGCATAAGAAGTTATACGGAGCTTGAGCTTCCTTACCAAGTAATATATATACAATTACGAAGTAATATATATACAATGCATATGCATTAAGGGAGGTATTTAGTTGGTTGTAAATGGAAACACATCAAATATTTGTTGAACTATCTCCACAATTCCAACGTTTAGTTTAAATTAAATGGTGGAACTGGTGCAACAAATATTGCATCATTTCTTCCAACTACCGCAACAAAGATTGGGGCCAAAATAGCCGCAATACCACTTACGACGACATTTGCAACATCATTTTCAATGATTATCTCCTCATGAAATGTCATAAAGTCGTAACCAAACAATGGATTTCCAAATAACAGATTTGTAAATCCCGCATCATCAGTTACATGCCAACCAAAACCATTTACTGCAACGAATGTTACATGCAACATATATTGCATGGAACTTCCATTTACGGGCAACCAAACATCCCTAAGCTTTAGCATGAACCAACTTATAAACCAAGTGATAACATAAAACTTGGAACATCATCATAAGCATCCAAACCTTCTCCCCTCTATGTTGATGCCAAATTTCTAGCCAAGGTTGCTATGAGCATAAAAATGTCATGTTATAAAACTTAGACAGCTAGTTAGAAGGTAGTAAATCTACCTTTTGGCTATGCAAGTTAAGCTTATAAAACCAAGGAGCATCCTTCAAGTTTTTCTAGAGTTACAAAAAGTCTATACTAAGAGGCAAGATGATACAATTTGCTATACAGAATTCCATTCATCTCCAAAAAATAAAGTTAACAGCCTTAGGCAATTAATTTGGCTTCACACCACAAGATAAAACCTTGGCAACTATTTTTCTTCGGGCAACTTACGAAGTGGTTGAAGAAATTGAAGGCTACATTTTGACTAGAATGAGATCACATTTTATTAGAGCTCTTGGCCAATATTTATAAGAAATACAAAGCATATTGAATGACTAATGTAACCTAGAAACGAAAAATATATATGATAATAAATGCATTCTATTCTTCAACACGTCTCCACAAGCTGGAACTTGGAGAAAGCAACTCCAACTTAGAGAGAATGAAAAAGAGAGGCTTGAGACCATATGAAAAATAGATAAGACCATTTGAAGAAGCTGAGGCTCCGAAACCGAACAAATTCTTGAAGAAAATATCAAAGTAGGCCAAAGCTCAGACAATGAGAAATCCTGGAAGAAAAATATCAAAGATACGTTGGGGCTTCGAATACAAAAGAAATTCCGAAAGAAATCAGATGAAGGAAGCAAAGAAATCCTGAATAGAAGAGGAATGCCATGGAAAAGGTGTGTGGAAAATAGGGTATTGGGGATGAAAAGGGGTAGATATGGATCAAAATTGTAGTTAGTGGGCTAGCTGGTTAGAATTTTATGGGCACTGGAATGGAGCTTATTGGATATGGAATAATAAAATAGACTGAAATGAATAGAAAGTGGGTTAATGGGTTTTTGGATTAGGATTAACATGTCTGAGCTTATTGGGCAGTTTACTTCTGGACTGTAGGATTAAGGGAATGGACAGTGGAGATTACAGTATATGAAAGGAGTGGCTTTGATTTGGTCCCTTGGATATGGATCTAATGATAAATCAAATGAGAGGGGATCTTAGGGTTTTGAAGAAATGAAAGGAGAGAGGCGGCTGCGTTGTACTGGTGGTGGAGGTCAGATCGTCGACTGTAATGGAGGCCAGTCTGAGACATAGATGGATCGTGGTCGGGGTGGCATGGTTGTACAAGAATAGGACTGATGGCATATGTTCTAGAAGGAGTCGCTTGGCGACGAAGGGATGGCAAGGCGGCTTTGCAGAGGTCAACGGATGTGATGGAGAGGGGTGTGGCAGCACGTGAAATGGCGAGGTCTGAAGTGGTGTTGGCTGACTTTGGTGGTTCTCTGCATGGCCACGTTCAGCTATGGAAGTGAGGTCATGATTGTGGTGGTGGTCGAGATTCGGATAGGATTAGGTTTCGGCTGATGACAACGATGATCGGAGGTATGATGATGGAATTGCGGCACGACGATGATGCTGGCTTCAAAAGGATGGTGATGACGATGGCAGCTTCGACTGCGGTGAGGCGGCTACTGATTAGAAATAGGAAGAGGAGGAAACCTAGTTAGAAATTGAAGGCTGCATTTTTTAGAATGAGATCACATTTTATTAAGGCTCTTGGCTAATACTTATAAGAAATGCAAAGCATATGAAATGACTAATCTAACCTAGAAATGAAAAATACATAGAATAATAAATGCATAATATAAATATGACTAATATATTGTTTACAGTGGTCAAGAAAGGCAGGGAATTACACTTTATCACATAAGGTAACTTAAGTAACTGTATAGAGTTACTGGAAGAAAATTACCGTGCATTACAAAATGTGCATGGATGCATAATTCTAGGATGCAGTGAACATAACATTTAAGTAGCAAGCATCAATTACGGAATGTAAAAAAGAAATAATATCAGGATAACAATACAAGTAAAATATTAGGGTTGCAGTATATGTTACCAAACATGAATTATTAGAAAAAAAGAGCTTATAGTGCTTCATTATCTGATACAAACCTCAATCAAGATTGCAAGGTCAACAACAATGGCTGTGACGTATCCAAGAACTAAACTAATGATGCTTCTTGCAACAGATGAGGAACCAATATCAACATCTATCTGCAAAGGTAAAGTAAATAAAAGTTCTCAGTAAATGAATGCAGAAAGTCAATCTATTAACCATAGAGAGTATAAATGCTCATTACTAGAATGAGTTGACGTACATGTGAATTTGGCATTATTTCCATATCCCATGTCTCTAGTTGGGACAACTATGAAAGAAAAATTAAATTGCATGGTAACTAAACATAGACATTTTATCAGTGGATGCAACGATATCCTCACACCATATGAGAAAATAACAAACTTCTAGGTATCAATCTTTCCTTGCAAGATAGGATCCAGTAGTTGTTCTGGATTCAGTCAATCGAACTTTTAGGATTTGTTATCTGGTTTATCCATATTAATTTCGAACTTCTTGTCATCTTCGTGTTGAACTTAATTGGTCACAAATTAAGCTGGTCAATCAAGTCAAAACAAGGTTCAAGTACGACTTGAAATTATGGTCAATTGACTTAAGTCTATCCTAATTAGACTAGTTCTTGCATGTGGAAAATTAGGATCGACTTGGTCAACTCCTAGCGATGACAAAAAAACCTAATGTGATTAGGGTTGATATAATATCAATCATATAATTGATAGGGATTTAATACAAATGATTAAGAATCAATATATAGTTGCCTAAGATGGCAAGAATTTTATGTCATCAAATCCTCTCAAAAGGAGGCCAACATATTGCCAACTTTACCCTAATCTTATACTATAAATATACGGCAAAGGGAACCAAAAAAATCATTCAAGCATTCGTACTAAGCACCTGCTACATATCCCCAAGTTCCTGAACTTCCTCTCTCGTTTTTTGTCAATCCATTGGACCGAATGACTATCCCATCCACCAAGGCAGAACATACCGCAACTTTTGCTGCAAAGCTCTGTGAGTAGTTTCCAGGTATTTTGTCCCGGGGTTCGGTGCATGAATGAAAAAGTGTTGCTGGAAGGTTCGGTTGTTCGAGACATTGTGTAGTGGTTGAGACGGCTCATGTGGATATCATTAGAGGCTGGTCACGTGTACGGTTATTTGTGTCGACATCTATCATCAACCATAAGTAGTGTATAGAACATGATTCTTAATACTACTATATATATATATATATATATATATATATATATATATATATATATATTTGGAACCAGGTAAATTGTTTCTGGAATCGCTCCCACTGGGATTCGAACTCCTGACCACTCGGGCCGCATGCATCTCTCTTAACCACTAGGCTAGAGGTCATCTGCATATATATATATATATATATATATATATATTTTTTTTTTTTTTGGAAAAAGGTAAATTTTATTCCAAATGAAAAGTCATACTCATACAACATACATTCAGAGTGGGACTCCCACTCATCTCTCATACACTCTCCATAGCATTAACATCAAAATCAATATTATGAAGAATGCCAACCGGAGGAGTGACTAGTCCCTCAAAGATACGGCGGTTTCGCTCCCGCCAAACATGCCAAACCGAAGCCGCCAAACGAACTCTAGCCGTGCGGAACCAGTCCTGCCCTCGACCCCTGCCACATCGTATCACCGGGATGATGTCCCCAATGTTTCTACCAGAGGCACACACTCCCAATACCCGGCTCTGCTCTGACCAAATATGCCATGTCACATCGCACTCGAAAAATAGATGTCTAATAGACTCAGGCGCAGAGGAACAGAGCACACATATGGGATCCGGCACAGCCACTCCAAAAGAACTCAGGCGATCCCTCGTTAAGAGGCGACCCAGAAGGAGCTTATAGACACACAGCTGCATCTTCCTGGCCAGGCCCTTACACCAGACGAACTCATAATCAGGACTCAGAGGAAAAGTGTGCCGGATAAGATTGTAGCAACTACGGAACTGGAACTCCCCCGATCCCAAAGAAGCTCCAGGCGGCTCCCATATCCATCGATCTGCAGGCAACGCCGGATCAATGGCAGTAGACATAATGATCCCTCCCAGCTCCTCAGTGTACCGATAAGATTCCGGCCTCCACACTCCATCTCGTAAGATCCGGCTGCACTTCAGACCACGCCTGTCCTCCCTGTGAGTCGCGGAGCCCCTGATGTCTAGCAAGGACCGCCTATCAATCCATGGGTCCCTCCAGAGATCCGTGTCCGACCCATCCCGCATGACCCTCCGGATCGCAGTCTTGAGCACAACCCTATGTCTCAGGACAGTCTTGAACGTGACAGAATGATTGTTATCAGGGGCACACGTCCAAAAGTTGCCCTGCTTCACATATCTGCTGTGCATCCAGTCCGTCCACAGAGACCCCCTGCTAATGAAACTCCAGGCCAGCTTTAGCGCCGAGGCCTCCCTGATCTCCAGCAACGGCCTGAGTCCCACACCACCCTCCTTTCTGGGACGACAAAGCTGCTCCCACGAGACCGCATGCATACCCCCCCTCCAAAGAAAATCCGCACAAAGACGCTCCACTCGCCGAATAGTAGCCACCGGAAGTAGGATGGACTGGAGCCAAAAGTGTGCCACGGCCGAGACCACCGATCTGATCAGCTCTATGCGTCCGCCAAAAGACAGACCGGCGGCTTGCCAGCCTTCTACTCTCCTCTGGACATACTCAACCAGGCCCTGGCAATCCTGATCACGTGCATAATTGACGGTGAGGGGTACACCTAAATACCGCACCGGGAGCTCACTTCTCGCAATACCCAGGGCCTCAGCCCGCTCCTCCTTCTGGGTACATCGGGAACTGAAGTATACCCGGCTCTTATCCCTGTTCAGTTGGAGACCCGAGAAGGACTTAAGCTCTTCCATAATACCCGCAAGCGTCTGCAATCCCCTCATCGAAGGCTGGATGAAGACCAGTAGATCATCAGCATAAATAAGGTGCGTAACCGGCGGGTCCATCCTCCGAAACAAAGGTACCAGCCGACCATGGTGAACTGCCAGGTCCATCAGACAGGTGAAGTATTCCATCACAATCGTGAAAAGGTAAGGGGACAGTGGGTCACCTTGCCTTAGCCCACGGTTGCTCTGGAAATAACCGTAGGAAACGCCCTGGATGAGGACAGAAAATGTAGGGGTCGAGATGCACTCCCTGACCATCGCAACCCAGTGATCCGCGAAACCCATGGCAGACATCAGATGGCAAAGAAAGTCACGATTGACCATGTCATACGCCTTCCTCAGGTCCAATTTCACACAAGCTTTCTCCCCACCCGGTCTGCTGAATCCCCTTACCATCTCATGTGCAAGGAGGCTATGCTCTGCAATCGACCTCCCCTTGATGAACGCAGCTTGGTTAGGGGATATCAAGCCCTGCATGATACGCTCCATCCGCCGGCACATAAGATGCGTAATTATCTTGTAAAGATAATTACAACAAGCAATAGGTCTGAAATCAGACAGAGCAGTAGCACCCTCCTTCTTAGGCACCAAGGTCAGGAAAGTGTGATTCAGCTCCTTCAACAGCTTCCCTTTAGTGAAGAACTCCTGAACCACTTCCAGAACCTGCATCTTCAGAGTATCCCAATGGCGTTTGAAGAACCCACTGCTGAAGCCATCTGGTCCAGGGGCCTTGTTGGGGTCCGCCCCCTTGACAATGGACTCCACCTCCTCCAAAGTAACAGGGGCAAGAAGGATGCTGTTCCCGAATGGAGTCACCAAGCGCTTCGTAACAATCTCTGGGAATACGGACAGATAGTCAGTCTGAAAATATAAATCGGTGTAGTACCTGACAGCCTCGCCCTGAATCTCAGCCGGCGTCCCCACTAGAGTACCATCCGCATCAAGAAGCTGGGAAATGTGATTCCGGTTCTGTCTGGTCCGGATAACGTCATAGAAGAACTTTGAACACCGGTCCCCGTCCTTTAGCCAGGAACATTTAGCTCGCTGGGCCGAGCTAATTTCCTTCTGCAGCCTCAGGATGTTGACTTCGCCGATCAGCTCCTTCTCTCTTGCCGCCAGATCTCCATTAAGCATGTCAGTTTGCATATCCTGTTGAACCGATCTCAACTCAGCCTCCTTATCTTCGAGCGTAGTCTTGGGCAACCCCTGCACCCAACTCCTGAGAGCCCTCTTCGTGGCTTTGAGACGACGCACCAATCGGAATTGAGCCGTCCCCTCCTGACCACTAGACAAACCCTCTGCGACTGCCTCCAGGTAGCCGTCCGAAAGATACCAGCTGTTGTTATACCTGAACGGACGAGACTTCCCCAGAGAACGGGCAGATAAACCAACTCTGATGGGGGAGTGATCACTCGTCCCAGCTGCCAGACCCTCCGCCGAAGAATTGGGGAAGTGACGAAACCACTCCCCGTTGCCCAGAGCCCGATCAAGTTGACAAGCAACCCTGTTGAGAATTGCTTTGTTGTGCCAAGTCCAGATGAAGCCTGATCGAGACAGCTCCCTCAGCCCCGCAAGCAGGAGGCATCTCTGAAAATCATAGAGGATAGAATCAGGGACCGGCCGCCCACCCAGCTTCTCCCCCTGATGCAGAAGAGCGTTGAAGTCCCCGACCAGAAGCAAAGGAAGACATGACGACTCAGCAGCTTCTGACACCCCTGAGATGTCCCTCCAAAGAGACTCCCTTCTCCTTCTATCATTGTGACC
Organism: Iris pallida; assembly: GCA_029216955.1. NCBI lineage: Eukaryota > Viridiplantae > Streptophyta > Magnoliopsida > Asparagales > Iridaceae > Iris > Iris pallida. The sequence goes on from JANAVB010037020.1 coordinate 6,834,847, forward strand.
GTAAACCGCCCCCAGTAAGAACCGGAAGCCACCCTTGTTCACGAAGGAGATGGCGATCAACTGCTCCGTCATTAATATCAAGTCACCATCCCAACATGTCGAGTTCCAACGAACCCAAATCCTGGCCATGTCACACAGGGCCAGATTATGCAGCTGGGCCCAATGAGAAGGAGTACGCCGAGAAAGGGTCTTTTCCCCTTTGATTTTGGATTCTAAAATAACAGAAATGTCACACTTCTCTCTGTGGAGCACCCCACAAATCTCTCTCCACCTCCCAATCGAACACGCCCCCCTCACATTCCAGGCGATAATGGCCATTAATTAATGAGAGGAGGGGTCCCCTGGAAAACTCCCGGAACAGCACCTGGGGAAGGAGCCGCATCCGTCGCTAAAGGATCCTCTATCATATCAGTCGGGCCCATCTGAGGAGGAACGACCGGAGATACCACCAATGCCCAGGCAGGATTGTCAACACATACTACCTCATCTCTATCTGTAGTACCTCCCTCCATCATGGAGGGGCCATCCCGGAGCAGTCCGACCGCACTCCTCTTCCTGCAATAGACCTGCCCTCCAGCCGAACCTCCCTCCCCTCGTGTCTCATGCTCCGTAGCTGTCATGCTTCTGGTAACTATACTACTCTGCTTCTGACCAGTGGAGACCACCCCTCCCGCAGTGGAAACAACGAGGCTCAACCCCACATCACTCCCCTGATTATCAACCTCCTCCCCCATAGTCACCTCTCCGCTACCACCTCTGTAATCCGTATCACATGGAGCTTCGGGAACGACACTCGGCGAGGTACGTGTCTCCATCGGGGGGCCAGCCTCTAAGCAAGCGCTGGCCAGATGTCCAAAGCAAGAACAGCGGGAACAGGTAGGCGGAACCCATTCATACTCCACCTTCTGGGTGAGCACCTCCCCAGAAGGGAGCTCAAACTCTACCATCTTCGGGAGCTCCCCCCCTGCCCGAATCTCCACAAATATCCTCGCGTACATCAACCTCGTCCGGAAAGTGGTAGCATCATCCGCCTTAATCGGGGTACCCACCAGGCTAGCAAGGCGCATCAACAGGGGGATACTCCAAAACCCTACCGGGAGCTCGGGGAATCGGATCCATACAGGGATGGCATTCAGAACTTCTCTCTCGCATCGCAGGTCTGGGGTCCACTCCTTGAGAATGATCAGGCGGCCGTCAAAAGTCCAGGGGCCGCCTTGGAGGATCCTAGCGACATCCTCCGCCAAACCGAACTTCACATAATAGAAGCCGTTTTCTCGAGAAAAGAACTCCATACTCCCCTTAGGCTTCCAAACCCGCGCAGCATAGCCCCGGATCTGCCCGTAGAAGGGCTTGTTGCCCAAGACATACAGGACGAGAGTATTTTCCCAGTAAGTATTCACCTGCTGGATCTCCTCCGCAGGAAACACCGCCCGGTAACCGTTCCCAACCTTGATCGGCGGAACGTACACCATCGAGGAGGGAGATTTCTGTCCCACCGGTTTGCAGATCTCGGCCCAGGACCGTCCAGCAGGCCGAGGGTTAGTGACTGGCCGGCCAGTCCCTGATCCCTGAGCCTCCACATCCACCATCTTACTCTTCCCTTTGTCCGCCACAGTCGCCTTAGGCCTCCAACCCACCGGTCCCCCAGCAGGCACCTGCGGACCCCGGCTAGGCCGAGTCCCTGTCCCGATCTGGCGTCTCACAGGCTGCCGAACCCTACCCTGGCCCTGTCCAACCCCCATCCTCCCTACGGTCTTCGCCACCCGACGACGCGTAACCGTCGTCCATCCACCTTCCTCCGTTTGACTCCCCGTGGATCCGGACCCCGCTCCGAATTCAAAATTCGAATTTATGGGACTCGAATCCCTCCCCGAAAAGCCCGAGACCCTCCCCGTACCGCCCGATCCACGCCCTCCTCCGTGTGGGGTCGCCACCACCCCCGTAGGGGCCGCCCGCCCCCCCCCCCCCCCCCAGTGCCTCCTCCTCCCCCTCGGCGCGCCTGGGGAGGAGCTGCTGCTCCCGCCGGCGCTAGGGGGTCCGCCTGACCCCCCCGAGGCTGCTCCCGCCCCCCCCACCACCGGGGGGGAGGTCGCCCGGCTGGGCCGAACCCCTCCCGCCGCCGGCCAGGGGGTCCGGCGGCCGCGGGGAACTCCCGCGATGATGCCCTAGGTCGCACGCGGCTTTCTCCGGATCGGCCATTTTCTTTATATATATATATATATATATATATATATATATATATATATATATATATATATTTGGAAAAAGGGTAAATTTTATTCCAAATGCAACGCAATAATCTTACAACATACAATCATAGTGGGACTCCCACTCTTCAGTTTTCCATAGCATTTACATCAAATTCAATGTTATATGGAGGATGCCTACAGGAGGGGTGATTAGCCCCTCGAAGATACGACGGTTTCGTTCCCTCCATACATGCCAAACAGCGGCAGCCAGTCGAACTCTGGCGGTCCGGAACCAGTCCTGCCCTCTTCCTCTGCTATCTCGGAGCACAGTGATGATGTCCCCAATCCGCTTTCCGGAGTCACATCTACCCAGCACCCTACTTTGTTCAGACCAGACCTGCCATGACAGGGTACACTCAAAGAAAATATGCCCTATAGATTCATTCTCCACATTGCATAGCACACACTTAGGGTCTGGAACCGGAATCCCAAAAGCACTAAGTCGGTTCCTCGTCAATAGGCGGCCCAGAAGAAGCCTGTAAACACAAAGTCGCATCTTCCTGACGAGTCCCTTGCACCATACGAACTCATAGTCCGTACTCTGAGGATAAGTACGCCGAATGAGGTTGTAGCAGCTCCGAAACTGGAACTGCCCAGTCCCCGTAAAATCTCCTGGCGGCTCCCAAATCCACCGATCAGCTGACAACTCGGGATCAATGGCGACAATACTGATACTCTTACCCAGCTCCTCGGTACAGCGGTAGGACTCAAGCCTCCACTCTCCATCACGGATAATACGTTGGCAAGTCAGCTCCCTACTGTCCTCTTGATGCGACGGGACTCCCCTGATCTCTAATAGAGATTGCCGATCTATCCAAGGATCCCGCCATAGGTCCGTGTCAGCCCCATCCTTTATGACCCATCGGATTGCAGATTTGAGTACCCCCTGTGCCTCAAAATAATCTTGAAAGAGACAGAATGATTGTTGTCCGTGGCACAGTCCCAGAAGTTGCCATTTTTTACATATCTGTTATGCATCCAGTCAGCCCAGAGGGTTCCCCTATTGATGAATCTCCATGCCAGCTTCAGTGCCGAGGCCTCCCTGATCTCCAACAATGGCCGTAGCCCCACTCCTCCCTCCTTTCTAGGCCAACAAAGCTGCTCCCAGGATACTGCATGTATACCACCCCTCCATATGAAGTCTGCACAAATCCGCTCCACTTTCATGATAGTAGCAATAGAAAGAAGGATGGATTGTAGCCAGAAATGGACCACAGCTGATATCACCGATCTAACCAGCTCGATGCGTCCTCCAAAGGAAAGACCAGTGGCTTGCCATCCTTCAACCCTCCTCTGGAAGAACTCCACCAGACTATGGCAGTCCTGATCCCGCGTATAGTTAACTGTGAGAGCAACCCCTAGATACTTCACCGGTAGATCACTCCTCTCAACCCCCAGCGCGTCGGCCCGTTCCTCCTTCTGGGAACAGAGGGAGCTGAAATACACCCTGCTCTTCTCTCTGTTCATTTGGAGGCCTGAAAGGGATTCCAGCTCTCCCATAATCTCCACAATTGTGTGCATACCCTCCGTAGATGGTTGGATGAACACCAAGAGATCGTCTGCATAAATAAGGTGGGTAACTGGGGGGTCAATCCTCCGGAACAATGGATCCAGTCTCCCGCAATGTACTGCCATGTCCATCAGGCATGTGAAGTATTCCATGACAAGCATAAATAGGTAAGGGGACAGAGGATCGCCTTGTCTAAGTCCACGGTTGCTCTGGAAGTACCCAAATGGGGTGCCCTGAATGAGGATAGAGAAAGTGGGAGTCGTGATGCATTCCCAGATCCTCGCAACCCATCCATCGTCGAAACCCATGGCAGACATCAGATGACAAAGGAAATCCCTATTGACCATGTCAGAAGCCTTCCTCATATCCAACTTTACGCATGCCTTCTCCCCTCCAGGTTTACTGAAGCCCCTCACCATCTCATGCGCCAGTAGGCTGTGCTCCGCGATCGACCTCCCCTTGATGAATGCCGCCTGGTTCGGAGAGACTAAGTCCTGCATGATCTCCTCCATCCGCCGGCACATAAGGTGCGTAATTATCTTATAAAGATAATTACAACACGCAATAGGCCTGAAATCCGCCAGCGATGTCGCTCCCTCCTTCTTTGGCACAAGTGTCAGGAAAGTGTGGTTCAGCTCCTTCAGCAACTTTCCTTTGGTGAAGAACTCCTGTACCACCTCAAAGACCAAGAACTTCAGAGTATCCCAGCGCGTTTGTAGAACCCACTGCTAAAACCATCCGGTCCAGGTGCCTTGTTGGGACCCGCCGTATTGATGATGGATTCCACCTCCTCCATAGTAACAGGAGCAAGAAGAAGGCTATTCCCATAAGGAGTCACCAGTCTCTTCGGAACTACATCTGGGAACGTAGACAAGTAGTCAGACTAGAAATATAACTCAGAGTAGTACCTAACGGCCTCACCTTGGATCTTTGACGGCTCCCCCACGAGATGACCCTGCATGTCAAGAAGCTGGGAAATATGGTTCTGGTGCTGTCGGGTCCGGATAACATTATAGAAGAACTTTGAACATCGGTCACCATCCTTAAGCCAGGAGAATTTAGCGCGTTGGGCCGCGCTAATCTCCTTCTGCAGACGCAAGATGTTGACTTCCCCGATCAGCTCCTTCTCTCTCACCGCCAGGTCTCCGTTCAGCATGTCAGACTGTATGTCCTGCTGGATGGTACGGAGCTCCGCCTCTTTATCTTCCAGGGTAGTCTTGGGCAAACCCTTCACCCACCACCGTAATGCCCTCTTCGTAGCCTTGAGCAGATGTACCATGCGATACTGAGCCGTCCCCTCTTGTCTGCTAGTGAGCCCCTCCGTAACAGCATCCAAGTATCCCTCTGAAAGATACCAGTTGTTGTTGTACCTGAAGGGGCGAGACCTCACAGTAGGCCGAACAGTGAAGCCAACCCTGATGGGGGAATGGTCACTCGTCCCATCGGCCAGACCCTCAGCCGAAGTGTTAGGAAAACGACGGAACCATTCCCCGTTGCCTAAGGCTCTATCCAACTAGCAGGCAACCCTGTTACGGACTGCTTTGTTATGCCAAGTCCATAAGAATCCCGAGCGCAATAACCCCTGGAGCCCCACCTGGAGGAGGCATCTCTGAAAATCATACAAAATTGGATCTGGAACAGGACGGCCGCCCACCTTCTCCCCTCTGTGCAAAAGGGCATTGAAGTCCCCTATCAGAAGCAGCGGCAGAGACGAGGATTCCGCAGTGGCGGCAACTCTGGATATGTCGCTCCACAGGGACTCCCGTCGCCGCCTGTCGTTGTGGCCATACACCGTACCCAGCAAGAACCGAAAGTCCCCCTTGTTCGTGAAAGAGATAACGATCAGCTGCTCCGTCATCAAGATCAAGTTTCCTTCCCAGCTCTTCGAGTTCCATCTGACCCAGATCCTGGCCATGTCACATATAGCCAAGTTGTGGAGTTGGACCCAATGAGATGGGGTCCACCGAACAAGAGTCTTCTCCCCTTTAATCTTAGTCTCTAACAGAACAGATATGTCGCACTTCTCTGTGGAGAACCCCACAGATCTCTCCATCTTCCTAACGAACACGCACCCCTCACATTCCAGGCGATGATAGCCATTAATTATTGAGAGATAGGTTCCCATGAATATCACCCGGATCGGGACCTGGGGTTGGTACCACCTCCGTCGCTAACAAATCCTCCTCCATCCCAGTCAGGTGGGCCTGCTGGGTTGCTGCCTGGGAGAGCACCAACGCCCAGGCCGGGTTGTATATATATATATATATATATATATATATATATATATATATATATATAGAGAGAGAGAGAGAGAGAGAGAGAGAGAGAGAGAGAGGAGGGATCCGCATCCCCACTTTTAAGTATCCCCAAGTATAGCATCCCCATGATCACAACCGTTAGATCTTGTTTAAGTCATCTAATCTTAACCGTTGATTTGATCCCTACTTTAAGTAACCCCAAGCATAGCATCCAATGATCACAACTGTTGGATCTTGTTTAAGTCGTCTAATCTTAACTATTGATTTGGGTTCAAATCAACGGTTAAGATTAGATGACTTAAACAAGATCCAAAGATTGTGATCATGGGAATACTTTGGGGATGCAAAAATGAGGGGACGTGGATCCCTCCTAATATATATATATATATATATATATATATATATATATATATATATATATATATATATATATATAAAACATGGAAACAAGAGCGGCGGTTCATCTAGGAGTTTTAGGGTTTGATGATCGGGCATGGGTTCTCGATGAGGGGGGAGAAAGAAATAACGAGGCACTTAATAAGGCGGAATTGTTGGCCAACACGGAAGAAGGGGGGTTAGACGACGGTAGAATGACGATGCCGTGGGAAGGTAGGAGGATGGCAGGAACTGGGAGGCAGAAGTCAACCAGGGACAACCGCAAAGAGACGAGAGATGGTGGGGAGGCACCCGCGATGGAACAGACGGGACAATGGACAAGGCGATGGTGGCAGGCCCATTCGGCCAGAGTTAGGTATTAATACACGAGGCAAAGTGAACATGCGAGATACTATTCAATGAGCCCACAACTGCTGTAAAGAACCAACATCTTCAGGTGCCCAAAATCGTGGGAAGGAACCGGCCTCCTCATGGAGAGTACAATATTCATGGACAGATATATGCAGGCTAGGGGCATCCCAATCCAACTCTGCAATGCATTACGTAGAGCTGAAGTCCATCAACAGCCGAAAGAGGGTAGCCAAGTTCACAGAGGAAGATTTGGACGAGACGGATGAATATTGGAGAAATAACTTAATCATGTACGTGTTCGGGGATAAACCGCTTTATGGCCATGACATATGCCTACTGAGTATGGAGGCCACGTGGAAGCATGGAGATCTTTTTCCGTGACAATGGGTTCTTTTTCGTTTGATTTGGTTTACAAGAGGATGCATAGCGTATACTATAAGGGGGATCATGGACATTTGACGGACGACTGATTATTATAAATCAATAACACCCCGACACGAGATGCGAGAGGGACCTTCTCCATACTATACCTATTTGGATTCGATTACCCGATTTTTCCATCCGGTACTGGAGCACTACAATGCTTATGAAGCTGGCAAGCTTAATTGGTAATCCAATTAAGTTGGATGATGCAATAGCCATGAAAGCTAAAAGGTCGTATGCACGTGTGTTCGTTGAAGTCGAGGCTAGCACGGAACTACCACGGGTTTCAGAGTTCAAGCTGCCGTCAGGGGAGATCCTTTCCCAAGTGGTGGACTACGAATGGGTACCACCATGTGCCAACGATGTGGATGCTTTGGACAACTGACACGGACGTGTCTGATAGCCATAGATGAAGGAGACACAGAACCAATATTCATACTAGCAGGCAGCAAGAGAGGAGGATAGATGATGGCGCTACCCGTATGGAAGAAGATGACACTGACAATCATGTAGGCAGCGAAACAGAGTTGCTAGCAGAGGTTGGCTATCACAGTGAGAGAAGGGACGGACCAGGGAGAAGCAGACCAGAGCATCCTAGACAAAAGGGAATCTTTAAGTCGAGCAGAGAACCCGACGGAGTCGGAGCAGGGATTTTGGTTCCTTATGTGGACCGACCACAATGCTTACAAGAAGCAAGGTCAATACGTAACACAACATGGTAGTTCAAGTAAACTACTTAATAATCTTATTAACTACTCTCGCAAAAAGTGAAGCTCGGACATGCGGCGGGACGGGGTGGGCTCTAGGGAGCTACGGCCCTCGACGACGACAACAGATAGTAGCCTATGCAAGGACAACCCAAAGGGAGAATAATGTTACGCAATAGCAGGGAAATTCCAACTACAGAGGTTAGGAGGATCATGGATTACACACTGAACACACCACGAACCTGATGGTGAGTTTGAGAGACAAGTAGGTCACCCCAATAGTCACTAATGTCGGTTATGACCTAGAATACGCGAGGAGCCAACTCATTGGATCGGTGGCGTGAGATCAAAAGGTGACCAGAGATTCACAAAGCACTCTGTTGGAGACTAAAATTAAAACGGAGAAGATGCTAACTAGAAAGACACCCAACTTATGAACACATGAACACAACCTGAACGAATGTGCGATGGTGAGAATATGGCTGATGTGGGATAGTAGGACTTGGTCCGCTAACATCGTACATCAGTCCGAGCAACTCATAGATGCAGTTTTCACTAATAAAGGGGGATTCAAATTTGTTTTCGGGGCCGTATACACGAACACGACAGATGAAAGCAAGATATTCTATAGCAGGAGATTATTCACATTAGTGTTATGGCTAACACCCTACTCCAAATGCCTCTGCTTCTACGTGGGGATTTCAATACAATGTTGTATAGTCATGAGAAAATAAGGGGACGTCTACTTCCAGATAGTATTCTAGCAGATTTCCAATGCTGCCTAATGCAAGCTAGTATTGTTGGTGTTTTGCCTTAGAGACTAGAAAGATAGTTCCGCATTGCCTAGGCCAAATGGATTGTTTCTCTATATAAAGCTTTGCTTGTGTTGAGAGAATCACATGAGATGTGGAGAGGCACATGGGTGCCATGTGGGTGTCATGTGAGTGTCACGTGGGGGTGTTTTTCTAGAGGAAAGAAGGCTAACTCCACAAACAAGCATTCATGCTTTTTGTCATGCTCATGAGATTATTTCCATATGGAGCTAAGCCCCGAAGTTCGGACTCGGGCTCAAGGGCGCAAAGTGGCGCTTTGTTGACGCACTTTGCACTTAGCACGTCAGCACCGACGCATGGCGCTTTGTGCACTATTTGATGCGCTCGTCTTATGCGCGAATCGCATGCGCAGGGGCATGCGCAGACTAAGCGCACCTATGCGCGTATGCGCGCTTACGTGTAGGCGTACATGCGCTGCTGCACTGTTGCGTTGCTACGTTGCTTCACTACTGCGCACTTGCGATGCTGCGCGTCTGTGCTGCTGCGCAGGCGCACGGGCTGACGGGCTGAGTGGGCGCTGTGGCGCAGGTGGCGTATGATGCGAATGATTGGAAGATTTGAGCGGTTATGGAAAGATTGAGTCAATTATTCAGATCCATCTTTTGTGGGATTTGAATTTAATTCATTCAAATCTTTCCATTATTCGCTCCTATTTTTTCGTAATCAGTTACGACCAGCATTAGAGATTAGGGTTTCGGCCCAACTCTATTAATACTCTCTTCGTGCCTTCATTGTGAATACACATAAATTAAGAGACGAAGAGAGTTGCGTCGCCACTGCCATTAGAGTTTAACGAGTTCAAGAAAGGAGGTGACATAGAGCGTTCCAGAAGTTCTTTCGAACTTGCTAGTTCCTGGGAGCAGATCGCAGTAGGACGAATCTTGCTTTGAGCAACGGTGATCTTCATCACCCCAGCAAAGTTGTCTTCATCAACTCCGGCTCTGACAAAGAGACCGAGTCATCAACCTCGTATCTCACAAAGAGAACGAGTATTCATCTCCGTGTCTCACTAAGATATCGGAATTTCCATCTAAGATCTGTTTCGGGAATAACAATCTCAAAGCAAGATTCAGATCTGATGGAAAACAACCGTGCAAATCTTCTCGACACAAGTTTTAACAAACTTGAGAAGTTTGACGGGGAACATTACAACGTCTGGAAGAGAAATGTCAGCCTTAATCTTCAACTCGTGAGCGTCGACTATGTGTTGACAGATCCTAAGCCTTTGATTCCAGAGGATGAAAATGCTCGAAAGATTGCTGAAGTTACGACTTTGCAGTCGAAGTGGAGGCGAGATAACAACCTCTGCAAGTTGTTGATCTTGAACTCTATGGAGGACTGGCGGACTCATACAGCAAAACGGTCAATGCAAAGGACGTCTGAAAATCTGTAGAAAATCTCTACAAGGCAGATGAGAACAGAAACAAGATCCACGTGACCGAAAAGGTCTGGAGGATGCAGTTTGAGGACGACAAAACCATGTTGCCTCAAGTTAAATAATTTCTCAAAGTTACGCCAGAAACTTGAATATGACGGCATGCCCTTGGTCGATGCTTTCGTTGTCGGGGGTATTGTCGCCAAGCTCCCACCTGGGTGGAGCAACTTCATTGCGGACATGCACCGCAAGAAAACGGAGGTGGATCTTGAGCTTCTCTTACATTGGATACATGTTGAAGACGAGTGAGAGCTCAACTCAAAGTAGACACCTTGTCCAAGCAGATGGCCAAGGCGAACATGGTGCAAAAAGGAAACTCTAAAGGGAAGCATAAGGCTCCCTACAATAAGAAGAATGACGTTCACCATCTGAAGGTGAAGTCCGCTCAGTTCAAGCCCAAGTCCAAAGAACCTGGGACTTATTTCAACTGTGGCAAGAAAAGCCACTGGAGGAGGGATTGCAAGAAAAAATCAAAACAAAAAGAGCAAGGTGAGACTAACTTTGTTGCTATGATTGCGCAGGTTGACTCAGCTGGTGTTGACACGAACTGGTAGATAGACACTGGGACATCGTATCATGTTTGCTCAAAGGAGTGGTTCACCACATACCAACCTGTTTATGAGAAGGTTATGGTGGCGAACCAGACACAAGCTGAAGTTCTTGGGATCGGGACGGTGGTACTGCAAATGACTTTGGGAAAGTCGTTGACGCTTCAGAAGGTGAAGCACGTACCTGCTATAGCCAAGAACCTGGTCTCAGGAAGTTTGCTCTGCAATGTAGGCTTGAGGATGGACATTAACACTGGTCAGACCGTTATGTCATAAAGGAACATACTTCAGAAAGGCCTTTTGTACCGAAAGGATGTTCAAACTTCAACTTGTAATTCCAATGGAGATAATTAATGATGCCCCTTCTTCTGGTTATCTTCTTGAGTTGTGGCATAATAGACTAGGACATGTTCATTGTAAAAGAATAAATAAGATGTCTAGTCTAGGACTTATCTCCAAATGTGGGGGTAAGGAGTTGGAGAAGTGTGAGGTCTGTGCGCAGACAAAGATCACTAGAAAACCGTTCAAGGGGGTAAACCGAAGTACAGACCTTTTGGAGTTGGTGCACTCAGATATCTGTGACTTCAAACAGTCCTCTATAAAGGCCGGAATGAAGTTTTTCATTACTTTTATCGACGACTTCTCAAAGTATGCATTCATTTATCTGCTCAAGTCTAAATATGAAACGTTTGAAAAATTTAAGGACTTCAAGGCTGAAGCCGAGCGACAAACCGGACAACAACTCAAAAGACCCAGAAGTGATCGAGGTAAAGATTGTAGGTCTCATAAATTTGCATCGTTCTGCAGAGAACATGGAATTGTCAACGAGACGACTGCTCCGTACTCCCCTCAATTAAATGGTGTTGCAGAAAGGAAGAACAGAACGTTAACAAAGTTGATGAACTCAATGTTGTTGACTGCAGGTCTTCCAAATTGCTTCTGGGGTGAAGCAGTACTTACGGCTATGTTCATATTGAACAGAGTGCCGCATGCAACTTCGGAAGTCACTCCTCAAGAACTCTGGCTCAAAGACTGACCCAACTTGAATGTCATTCAAGTGTGGAGGTGTCTGGCGTATGTGAAGCTTCCGGATTTGAAGATTCAGAAGTTGGAAACAAGGACTACGAAGACTATATTTTTGGGTTATGCTGATAATAGTGATGCTCGAAGGTTCCTTGATATTGAGTCAAATCATATCCTTGAATCTCGTGATGCATAATTCTTTAAAGATAAATTTGCAAGGCACACGAACATTGTTATCGCGAACATTCCGGAGAACAGTGTGAGTGCACAGGAGGCTCAAGTTCCTTACGAAGATGTAGTCCAAGAAGAAGTTGCAGAAACAAGTCTTGAACCAGAACTCGCAGAACCAGTGTCTAAGCGAGTGAGGACACAGAAGGATTTCGGATAGGATTTCGTCATCTATCATGTGGAAGCAGATCCGCTTACCTATGATGAGACGATGAAGACCAGAGACGCTGTCTTCTGGAAGAAGGCTATTAATAATGAGTATGACTCGAGAACCTCCAACAACATATGGGTGTTGGTCGATCTGCCTGAAGGAGCAAAACCAATCGGATGTAAATGGATCTTCAAGAAGAAGATGAAGGCCGATGGAACTGTTGACAAGTTCAAGACAAGATTAGTTGCCAAGAAATTTTCTCAGAAGCAGGAGATCGATTATTTCGACACATGCTCTAGTTGCTCGGATGATGACCATCAGGATGTTGATTGCGTTGAGCGCAATTCACAAGCTGATAATTCATTAGATGGATGTTAAGACTGCTTTCCTGAATGATGAATTGACCGAAAAGATTTACATGCAACAGCCAGAAGGATTCGTCGTCAAGGACCTCGAAGACAAAGTCTGCAAGTTGGTAAAATCTCTGTATTGTCTGAAGCAATCTCCCAAGATGTGGCATAAGAAGTTTGATAAAGTCATAAGATCAAATGGCTACAAGGTCAGCGAGACAGACAAATGTGTATACACAAACTTCGCTGATGGGAAAGAAGTTGTCGTTTGTCTGTACGTGGACGACATGCTGGTCTTGGGTACAGATCTAGCAAGTGTCACTGAGACAAAAAATTCCTCTCGTCTAAGTTCAGCATGAAGAACTTAGGGGAAGTTGATGTTATCCTGGGGATAAAGATCATCCGGACAGAAACTAGAGTGGCATTGTCACAGTCTCATTATATTGAGAAGATGCTTACACGCTACGGGTATCAGGATCTTCCAGGGATCGATATGCCATATAGGTGTGACAAGAAGCTAAAGCCAAATCCAAGAAAAATCGTCAGACAGTTGGAGTATTCAAGCGTCATTGGGAGTTTGATGTATGCGACTACTACCACAAGGCCTGACATAACTTTTGCCGTGGGGATGCTGAGTCGGTTCACGAGCAATCCAGGCGTGGAGCACTGAAAAACTGTAAAGAGGGTTATGAGATACCTCAAGAGGACTCAGAAGTATGCACTGCACTACTGCGGAGATCCAAAAGTAGTGGAAGGCTTCAGTGATGCAAGCTGGTGCTCAGAAGTAGCGAGTGAAAAGTCCACAGGAGGATACATCTTCTCCATGAGTGGAGCTGGTATATCGTGGAAGTTAAAGAAGCAGATTATGTTGTCTCACTCTTCTATGGAATCTGAGTCCTATGCATTGGCGGCTGCAGCGGATAAAACAAAATGGCTTCGGGAGCTCATATATGATCTTCCAATGGTTGGTGTGCAGATACCGGCAGTACAACCAGGCGACTGCAGCGGTGGCATCGAATGACCTCTTTAATGACAAGAAAAGGACTGCGTCTAAGAGACAGAGGGTCCAAACCTGTCGCCGCGGTATGACGTAAAGATTCTCCTATGTGGAGTGGCATGATACGACGTTCCTGTGTCCATGACCCAGTCGCCATCATGACACATGCCACAAGGTTCCTTTACGTCGGTCGCTGCGATGATATCTCCAAACGCCGTGAGATCCTCCTGATCGTCCTTGCCTTTGGCCTTCTCAGCTTTGAGCTTTATGCAGTTCCTCCTGATATGACCCATTTCGCTACAGTGATAGCAGTACTCTTTGTGGTCCACAATCGCAAGATCCCGAGAACTTTTTCCTACCCTCGCTTGTGACTTGGGTCTTCCCTTCCCGTAGGAAGCTACCAGAGCAGACTCCTGCGATGATTCCACTTGTTTGTGCCGGACCTCCTCATTCAACAAGCTACTTTTGACTGCCTCCATCGTGACAACTCCATCAGGCGCGGAGTTGCTCACCGACACCACCAACGTCTTCCAGCTTTTCGGCAGAGAACTTAAGAACAGTAGGGCCTGAAGCTCATCATCAATCACCATCTTACTCGCAAACAGCTGATTGATGATACCCTGAACCTCGTTCAGATGTTGTGCCATCGAGGCACCCTCCGTGTACTTCGAGATGGCGAGTTGACGAATAAGAAACGGTTTGTTGCCAGCCGTTTTTCTTTTGTACAACGAATGCAGCTTCTCCCACAATGCTTTTGTCGAACTCTCCATGGATACGTGGTGAAACACCGAGTCGTCCAGCCATTGACGGATGAATCTAACGACCTTCCGATCCAGTCGTTTCCAGTCTTCAGCAGCTTTGTCCGATGGCTTTGCGCTGTCGCCCTCTAACAGACCAAGCAAGTCCTTGCACCAGAGTAGATCCTCCATCCTTGGCTTCCAAATCGCCCAGTTCTCCCTGTGAGGGTGATCATACGAGTATTCATCTACTCCGTAGACATGGTTGTCAGAACCCCCAAAACTATGATAGCAATTGTTGGGCGCGTACGGAAGTGTTTGCCAACCCACCTGATCAATACCAATCCTCGCCTAGCGGACACCAAGCACAAGATGAAGACAAGTATATGACGGTGACGTACGTCACCTGGACAAATCTCAGCCTTTAATAACTCAGATGAAATTACAAGATTGACAAAACTCACGTTGAATCATTTGCCCTAATAGGTTCAACCCCATCACGACTCTCAAGAAGAAAAACAGAAGATTACAATTGAGACCACTCACCAACCCGTATCAATCTCCCTAACCGAAGTTGACGACTCCTCGATTAGATCTTTTTCTTCCTTCTGTCTTGGATGACGAAGTCCTAAAAGCAAAGAACGAACTTTTCTCTTAGATTTTCTTGTGGACGAGCACCCCGAATCTCTACTTTGTGCTGTGCTTTGTGCCTCCACCCTCACCCCATATATATATGAAGAGAAAAATTATATTCTAGTCATAATAGGATTTCTAAATATGAACATAATAGAAATCCTATTATGCCGAAAATATTCTATCAACATCCTATTTTAGATCATAACAGGAATTCCTAAAATAAGAATCCTATTATACCTAAAATAGCACAACACCAATTATGGACATCCAAATCTAATCAAATCAAATAGATTTGGATTCCACAAATATGTTGTTTCCAAATCCAGACTCGACTCCAACAGAAAAAAGTAATGTAGACACAATGATGGGATTATTCCGAAGATCAACATGACAGAGAGTGTCAACAAAATTAACACATGTAACCATTACCGTTTGTCGAAGTTGTATACAATAAATTCATAATGTTCATACATCTTAATATTATTCCATTCAAAATTATATATTGCAGGGGTACTTTGTTTAAAAGAAAGTTACATGAATAATAATATAACAAGTAATACATAAGATATGCCTAAATGTATCGAATATTTTTCTAACTTTCTAAATAACTTTTTATTCTTTTTTGGCTCTCCGAAATCAAGAACTCGGAAACTCGGATCCGAAACTACCGAAACCACCAATGTCGATACTCATAACCAATACAGATATTGCGAACCTTGGTTTCTTGGTTTCTGATAGTGTTATGTATGGTTGGGCATGATAGACAGCTTCTTACATACCAATCAATTAAACTGGAAGATGAAACCATTTAGTCTAATTTATTTATAAGAAATAGATGTAGATAAACTGCATTCTTTATTTGGTAGTCTCATTTATAGGTATGATGTTTTGAAGGAATACTTTCTGTGTTAATACTTTATACATAACCAAATGTATGTATATTCACATGCACATTCGAAACGAATTTGCAAAAAGGAAGTGCGAAAAGCATATGATGTCTTATAGTAGGTACTAATACCTCAAGAAAGTTGTCTTGACGGAGGTATCTGCATGTCACTGCTTTCCCCAAGAGGCAGGCCTTGGTACCAACTGCTCGCTTGACCATCCAATAGCCCTAAGTGATTAACTAAAACATATCAGCAATGCTTTTGCATGAATTACTGGCAAAAAAAAATACTCACGATGAAAAAAAGCGCATACCTCTACAATACTAGGTATAAGTTTGAATCTTGAATCTCGAAACATGTCAGTTCCATCTACAAATTTACCCAACAAAGACCCTTTCTTTATTGGTTTCTCCGCACCAAAATATATAGCCAAACTGTAATTTGGTTTTGCAGGGATCTGCAATTGGATGCAACAAGCCGTCATTTGCCTATTATTGATAAAACAAAATAGAGGAAACAACAGATAAAGAAGTTAATGAATTCATTGAATAGATTTTCCTAATCAAGATTCCCATAGGTTCTATATATTCAAGATTCCTTTTCTCACTAAGATGATCCACTAGCTGCTTTTGCAGATCAACTTGTGTAACAGTAACATATTATAGGTTAATGTAACAGAGGGGTAATTAACTCAAAATTATATATATATATATATATATATTTTTTTTTTTTAACTCAAAATTATATATATATATATATATATATATATATATATATATATATATATATATATATAAATATTGAGAAATGGATCGGGAGCGGGCGAACTCTGCGATCGGGCTAGGGCACACGCGGGGGCTTCCCCCACGGCCGCCGGACCCCATGGCCGGCGGCGGGAGGACGACGGCGAGGACTGGCGACCCCCCTCCCGGCGCTGGGGGGGGGGGGGGGGCGGGAGCAGGTGCGGGGGGGTCAGGCGGACCCCCCAATGCGCGTGCGAGTGGATGGGCTCCCCCCGGCGGCTGGTGGGGGGGCGGGAGCACGGGGGGGGGGGGGGGGGGGGGGGTCGGGCGGACCCCCCGGTGGTGTCGACGACCCCCCCCAGGCGGAGGGGGGGGGGGCCGGGCGCGTCGGAGAAGGGGTCGGCTCACCCGGGGAGGGGGTTGAGGGATTTGGATCCGAACTTCGTTTTCGGAGCGGGGTCCGGGTCCCTGGGGAGTCAGTCGGAGGGAGGAGGATGGACGACGGTTACGCGCCGGCGGGTGGCAAAAACCGGGGGAAAGATGAGCGGCGGACAGGGTCAGGCTCGGGATCGCCATCCCGAATTCCGTCAGAACGGGACTGCGTCTCGGCCCATCCGGGGTTCTGGGGTGTCGGCTGGGCGATCGATGGGCTGGCGACCGAAGGCGACTGCGGCGGCTAAGGGGAAGAGCAAGGTAGTGGATATGGATGTGCCGGGACCGGGGACTTCCTGTCCGGTGATTGTCCAAAGGCCTATTGGGGCTACCCCTCGGCCGGCTGGACGGTCCTGGGCCGAGATCTGCAAACCGGTGGGACCGAAATCTCCCACATCTATGGAGTACGTTCCGCCGATCAAGGTTGGGAGGGGCTATCGGGCGGTGTTTCCTGCGGAGGAGATCCAGCAGGTGACAGCGTACTGGGAAAATACCCTCGTCCTGTATGTCTTGGGTAATAAGCCGTTCTACGGGCAGATCCGGGGCTATGCAGCGAGAGTCTGGAAGCCGAAGGGGAGTATGGAGTTCTATGCCCGAGAGAACGGCTTCTATTATGTGAAGTTCGGGCTGGCGGAGGATGTCGCGAGAATTCTCCAAGGTGGCCCCTGGACGTTTGACGGCCGTCTGATCATTCTCAAGGAATGGACTCCAGAGCTGCGATGCGAGAGGGAGGTTCTGAATGCCATCCCAGTTTGGATCCGATTTCCTGAGTTCCCGGTTGGATTTTGGAGCATTCCACTGTTGATGCGCCTTGCTAGTCTGGTGGACACCCCGATCAAGGCGGATGAGGCCACTACCTTTCGGACGAGGTTGATGTACGCGAGGATCTTTGTGGAGATTCGGGCAGGGGGGAGCTCCCGAAGATGTTGGAGTATGAACTCCCTTCTGGGGAGGTGCTGACCCAGAAGGTGGAGTACGAATGGGTTCCACCTACTTGCTCTCGCTGTTCCTGTTTCGGACATCTTGCCAGTGCTTGTCTAGTGGCTGGCACTCCGGTGGAGCCTTGCATCCCTCCTCGTGAGGTACCTGATGCCCCATGTGATATGGATCTCAGAGAGGATAGCGGAGCGGTGGTTCAGGAGGAGGAGGCTACAAACCAGGGGAGTGATGCCAGTTTGAGCCTTGTTGTTTCTACCCTACCTGTCCCTACGGGAGGGATGGGATCCACTAGCCAGGGACCGAGTAGTATAGTCACCAGACGCATGGAGGAGGTGGAGACTGAGGCACGTGGAGAGGGCGGTTCGTCTGGAGGGCAGGTTTACTGTAGGAAGAGGCGTGCGGTCGGCCTGCTACGGGATGGGCCCTCCATGATGGGGGACCGTACCACAGACAGAGAGGAGGTGTGTGTCGCTAATCCGGCCTGGGCGTTGGTGTTATCTCAGGATGTTCCACATCAGATGGTTCCGTCTGGCATGGATGAGGATCTTTTAGCGACGGATGCGACACCTCCCCCAGGTGTCGTTCCGGGTGATTTTCAGGGGGCCCCTACTTCTCATTAATTAATGGCCATTATCGCCTGGAACGTGAGGGGGGCGTGTTCGCTAGGGAGGTGGAGAGAGATTTGTGGGGTGCTCAATAGAGAGAAGTGTGACATTTCTATTATCTTAGAATCCAAGATCAAAGGGGAGAAGACGCTTACTCGGCGAACCCCTTCTCATTGGGCCCAGTTGCACAACCTGGTCCTGTGTGACATGGCCAGGATTTGGGTTCGCTGGAACTCGAAGAGTTGGGATGGAGACCTGATTTTGATGACAGAGCAGTTGATAGCCATCTCCTTCGTGAACAAGGGTGGCTTCCGGTTCCTATTGGGGGCGGTCTACGGCCACAATGACAGGAGGAGAAGGGAGTCTCTCTGGGGGGACATAACTCGGGTATCCGCTGTTGCTGAGTCTTCGAGTCTCCCTCTACTACTGCTCGGGGACTTCAACGCTCTTATGCATCACGGTGAGAAGCTGGGTGGTCGTCCGGTCCCAGACTCTATCCTTCATGATTTTCAGAGATGCCTCCTGATTGCGGGGTTGCGGGAGCTGTCTCGATCAGGCTTCATCTGGACTTGGCACAACAAAGCTACTCTCAACAGGGTTGCTTGTCAGCTTGATCGCGCTCTGGGTAACGGGGAGTGGTTCCGGCACTTCCCCAACACTTCGGCTGAGGGTCTGGCTGCTGGGACCAGTGATCACTCTCCTATCCGAGTTGGATTCTCTGCTCGTCCTCCTGGGAAGTCGCGTCCGTTCAGATATAACAACAGTTGGTATCTTTCTGAGGGCTACATGGAGGCTGTTACGGAGGGGCTTACTAGCGGTCAAGAGGGGACGGCCCAATTCCGATTGGTTCGTCGTCTTAAGGCCACGAAGAGAGCCCTTCGGAGCTGGGTGAAGGGGTTGCCCAAGTCCACCTTATAAGATAAGGAGGTGGAGCTGCGGACCCTGCAGCAAGATATGCAAGATGACATGCTGAATGGGGACCTGGCTGCTAGAGAGAAGGAGCTGGTCGGCGAAGTCAACATCCTGAGGCTACAGAAGGAGATTAGCTCGGCTCAGCGGGCCAAATGTTCCTGGCTGAAGGATGGCGACCGCTGCTCCAAGTTCTTTTACGACGTTATCCGGACCCGGCAGAATAGGAATCATATATCCCAGCTCCTCGATGTTGATGGCAATCTGGTGGGGACGCCAGCGGAGATCCAGGGCGAGGCTGTCAGGTACTACTCTGAGTTATATTTCCAGACTGACTACCTTTCCGTGTTTCCAGAGGTTGTTACGAAGAGGTTGGTGACCCCATTTGGGAATAGCATTCTTCTGGCTCCTGTCACTTTGGAGGAGGTGGAATCTATTGTCAAGGCGGCGGACCCCAACAAAGCTCCTGGTCCGGATGGCTTCAGCAGTGGTTTCTTTAAACGCCATTGGGATTCTCTGAAACATCAGGTCGTTGAGGTGGTCCAGGAATTCTTCACCAAAGGAAAGCTTCTGAAAGAGCTTAATCACACATTCCTGACCTTAGTGCCGAAGAAGGAGGGAGCGACTGCTTTGGCGGATTTCAGACCCATTGCGTGCTGTAATTATCTCTATAAGATAATTACGCACCTTATGTGCCGGCGGATGGAGAGGATCATGCAGGATTTGGTCTCCCCGAATCAGGCTGCGTTCATCAAGGGGAGGTCGATCGCTGAGCACAGCCTCCTGGCCCATGAGATGGTAAGGGGTTTCAGCAGACCGGGAGGGGAGAAAGCTTGTGTTAAACTGGACCTGAGGAAGGCATATGATATGGTCAATCGTGACTTCCTCTGTCATTTGATGTCTGCCATGGGGTTCGCGGATCACTGGGTTGAGTTGATCAGGGAGTGCATTACGTCCCCTACTTTCTCCGTTCTCATCCATGGTATTCCTTATGGGTACTTCCAGAGCAATCGTGGTATCAGGCAAGGTGACCCATTATCCCCTTACCTGTTCACGTTAGTTATGGAGTACTTTACTTGTTTGATGGATCGGGCAGTGCACCGGGGTCAGCTGGTACCTTTGTTTCGGAGGATGGTCCCCCCAGTTACTCACCTTATTTATGCGGATGACCTTCTAGTCTTCATCCAGCCTTCGCCGGAGGGGCTGCAGACGCTTGCGGATATTATGGATGATTTGCAGGCTCTTTCGGGTCTCCAGTTGAACAGGGATAAAAGTAGGGTCTATTTCAGCGCCCTATGCACACGGAAGGAGGAGAGGGCTGAGGTGCTGGGTATAGCAAGGAGTGATCTTCCGGTGCGGTACCTAGGGGTGCCTCTCACTGTCAATTATGCTCGGGATCAGGATTGCACGAGTCTGGTGGAGTATGTTCAGAGGCGAGTTGAGGGTTGGCAAGCAGCTGGATTATCTTTTGGCGGACGCATCGAGTTGATCAGATCGGTGATCTCGGCAGCGGCCCATTTTTGGCTGCAGTCTATCCTCCTACCTGTGGCCACTATCCGGCGTGTTGAGCGTTTATGTGCCGACTTCATTTGGAGGGGGGGATGCATGCGATCTCCTGGGACCAGCTTTGCCGTCCCAGGAAGGAGGGCGGAGTGGGGCTACGACCGCTGCTGGAGATCAGGGAGGCCTCTTCGCTTAAGCTGGCCTGGAGATTTATCAGCAGAGGTTCTCTCTGGGCGGACTGGATGCACAGTAGATACGTGAAGCAGGGTAGTTTTTGGACGTGTTCAATCGACAACAACCACTCGGTCACGTTCAAGAACATATTGCGACACAGGGGGGTTCTTAAGTCTGCCATCCGGAGGGTTATGAAGGACGGGTCGAGCACGGATCTCTGGCTCGACCCTTGGATTGATCGGCGGTCGTTGTTAGACATCAGAGGAGTCCCGACTTATCGGGAGGACAGACGGGGTCTGACATGCAGTCGTATCATCCGTGATGGGGAGTGGAGACCGGATTCGTATCGGTTCACCGCGAAGCTGGGCGGGAGCATTTCATCTATAGCCATTGATCCGTCGCTGCCTGCGGATCGGTGGATTTGGGAGCCTACTGGAGCGCCTGCCGGGACGGGGGAGTTCCTATTCCGTAGCTGCTACAACCTTATCCGACGAGCTTTCCCGGTGTGCTCTGATTACGAGTTCGTCTGGTGCAAGGGTCTGGCCAGGAAGATGCAGTTGTGTGTCTACAAGCTTCTACTGGGCCGCCTCTTGACTAGAGATCGCCTGAGATCGTTTGGGGTGACGGTCCCTGACCCCACTTGTGTGTTGTGCGGTTTGGAACCTGAATCTATTAAGCATATTTTCTTCGAGTGCCCGCTGGCTTGGCAGATTTGGTTGGAGCAGACTCGGGTATTGGGAGTGTTCGCCTCTGGAAAATGTGTGGGTGACATCATCACGGAGATTCGAGATAGCAGGGGTAGGGGGCAGGACTGGTTCCGAACAGCAAGAGTTCGTCTGGCTGCTGCGGTTTGGCACGTATGGCGGGAGCGAAACCGTCGGATTTTCGAGGGGCTGATCACCCCTCCAGTTGGTATTCTCCACAATATTGAGTATGATGTAAAGGCTATGGAGAATTGAGAGTGTGAGTGGGAGTCCCACTCTGTTTGTATGTTGTACGATTATGGTTGTTCTTTTGGAATAAAATTCACCCTTTTTCCAAAAAATATATATATATATATATATATATATATATATATATATATAGGACCTCTAGTTCAAGTGGTTAGAGTGAGGCATATTCACCCCCCAGAGGTTGCTAGTTCGAGCAATGGGGGAAGCGCTTTAATTCCCTAGTGAGAGAATTAAGCGAGGTGGGGGCGGTGCGGCCAGGTGCGGGTGCGGTGAAGCCCCTGTGCGGTGCAGATGCGGTTGCTGTGTGGTGCCAATGTGGGGATTTCGGGACGGGTTGCCTTCGGGCTAGGATTGTGGGCCTTCGGGTTGATTAGTGTAATATCTTTGGCCTAGTCACGAGGTCTTAGATTCATTGTGTAAGTGACATTCGCTTCTAATTTTGAAATATTTACCATATATATATATATATATATATATATATATATATATATATATATATATATATATATATATTTTTTTTTTTTTTTTTTTTTTTTTTTTGAAAGAGGTAAATGTGGCGAACGCTCCCACCGGGAATCGATCTCCTGACCACTCGGGCCGCATGCATCTCTCTTAACCACTAGGCTAGAGATCATTTGCAATATATATATATATATATATATATATATATATATATATATATATATATATATATATATATAAATTCTCTTCGTGACTTTGGAGATCTGAGCCAACAGCAATGACTCCGTGTCTTGGAAGAACCTTCTCTCCCATCAGACTACTTTGAAGGGGCTTATCTCCAGATCAATTTCAAATGGAGAGACTACTGACATATGGTGGAATCCTTGGATCAACCATTTGAGCTGGCAGATCGAGTTGGTAGGCAAGCAATGCCAAAGGCGGGGAGGAGGGCCCGGGTGAGTGCTATTCTTCGGGAGGGTGTGTGGTGTCACTACCACTTTTCTAGCTTGGGGGTATTTTGGTCATTTTGGTCATTTTTGAAAATTTGTGAATTATTTGGAATTATTATTAATTATTTGGATTTATTATAATTAATATGATTTTTAGTGATTTTTAGTAATTTTTGGTAGAATTGATTTTGACCCTATAGTTGACTTTGACTAGTGTTGACTAGAAGACTAACCTAGTGACTAACCTAGGTTAAGACCACTTGGTTAGGTTAAGTAAACTTGGTTTGACCTAATTTAGTGAGGGTTAAGTCATTGGAACTTGTTTGGAGAGATTTGGAGTTGATTTGACTAATATGGCTTATGACTTCATAAGTCATGAAATCATGACTTGACTTAAAGCCCATAGGCCCACACCATGTAGCTAACCCTAATTCTAATCAGCCCATGGCAGCCACTATTGATCCCTTCCCTTCCTATTTAATGCCCCTCAAAGTTAGGGCTAGCCTCCATTAGGTTTTCTTGCCAAGTTTTAGAAAGAGGTATTTCCCATCTTCCATAAATCCTAGTAAATTCATTTTTATTCCTTTTTAACCCAAACAAATTGTATTGAGTCCTAAATTTCCTCTACTTTCTGTTGGTACCAAGTGTTCTCAGCTTTGGAGCTCATTGGAGGAATTTGGCCATCAAGAGGAGCACCTCTTTGTGGAGCTTTTTGGAGCTTTTGTTACTCATAGGTATATTCTTTTCCTCACCATAGAATTCTGTTATTTTTGCATCATTAGGGAGCCCTAGACCTAACCTAACTATAGGAATAGGAATCCCCAAATTTTCGTGTCCTTTCGTGTTCAAACTGGACACGTATCAGTGTCTAGTATTAGGTGTTTGATGAAATGCCCCAATGGGCATTTCGTGTGAATTTTGGGGATTTGTTTGAATAGGAAATTAGTATTTGACCTCGCTTATAGGGTTCTGGTGTCTTTTTGTGTTCTTGGTGTCGTGTCGTGTCGTGTCAGGCACGTGTACACGCGCGTGCGGGGACTGTGCGTGCCCTGCCACTCGGGCACGTTTTCGACACGGACACGCCACCCCCGACACTTGGGATTTGACACACGGTTGGGGGCCGACACTGACACGGGACTCCCCAAGTTTCAGGGCCCCACGTGTCGTGTCGGACACGCACGAACACGTGCACGGGTTTTTGCGCTGTGCAGTGGCTGTTGTTTTTAGCCACTGATACGCGTGTGTCGTGTCGTGTACACGCAACCTGGACACGAGACAGGGTGTCCTATCCCTAGCCCTAGTCTAGGTCGACACGTGGACACAATCTCGTGGGTTGTGTCGCTTTGTGTCGTGCACACGAGCGACGTGAACGCGTGCACGAGGATTGTGTAGTCTGTGTCCTGTGTTTACTGTTTTGGGTTTTTGATTGAATGGACACGTTTGTGTCCACTTTTGTGGACACAAACACATCACGTAGCATGTATACATTATGTTTAATCCTTACCAACCTCTGTATTTGGGTTTTAGTTTAAATTTCATATTTAATTTCTCATTCCCATTAAATTCTGAAACAGTGTGTATCAGTCCACTTTTTCCTGATTTTCCAGTTTGCAAATTTGGATTTTAGCAATCTATTAAACCCACTTAACACAGTTAATTACATGATATTAAGACCCTAACTTGTTCATCTATGTAAATTCTAATTGTATGTCAAATTTGGGTTTGTTTTGAAGTTGTTTGAGGCTGAAATCTGAGATTTCAGTTTAAGGCTATTTTGAACTGTTGTGTTTTAGTTTTTATGTGATTACTTGAGTTATTCAAACTGTTCTTAACTGAGATTGGGTTAATTGAAATCTGGAAGTTAAGTTGGGAAAACTTTGTTAACTGTTTTACTGTGTGATATGGGACCGTACATGTTAATACTGAAATCTGAGTTGTTGGAAATCTGGAATTCCTACATAGGACTGTTCTAAATGGTTTTGTGTG
Source organism: Iris pallida (assembly GCA_029216955.1). Classification (NCBI taxonomy): domain Eukaryota; kingdom Viridiplantae; phylum Streptophyta; class Magnoliopsida; order Asparagales; family Iridaceae; genus Iris; species Iris pallida. The sequence goes on from JANAVB010037020.1 coordinate 6,859,721, forward strand.
CTATCATGGTTTTTGAACTGTTAGATTCAATGATATAAATCTGAAATCTGGAAATGGGGGGGGGGGGGGGGGGGGGGGGGGGGGTTTTGTTCATGTGAAATTCTGAGAATAATGGGGACTGTTCTGAAATGAGTTGGGGTATTTAAATATGAGATGGTATGGACTGTCACTATTGTCACTCACTGAATTCCTGTGATATATCACTGTTTGCACACTAGCACAACACTCTCATACCCCCCCCTACACTCACACACACGTCCCCTCTAGCCACTCACACACACAAGACTACACTCACATGTAATCCCCCACACATTCATGTATCTCACACTCTCTTATGACACACACCCTCTATCTGATACACACACACATACACTTGGACACATATTTATGTGCCCCTCTCTATGCCTATGCATATAGGTATGTATTAACCTATAGGTTGTATGGTAAATCACATTAGCCTATATGTGTATTCTAGTTATATTATTTTAATGGATCTATATGTGTACTATATATTAGATATGTATATATGTGTTATGTGTATAGATGTTTTGTAGGTTGTATAGACTTGGGTTGGCCCATGGCCTAGTCTTTTAGCCTATGGCCTATGGTTGTGCCTGCTTGTCAGTGTAGAGCCTAGAATAGACTAGTATAGTCTTGTTAGACCTAGAATGGCTTGTTAGACCTAGATTAGACTAGTTGACTTAGGTTTGACTTGGTTGACCTAGTTTGACTTCTAGGGTTGACCAGAGTTGACCAAGAGTTGACTTTGGTCTAGATTGACATAGATTCATGTAGAATGCATTGATTTGCATCTTATTATCATTGTAGACTCATAGTGACTTGTACTGTTCTATAGGAGACAGACACCACTCCTCGGACAGTATATATTCTCTCAGATTCACCAGTTACAGGCGAGTACATTCTCTGATCATTTCATATCCTGCATTAGGAGTATATTTCCTGCTTTAGATTACTTTACATGATGCTGACACGTTGGAAACACGGATTAGTACTATATGGATCTTGTTGGGCGATATTATCCCCTTAGCGGATACATCGGGTATTTCGTGTTCGTGTACTTTATCGTGAACATCGTGTACTCCTTGTATTTGTGACATTCGTGTACGAAACGTATGAAATCGTGTATAATCATGTATTCACATGACCTTCGTGTACAATAACATAACTTAGCCAGATCCTTGTGTATTGATTGGGGCGGGGGAGTAGAAGTGGTTATGTATTCAATCTAGTAGATTACTCGTGTACGACCTCTGTAGATTACTCATGTATAACATCGTGCCGTTTACATAACCATCTTGTGCTCTAAATCACTAGACACTACCAGTTCTCTATATACTGTAGCTATTTATTTACAGTCTTTCCTGTTTATCATATTATTCTTCAGTTTCTTGTATCTTACTCTCTAGCATGATTATATATCCTGACCTGCTATGATTTGTTGAGATGTACTGTGCTCGCTCCTGTCCTGACTGGACCTATTGAAATATTACAGAGGACGAGGCTGAGGCGTTCTGCCCTACCTACTACGGTGCTACACTAGACGAGTGCCTAGACTTGGACCAGTAGCAGGATCCACTAGCAGTAGATGACACTCCCTTAGACTAGGACTGTCTTTACTTTACTTGGATTACTGTATTTGGATTTCAGAGATTTGGACATGTATTTGTTTATAGACACCTAGAATTCTGGTTGTATCTCTGGGATGTTTCTTTCCTGGATATTATCATCTTTTATCTTTCTATCTTATTTCCTGTTCTACCTTAGCTGTGATTGAGATATATTCTGTTATGTCACCCCCATTCGGGGAGTATAACTGTTTATTACCTGTATCTGTTAGATGTTGTGACCTAGGACAGCGTTCTACCGCCGACACTGCGGCGTAGGCTGGACGTACCCACGTCTTGTGCCCTTACTCTAGGGTGCGGGTCGTGACACGTTTTTAGTGGTGGCCCATGCAGGTCTAGGTTGGAAATGTAGTGGTATTCGAACTAGAATATCGCTGCAGCCTGCAGTAGGAATTAGTATATTTTTGAAGGTACTCAATCACACTAGAAAAATTCCGTATCAGATTCCGTATATCTATTTTGCTGCTTATTGTCTTCCTTAGAACTTTAAACTGTCCTCCTTTGATTTTTCGACTCATTCTCAGTAATTGTTTCTTGTTTGATCTGTGTCTCCAGGATGGTTGAGACGCGATCGCATCGCCCCGTGACGGGAGAGGCTGGAGAGGGGTCTGCCACCTCTCATGTCCGGCAGCCAGCTCCCAGTGCCACAGGGCCAGTGCAGCCCTCAGGAGTCGGTGTTTCTGCCACTTTTGGAGGAGCACCTCCAGCAGTCAGGAGGCCAGTTGTGATTCCTGAGATCCTTCCACCGCAGCAGCCTCCGCCTGCGGGGATGGTAGATGCTGCACATCTCTTCTCCTTCGTGGAGAGGATTCTTGAGTCCCACCAGCAGCAGCAGACGAGGCAGACTGCATATTTTAGGCAGGGGATCGACGAGGCACACCAGCTAGTTCGCACCACAGTGGAGATGATTACTGCACAGGGGGCCCAGCAGCAGCCCCGTCGGAGGGAGAAGGACATTCAGGACTTCCAGAAGATGCATCCTCGGGAGTTCTTCGGCACGGAGGGCATTCACATTGCAGATGACTGGATAGAGCATATTGAGGAGATCTTCCGACTGGCGGAGATACCAGATCGACTCCAGATCGAGGCGGTGGGCAGCCAGATGCAGGACTTAGCCCGTGCGTGGTACCAGGCAGATCCCAGGGTGGGAGTTGAGGGCCAGACTTGGGCCCAGTTCAAGGAGTTGTTCAAGGAGCAGTTCTTTCCTGATGTTGCCTTGGGAGGTATCGAGGCACAGTTCGAGGCTCTGGTTCAGGGGAACCAGACGGTAGCTGAGTATGCCGGGGAGTTCTGCAGATTGGCCCGGTTCATAGATGACTTGACCGAGAAGACGAAGGCGAGGAAGTTTCGCCGAGGTCTGATTAGAGAGATTCGGTCGCTGACTAAGAGCGACCGGAACGCCACTTTTGCTGAGATATTTTCTGGGGCTATGGCGACGGAGGACGACCTAGGGCTGAAGCTGAAGAGGGGTCGCGACTTCCAGAGTGGCAGTAGCAGTTAGGGGCAGGCCAAGAGACCTCACTTCCAGCAGCACTTTCAGCAGCAAAGGCCAGTTCAGCAGCACCAGCATCAGGGCCGTGCACCTTTTCAGCAGGTGCAGCACCAGCAGCAGAGAGGGCAGCAGGCACCCAGGCAGCAGGCTATTAGTTGTACTTTCTGCAAGAAGCCTGGGCACAAGTGGGACGAGTACAGGAAGAGGCTCGGTAGATGCTTGATGTGTGGATCAGCAGACCATCAGATGCGAGAGTGTCCAGTTGCGTCGATGCGTCCGATCCCAGGAGGAGCTGGGGCAGCCAAGGCTCCAGCAGGCCAGCAGAGGGGACCAGCCCTGCAGACCCAGCAGCAGAGGTTCCAGCAGCAGGCACGAGGTGGACAGCAGGGGCGAGCTTTTGCCATGGCAGCTGAGGATGCCGAGGCCATCGGGGAGCTGATAGCAGGTTCGGTTCTTCTCGATTCCCTTTCAGCATTTGCACTCTTTGATTCCGGGGCTTCCCACAGCTTTGTGTCAGTATCATATGCTATTAGACACAGTTTGGTTTCTGAACCATTACCTAGGACCTGCAAGATCACGACCGGGGGTGGGGTCATCCTCGTGAGTGATGTTTGCAGAGGACGGAGTGTTATATTGGGAGGCCGAGAGTTGGGAGTGAGTTTACTCGTCATGCCATTACCGAACTACGATATAGTACTAGGTATGGACTGGCTGAGTAGACACCACGCCCGCATTGATTGCCGTAGGGGTAGAGTTTTGTTCGGGGCGCCAGGAGAGCCAGAGTTTGAGTACACCCGGCGGCAGGCAGAGCAGGACGACGGAGTCTTCTGTGGAGCTTCAGTTGAGGAGCAGGTGGCTCCGCATCCCTTGATCGCAGAGTTTATGGACGTATTTCCAGAGGAGTTGCCAGGGCTTCCACCGGACAGAGATGTAGAGTTCTCGATAGACTTGGTTCCCGGCGCGGAACCGATCTCCCAGCATGTCTATCGAGTGAACAACAGCCAGTTGGTGGAGCTGAAGAAGCAGGTGGATGAGCTGCAGGACAAGGGCTTCATTCGCTCGAGTTCTTCACCTTGGGGTGCACCGGTACTCTTCGTACCCAAGAAGGATGGGTCGGTACGTATGTGTATCAACTACAGGGCACTTAACAACCTGACAATCAAGAACAGATATCCACTGCCGCGGATCGATGATCTGTTTGATCAGTTGAGCGGAGCTCGGGTGTTCTCCAAGATTGATTTGAGGTCGGGTTATCACCAGGTGAAGGTGAAGGCGGAGGATATTCCCAAGACCGCTTTCAGGATGCTGTACGGGCAGTTTGAGTTTTTGGTTATGCCGTTTGGGCTAACCAATGCACCAGCAGTGTTTATGAATCTAATGAACAAGGTGTTCCACCAGTACTTGGACAAGTTCGTGGTGATGTTCATTGATGATATCTTGGTATATTCCAAGACTGAGGAGGAGCACGAGGAGCATCTGCGGATAGTGCTAGAGACTCTCAGGAGGGAGCAGCTTTATGGGAAACTCTCCAAGTGTGAGTTTTTCTTGGACCGGGTGGACTTCTTGGGGCATGTAGTGACTGGAGATGGTATCTCAGTTGACCCCAAGAAGATTGTAGCAGTTGAGGCCTGGACAGCGCCGACTTCAGTGGCAGAGATCAGGAGTTTCCTGGGGCTGACAGGATATTATAGGAGATTTGTGCAGGATTTCTCTCGGGTTGCAGAGCCGTTGACACGGTTGACCCGGAAGGATACTGAGTTTGTTTGGTCAGAGGAGTGTCAGGCAGCTTTTGATGAGTTGAAGAAGCGGCTTACGACAGCTCCGATTCTGACATTGCCTTCAGGATCAGGTGGATTCACTATTTATAGTGATGCTTCAGGGAAGGGGCTGGGTTGTGTCTTGCAGTAGCATGGGAAGGTGATTGCCTATGCTTCCAGGCAATTGCGTCCCGATGAGAAGAACTACCCTACCCATGACCTGGAGCTGGCGGCGGTGATTTTTGCTTTGAAGTTGTGGAAGCACTATCTGTATGGCGAGAGGGTGGAGATTTTCACAGATCACAAGAGCTTGAAGTATGTGTTTACACAGAAAGAGCTCAACATGAGGCAGCGCAGATGGCTAGAGTTGATGAAGGACTTTGACATCTCACTTCAGTATCACCCGGGGAAGGCCAACGTGGTTGCCGATGTCTTGAGTAGGTATCCGACAGCCATGTGTTTGACCATGGATCGGCACTTGCTTGCAGACTTAGAGTCTCGGGATTGAGGTGATCGTGCCGGGAGTGCAGATGCAGTTATGGGGCCTTCAGATACAGTCGGACTTGATGGACAGGATCAAGGCGACACAGTTCGATGATGTGGCTCTGCGGTGTATCCGAGAGCAGATCAGTGCGGGAGTGGAGGATGTTGAGTTCTCACTTGCAGAGGATGGTGCCCCGAGGCACGGTTCCCGGTTATGTGTGCCCAGCGGGGAGCTCAGAGAGCAGATTATGCAGGAGGCTCACAGATCGCAGTACTCTATACATCCTGGTGCCAATAAGATGTACAGGGATCTGCGAGAGCATGTCTGGTGGTACGGGATGAAGAGGGAGGTGTCCCACTTCGTAGCTAGATGCTTGGTCTGTCAGCAGGTCAAGGCAGAGAGGCAGAGGCCCGGAGGATTATTGCAGCCGTTGCCCATTCCAGAGTGGAAGTGGGAACATATTACCATGGATTTCGTATCTGGGTTGCCGCGTACACCAGGAGGGAAAGACGCGATTTGGGTCATCGTTGACAGGTTGACCAAATTGGCCCACTTCTTGCCATTCAAGGTGGGTACGTCTACAGAGAGGCTCGCGGAGTTGTATATGAGGCAGATAGTCAGGATTCACGGAGTTCCCGTCAGCATAGTCTCAGATCGGGATAGCCGCTTTACTTCCCATTTCTGGAGGAGTCTGCAGACTAGTTTGGGCACTCAGCTCAAATTTAGTACTGCATACCACCCCCAGACGGACAGACAGTCAGAGAGGACTATTCAGACACTTGAGGATATGCTGCGGACGTGCGTCTTGGATTTTGGAGGTTCCTGGGAGGATCACCTGTATTTGGTGGAGTTTGCTTACAACAACAGTTTTCAGGCCAGCATTGAGATGTCACCGTTTGAGGCTCTGTACGGGCGTAGGTGTCGTACACCCTTATCTTGGGATGATGTTGGAGAGCGAGCTTTACTGGGACCAGAGATGGTTGTTGACGCAGCCGAGAAGGTGAAGTTCATCAGGGACAGACTTCGCGTGGCGCAGGACAGACATCGGCACTGGGCCGATAGCACCGGAGGCCGCTGGAGTTTGAGGTACAGATTTAGAGATAGGATTAGAAGTAGGTTGTATTTTGTTTTGTTTGTTTGATTGATCGTGTTTGATTTTTAATAACTTAAGACCTTGCTTGTGATTAGGTTGGAGACATGGTTTTTCTGCGGATATCTTCGACTCGTGGAACGATACGTTTTGGTGGAGGTGGGAAGCTTAGCCCGCGCTTCATCGGCCCTTTCGTTATCAGCGGGAGAGTCGGTGACGTGGCATACAGGCTAGACTTGCCACCTGCACTAGTGAGAGTTCACAACGTATTCCACGTGTCACAGTTGAGACGGTACGTGGCTGACCCTAGCCATATGCTCGATCATTCGGAGATTGAGGTTGGGCCTGCTCTCAGTTATCTAGAGCAGCCTGTGGAGATTCTGGATCGCCGAGAGAAGGTATTGAGGAACCAGGTGATACCCTTGGTACGCGTCGCATTGAGGCATCATTATCCAGGAGAGTCGACCTGGGAGCGGGAGGATGAGATGCGCGAGCGGTACCCCTATCTTTTTGGACCTTGAGGTATACTTTTCTATCATTCTCAGCAGTTTAGTTTCGCCTTTAATTTCGAGAACGAAATTATTTTAAGGAGGGTAGATTTGTCACTACCACTTTTCTAGCTTGGGAGTATTTTGGTCATTTTTGAAAATTTGTGAATTATTATTAATTATTTGGATTTATTATAATTAATATGATTTTTAGTGATTTTTAGTGATTTTTGGTAGAATTGATTTTGACCCTATAGTTGACTTTGACTAGTGTTGACTAGAAGACTAACCTAGTGACTAACCTAGGTTAAGACCACTTGGTTAGGTTAAGTAAACTTGGTTTGACCTAATTTAGTGAGGGTTAAGTCATTGGAACTTGTTTGGAGAGATTTGGAGTTGATTTGACTAATATGGCTTATGACTTCATAAGTCATGATTAATGACTTGACTTAAAGCCCATAGGCCCACACCATGTAGCTAACCCTAATTCTAATTAGCCCATGGTAGCCACTATTGATCCTTTCCCTTCCTATTTAATGCCCCTCAAAGTTAGGGCTAGCCTCCATTAGGTTTTCTTGCCAAGTTTTAGAAAGAGGTATTTCCCATCTTCCATAAATCCTAGTAAATTCATTTTTATTCCTTTTTAACCCAAACAAATTGCATTGAGTCCTAAATTTCCTCTACTTTATGTTGGTACCAAGTGTTCTCAGCTTTGGAGCTCATTGGAGGAATTTGGCCATCAAGAGGAGCACCTCTTTGTGGAGCTTTTTGGAGCTTTTGTTACTCATAGGTATATTCTTTTCCACACCATAGAATTCTGTTATTTTTGCATCTTTAGGGAGCCCTAGACCTAACCTAACTATAGGAATAGGAATCCCCAAATTTTCGTGTCCTTTCGTGTCCAAACTGGACACGTATCAGTGTCTAGTATTAGGTGTTTGATGAAATGCCCCAATGGGCATTTCGTGTGAATTTTGGGGATTTGTTTGAATAGGAAATTAGTATTTGACCTCGCTTATAGGGTTCTGGTGTCTTTTTGTGTTCTTGGTGTCGTGTCGTGTCGTGTCAGGCACGTGTACACGCGGTCGTGCACACGCGCGCGCGGGGACTGTGCGTGCCCTGCCACTCGGGCACGATTTCGACACGGACACGCCACCCCGACACTTGGGATTTGACACACGGTTGGGGGCCGACACTGATACGGGGCTCCCCAAGATTCAGGGCCCCACGTGTCGTGTCGGACACGCACGAACACGTGCACGGGTTTTTGCGCTGTGCAGTGGCTGTTGTTTTTAGCCACTGATACGCGTGTGTCGTGTACACGCAACCTGGACACGAGACAGGGTGTCCTATCCCTAGCCCTAGTCTAGGTCGACACGTGGACACAATCTCGTGGGTTGTGTCGCTTTGTGTCGTGCACACGAGCGACGTGAACGCGTGCACGAGGATTGTGTAGTCTGTGTCCTGTGTTTACTGTTTTGGGTTTTTGATTGAATGGACACGTTTGTGTCCACTTTTGTGGACACAAACACATCACGTAGCATGTATACATTATGTCTAATCCTTACCAACCTCTGTATTTGGGTTTTAGTTTAAATTTCATAGTTAATTTCTCATTCCCATTAAATTCTGAAACAGTGTGTATTAGTCCACTTTTTCCTGATTTTCCAGTTTGCAAATTTGGATTTTAGCAATCTATTAAACCCACTTAACACAGTTAATTACATGATATTAAGACCCTAACTTGTTCACCTATGTAAATTCTAATTGTATGTCAAATTTGGGTTTGTTTTGAAGTTGTTTGAGGTTGAAATCTGAGATTTCAGTTTAAGGCTATTTTGAACTGTTGTGTTTTAGTTTTTATGTGATTACTTGAGTTATTCAAACTGTTCTTAACTGAGATTGGGTTAATTGAAATCTGGAAGTTAAGTTGGGAAAACTTTGTTAACTGTTTTACTGTGTGATATGGGACCGTACATGTTAATACTGAAATCTGAGTTGTTGGAAATCTGGAATTCCTGTTCTAAATGGTTTTGTGTGCTATCATGGTTTTTGAACTGTTAGATTCAATGATATAAATCTGAAATCTGGAAATGGGGGGATGGGGGGTGGGGTGGGGGGGGGTTTGGGTTTGTTCATGTGAAATTCTGAGAATAATGGGGACTGTTCTGAAATGAGTTGGGGTATTTAAATATGAGATGGTATGGACTGTCACTATTGTCACTCACTGAATTCCTGTGATATATCACTGTTTGCACACTAGCACAACACTCTCATACCCCCTTTCACTCACACACACGTCCCCTCTAGCCACTCACACACACAAGACTACACTCACATGTAATCCCCCACACATTCATGTATCTCACACTCTCTTATGACACACACCCTCTATCTGATACACACACACACATACACTTGGACACATATTTATGTGCCCCTCTCTATGCCTATGCATATAGGTATGTATTAACCTATAGGTTGTATGGTAAATCACATTAGCCTATATGTGTATTCTAGTTATATTATTTTAATGGATCTATATGTGTACTAAATATTAAATATGTATATATGTGTTATGTGTATAGATGTTTTGTAGGTTGTATAGACTTGGGTTGGCCCATGGCCTAGTCTTTTAGCCTATGGCCTATGGTTGTGCCTGCTTGTCAGTGTAGAGCCTAGAATAGACTAGTGTAGTCTTGTTAGACCTAGAATGGCTTGTTAGACCTAGATTAGACTAGTTGACTTAGGTTTGACTTGGTTGACCTAGTTTGACTTCTAGGGTTGACTAGAGTTGACCAAGAGTTGACTTTGGTCTAGATTGACCTAGATTCATGTAGAATGCATTGATTTGCATCTTATTATCATTGTAGACTCATAGTGACTTGTACTGTTCTATAGGAGACGGTGTATCATTGTAGACTCATAGTGACTTGTACTGTTCTATAGGAGACAGACACCACTCCTCGGACAGTATATATTCTCTCAGATTCACTGGTTACAGGCGAGTACATTCTCTGATCATTTCATATCCTGCATTAGGAGTATATTTCCTGCTTTAGATTACTTTACATGATGCTGACACGTTGGAAACACGGATTAGTACTATATGGATCTTGTTGGGCGATGTTATCCCCTTAGCGGATACATCGGGTATTTCGTGTTCGTGTACTTTATCGTGAACATCGTGTACTCCTTGTATTTGTGACATTCGTGTACGAAACGTGTGAAATCGTGTATAATCATGTATTCACATGACCTTCGTGTACAATAACATAACTTAGCCAGATCCTTGTGTATTGATTGGGGCGGAGGAGCAGAAGTTGTTATGTATTCAATCTAGTAGATTACTCGTGTACGACCTCTGTAGATTACTCGTGTATAACATCGTGCCGTTTACATAACCATCTTGTGCTCTGAATCACTAGACACTACCAGCTCTCTATATACTGTAGCTATTTATTTACAGTCTTTCCTGTTTATCATATTATTCTTCAGTTTCTTGTATCTTACTCTCTAGCATGATTATATATCCTGACCTGCTATGATTTGTTGAGATGTACTGTGCTCGCTCCTGTCCTGACTGGACCTGTTGAAATATTACAGAGGACGAGGCTGAGGCGTTCTGCCCTACCTACTACGGTGCTACACTAGACGAGTGCCTGGACTTGGACCAGCAGCAGGATCCACTAGCAGTAGATGACACCCCCTTAAACTAGGACTGTCTTTACTTTACTTGGATTACTGTATTTGGATTTCAGAGATTTGGACATGTATTTATTTATAGACACTTTGTATCTCTGGGATGTTTCTTTCCTGGATATTATCATCTTTTATCTTTCTATCTTATTTCCTGCTCTATCTTAGCTGTGATTGAGATATATTCTGTTATGTCACCCCCATTCGGGGAGTATAACTGTTTATTACCTGTATCTGTTAGATGTTGTGACCTAGGACAGCGTTCTACCGCCGACACTGCGGCGTAGGCTGGACGTACCCACGTCTTGTGCCCTTACTCTAGGGTGCGGGTCGTGACATGTGGCGAGCGGACCTTCACCCTATGACGAGACAGTTTCGGCAGGAGATTGAAACGGTCCAGGTAGATACTGAGAGTACGGATGGGAACCGACGGGTGTGGACGGACACTGATCAACATACCTTTTCCCAATCGTTCGTGTACGCGTCAATTAGGGAGGTTCACCCTCCCATGGAGCTATCTCAGATGGTGTGGACCAAAGGGGAGGCCTCTAAAATACAATTTTGCTTGTACAAACTGTCTTGGGAAGTTGCTTACTCGGGACCGCCTAGTGAGATTTGGTGTGCAGATTCCGTCACCTTTGTGCGAGTTATGCAAGCAAGATCATGAATCTATGGAGCACTTATTCTTTAGATGTTCTTTCTCATCATCCGTTTGGCAACATCAATGTTCTCAGCTCAGCTTACAGACTCATGACGTCCGAAGTTGGAGAGAGGAAGTGACAGATATCATAGCCGAAAGGAATCAGGGCTCTCAGTGGTACAAAACAACAAAGATTCGACTGGTGGCTGCAGTCTATCATATATGGAAGGAAAGAAACAATAAAATTTTTGAGTTGGTGATTACGTCCACTATTGGGGTGATACACAATATAGATTTTGATGTAAAAGTGATGGAGAATTTTAAGTATCTACCAAGATCTGCCTTGTAGACTTCTTAAATTTTTATATATAACAAGTACCTTCTTCCAATATATATATATATATATATATATATATATATATATATTGGAAATAAGGTGAATTTTATTCCAAATGAAAAGCCATAATCTTACAACATACAAACAGAGTGGGACTCCCACTCAAACTCTCATCAATTCTCCATAGCCTTTACATCATACTCAATGTTATGGAGAATACCAACTGGGGGGGAGACCAGCCCCTCAAATATCCGCCGGTTTCGCTCCCGCCATACGTGTCAAACCGCAGCAGCCAAACGAACTCTGGCTGTTCGGAACCAGTCCTGCCCCCTACCCCTGCTATCTCGGATCTCTGAGATGATGTCCCCCACACATTTCCCGGAGGCGCACACTCCCAATAACCGACTCTGCTCCGACCAAATCTGCCAAGCCAACGTGCACTCGAAGAAGATATGCTTTATAGATTCAGGCTCCAACCCGCACAGCACACATGAGGGATCAGGAACCGGCACCCCAAACGACCGTAAACGATCTTTAGTCAAGAGGCGGCCCAGAAGTAGCTTGTAGACACACAACTGCATCTTCCTGGCCAGACCCTTGCACCAAACGAAGTCGTAATCAGAACACAACGGGAAAGCTCGCCGGATAAGGTTGTAGCAGCTACGGAATTGGAACTCCCCCGTCCCGATAGGGGCCCCTGTCGGCTCCCAAATCCATCGATCCGCAGGCAGTGTCGGATCTATGGCAGTAGATGAAATGCTCCCACCCAGCTCCTCAGTGAACCGATATGAATCAGGATGCCACTCCCCATCACGTATGATGCGCCTGCATGTCAGACCCCGTCTGTCCTCCTGATGAGTCGGGACACCTCTGATGTCCAACAGCGACCGCCGATCAATCCAAGGGTCCAGCCAGAGGTCCGTGCTCGACCCGTCCTTCATGACCCTCCGGATAGCAGACTTGAGAACCCCCCTGTGTCCCAAGATAGTCTTGAACGTGACTGAATGGTTGTTGTCAGAAGAGCACGTCCAAAAACTACCCTGCTTCACGTATCTACTGTGCATCCAGTCCGCCCAGAGAGATCCCCTGCTTATAAATCTCCAGGCCAGCTTAAGCGCAGAGGCCTCCCTGAACTCCAGCAGCGGGCGGAGCCCCACCCCTCCCTCCTTCCTGGGACGACAAAGCTGGTCCCAGGAGATCGCATGCATACCCCCCCTCCAGATGAAGTCGACACATAATCTCTCCACACGCCGGATAGTGGCCACAGGTAGGAGGATGGACTGCAGCCAAAAGTGGGCCACAGCCGAGATCACCGATCTGACCAACTCGATGCGCCCGCCAAAGGACAGACCTGCTGCTTGCCAACCCTCCACTCGCCTCTGGACATACTCCACCAGACTCGTGCAATCCTGATCCCGAGCATAGTTGACTGTGAGGGGCACCCCGAGGTACCGCACCGGAAGATCACTCTTTGCAATACCCAGAACCTCAGCCCTCTCCTCCTTCTGGGTGCACAGGGAGCTGAAGTAGACCCTACTCTTATCCCTGTTCAACTGGAGACCCGAAAAAGCCTGCAAGTCTTCCATAATAGTCGCAAGCGTCTGTAGCCCCTCCGACGAAGGCTGGATGAAGACTAGCAGGTCATCAGCATAAATGAGATGTGTAACTGGGGGAACCATCCTCCGAAACAGAGGAACCAGTCGTCCACGGTGCACTGCCCGATCCATCAAACAAGTAAAGTACTCCATAACTAGCGTGAACAGGTAAGGGGACAATAGGTCACCTTGTCTGATACCACGGTTGCTCTGGAAGTACCCATAAGGAATACCATAGATGAGAACAGAGAAAGTAGGGGACGTAATGCACTCCCTGATCATCTCAACCCAGTGATCCGCGAATCCCATGGCAGACATCAGATGACAGAGGAAGTCACGATTGACCATGTCATATGCCTTCCTCAAGTCCAATTTAACACAGGCTTTCTCCCCTCCCGGTCTGCTGAAACCCCTTACCATCTCATGTGCCAGGAGACTGTGCTCAGCGATCGACCTCCCCTTGATGAACGCAGCCTGATTCGGGGATACCAAGTCTTGCATGATCCTCTCCATCCGCCGGCACATAAGGTGCGTAATTATCTTATAAAGATATTTACAACACGCAATGGGTCTGAAGTCCGCCAAAGCTGTCGCTCCCTCCTTCTTCGGCACTAATGTCAGGAAAGTATGATTAAGCTCTTTCAGCAGCTTCATATATATATATATATATATATATATATATATATATATATATATATATATATATGTGTGTGTGTGTGTGTGTGGGGGGGGGGAAGCGGATCAAAAGCCCCCCTTAGAAAATTCCCTAAAAACCTCCTCACTCTCAGCCGTCCATTTAATGTTAATATTAATGTTAATGTTAATATTAATGTTAATATTAATATATATATGCTTACTCAGTTTCCCTCCCAATATGTCCCTACTGTTGAGGTGGAGGAGGATATGACAGAGACGGATATGGTACCTCCCCCGGGTACCAGTTCCGGTGATGTACATGGGGTCCCCTCACTTAATAATTAATGACGATTATAGCCTGGAATGTGAGGGGTGCTTGCTCACTAGGGAGAGGGAGGGAGATTTGTGGGGTTCTGTATAGGGAGAAATGTGATATATCTGTGCTACTGGAATCCAAGATTAAAGGGGATAAGACTCTTGCACGTCGGACCCCAAATTATTGGGGACAGCTTCACAACTTGGCTCTCTGCGACATAGCGCATATCTGGGTCAGATGGAGCTTGAAGTGCTGGGATGAGGACCTGATCTTGATGTCGGAGCAACTGATTGCCATCGTTTTCACAAACAAATGTGGCTTTCGGTTCTTACTTGGAGCGGTATACGGCCACAACGACAGGAGACGTCGGGAGGTCTTATGGCGTGACATTGCCAGAGTGGCGTCCGTTGCTGATTCCTCTCACCTCCCGCTCCTCCTGATGGGTGACTTTAATGCTCTTCTGCACAGAGGGGAGAAGATGGGTGGCAGACCGGTTCCAGATCCGATATTGCAGGATTTCCAGAGTTTCCTTCTCCAGTCGAGTTTTCAGAGCCTATCTCGCTCGGGGTATATCTGGACTTGGCACAACAAAGCAGTCAGGAACAGGGTGGCTTGTCAGCTGGATAGGGCACTGGGTAACGGGGAGTGGTTTCGCCGCTTCCCTCACTCTCTGGCTGTGGGGTTGGCCGTTGGGACGAGTGACCATTCCCCTATCAGGGTAGGGTTCACTTCCAGCCCCTCAGTGCGGTCACGCCCCTTCCGGTACAACGACAGCTGGTTCCTATCCGAGGGCTACTCAGAGGCGGTCTTGGAGGGTGTGGCACATCAGGTTGAGGGGATAGCGCAGTATCAGATGGTTCACCGGCTCAAGTACACTAAGAAGGTGCTCCGGACTTGGGTGAAGAGGTTGCCTAAGTCCTCTCTTGAAGATAAGGAGGCGGAACTTCGGGTCATACAGCATTCCATGCAATCTGATATGTTAAATGGTAATCTTGCGGCTAGAGAGAAGGAGCTGATTGGGGAAGTCAATACTCTGCGGCTGCAAAAAGAGATTAGTGCAGCTCAGCGCGCTAAATGCTCTTGGCTTAAGCATTGCGACCGATATAACAAGTTCTTCTATGATGTCATTCGCACCAGACAACATCGGAATACCATTTCTCAGCTCCTTGACACGGATGGCAATCTGATTGGGGAGCCGTCCAAGATCTCAGGAGAGGCGGTCAGGTATTACTATGAGTTATACTTTCAGACTGACTTATTTATCTGTGTTCCCAGAGGTAGTTACAAAGAGATTGGTGACTCCATAAGGTAACAGCCTCTTGCTGGCCCCTGTCATTATGGAGGAGGTGGAGGCCATTATCAAGAAAGCGGACCCCAACAAAGCTTCCGGCCCGGATGGATTTAGTAGTAGGTTTTACAAGCGCCACTGGGATATTCTGAAAGTCCCTGTTCTTGAGGCGGTCCAGGAGTTCTTCTCTGAGGGGAAGCTTTTGAAGGAGCTTAACCACACTTTCTTGACTCTGGTACCTAAGAAGGGGGGGACGACCACGCTGGCGGACTTTAGGCCTATTGCGTGCTGTAATTATCTTTATAAAATAATTACGCACCTCATGTGCCGGCGCATGGAGGGGATCATGCAGGACCTTGTCTCCCCGAACCAGGCGACGTTCATCAAGGGTCGATCTATAGCTGAGCATAGCCTTCTAGCGCATAAGATGGTGAGGGGCTTCAACAAACCTGACGGGGAGAAGGCTTGTGTAAAGCTAGATTTGAGGAAGGCCTATGACATGGTCAACAGGGAGTTCGTATGCCACCTTTTGTCTGCTATGGGGTTTGCTGATCGTTGGGTTGCGCTGATTCGAGAATGCATATCGTCTCCTACCTTCTCGGTCCTTATCCAGGATATTCCGCATGGGTTCTTCAAAAGCAACCTTGGACTCCGGCAAGGTGACCCCCTGTCACCTTACCTGTTCACGTTTGTCATGGAGTACTTTACCTGCTTGATGAATAGGGCGGTCCATTTCGGGAGGATTGTCCCGTTGTTCAGGAGAGTTGATCCGCCGGTTACCCACCTCATCTATGCCGACGATCTACTGGTGTTCATTCACCCTTCGTTGGAGGGTATGAACACGTTATCTGAGATTATGGGTGAGCTGGAATCACACTCGGGTCTACAGATGAACAGAGAGAAGAGCAGGGTCTACTTCAGTTCACTCTGCCTTCAGAAGGAGGAGCGCGCTGCTGCACTGGACGTGGAGATGAGTGATCTCCCAGTGAAATAACTGGGAGTTCCTTTGACAGTCAATTATGCTCGTGACCAGGATTGCTGTAGCCTGGTGGAGTATATCCAGCGGAGAGTGAAAGGTTGGCAAGCGGCCGGGTTATCTTTTGGAGGGCGTATAGAGTTAGTCCGTTCGGTTATCTCTGCCCTGGCTCAGTTCTGGCTGCAGTCTATTTTGATTCCCATGGCTACCATCAGAAAAGTTGAAAGGATCTGTGCCGATTTTATCTGGAGGGGGGGCCTTCATGCGATTTCTTGGGAACAGCTATGTCGGCCAAAGATGGAGGGAGGGGTGGGTCTCTGTTGGCTATCAGGGAAGCCTCGGCCATGAAACTGGCATGGCGGTTCATCAAAGGGAAATCCCTCTGGGCGGAGTGGATGCAATCTCGCTATGTGAGGAATGACAACTTCTGGAGGTGTGGTATTGACAAAAATTACTCTGTGACCTTCAAACATATTATGAGACACATAGCCGTCCTCCAATCGGCTGTCAGGAGGATCATGAGTGATGGGACTGGAACTGACCTTTGGCTGGATCCCTAGATAGAGCACCAGTCTCTGGTGGACATTTTGGGCGATCGGGATCACAAGGAGGTGGGCAGAGGTCTGTCCTGTCAGCACATCATCAGGAATGGAACTTGGAGCCCGGAGTCCTACCGTCATACTGAGGGACTTGGTGAGCTTATTCGCGGGATTGAGATTGATTCATACCAGCCTGAGGATATTTGGGTCTGGGATCCGCCTGGCATGTCTGGAGGTACTGCCTTGGGGGAGTTCTCCTTCCAGACTGGCTACAACCTTATTCGTAGTGCAAATCTTCCAATTGGTGATTATGACTTTATTTGGTGCAAGGATCTGGCCAGGAAAATGCAGCTATGTATGTATCGCCTGCTCCTTGGTCGTCTTCTGACCAGGGACAGACTCATCTCTTTTGGGGTCCAGGTCCCCAATCCGAAGTGTGCACTCTGTGATTTGGAGGAGGAATCGATGACCCAACTATTTTTTGAATGTGGAGTTTCATGGTCAATTTGGTCTGAGCAGATTCGTATGCTGGGTGGGGGTATCTCGGGCAGGTCGATTGATGATATCATCATGGGTATTCGAGATTGCAGAGGGAGAGGCTCGATCTGGTTCAAGACTGCTAGGATTCGGCTGGCAACTGCTGTCTGGCACGTTTGGCGGGAGAGGAATCGGCGCATATTCGAGGGACTTATCACCCCTCCGGTTGCTATCATCCATAATTTGGCGTTTGATGTAAAGGAAATGGTCGACTGACGGATGGACGACCATTCGTCTGTATGTTGTATGAGTATTGTCTGATTTTGGAATAAAATTTACCCTTTTTTCAAAAAAAATAATATATTCTATGCACACACCTACGACCGTGGTTCGAACCCACCCAGCCAGACCTGATGCCATCCTACGCTACCACCTAAGCTCGACTAGAAGAATTTGATTTCATATGGGTCAACATATTGGCCTAAAAAATGCAACTATACATGTATAAATTGCTATTGGGACGACTTCTGACAATGGATAAGCTTGTTCGGTTTGGAGTTCAACTCAATTCACAAAGGTGTGTCCTATGCAACCAACAGGATGACTTGATTCGTCATCTATTCTTTGAATGCGTGACGTCTTGGTCCATATGACAGACACAGAGTAGAAGAGGATTGGGTGGCTGTACTGATTCGAGGAGAGTTTGCGACATTATTGTTTGGATTAGGGAACGGAAAAATCGAGGTGGGATGTGATATATAGAAGAACGGATCAGACTTGCTACGTCGGTTTGGCATGTGTGGAGAGAGCAAAATAGGCAAATTTTTGAGGGACTAACTACCCCCATTATAGAAATTTTACACAATATTGATTTTGATGTATCTGCTTTGAAGAGGCAGCCTTGAAAGTGTGGAAGTTGTACTTGACGTTTTGATTATATATGAAATTTACCTATATATATATATATTTTTTTGGAAAAAGGGTGAATTTTATTCCAAAAGAACAACCATAATCGTACAACATACAAACAGAGTGGGACTCCCACTCACACTCTCAATTCTCCATAGCCTTTACATCATACTCAATATTGTGGAGAATACCAACTGGAGGGGTGATCAGCCCCTCGAAAATCCGACGGTTTCGCTCCCGCCATACGTGCCAAACCGCAGCAGCCAGACGAACTCTTGTTGTTCGGAACCAGTCCTGCCCCCTACCCCTGCTATCTCGAATCTCCGTGATGATGTCACTCACACATTTTCCAGAGGCGAATACTCCCAATACCCGAGTCTGCTCCAACCAAATCTGCCAAGCCAGCGGGCACTCGAAGAAAATATGCTTAATAGATTCAGGTTCCAAACCGCACAACACACAAGTGGGGTCAGGGACCGTCACCCCAAACGATCTCAGGCGATCTCTAGTCAAGAGGCGGCCCAGTAGAAGCTTGTAGACACACAACTGCATCTTCCTGGCCAGACCCTTGCACCAGACGAACTCGTAATCAGAGCACACCGGGAAAGCTCGTCGGATAAGGTTGTAGCAGCTACGGAATAGGAACTCCCCCGTCCCGGCAGGCGCTCCAGTAGGCTCCCAAATCCACCGATCCGCAGGCAGCGACGGATCAATGACAATAGATGAAATGCTTCCGCCCATCTCCTCGGTGAACCGATACGAATCCGGTCTCCACTCCCCATCACGGATGATACGACTGCATGTCAGACCCCGTCTGTCCTCCCGATAAGTCGGGACTCCTCTGATGTCTAACAACGACCGCCGATCAATCCAAGGGTCGAGCCAGAGATCCGTGCTCGACCCGTCCTTCATAACCCTCCGGATGGCAGACTTAAGAACCCCCCTGTGTCGCAATATGTTCTTGAACGTGACCGAGTGGTTGTTGTCGATTGAACACGTCCAAAAACTACCCTGCTTCACGTATCTACTGTGCATCTAGTCCGCCCAGAGAGAACCTCTGCTGATAAATCTCCAGGCCAGCTTAAGCGAAGAGGCCTCCCTGATCTCCAGCAGCGGTCGTAGCCCCACTCCGCCCTCCTTCCTGGGACGGCAAAGCTGGTCC
The DNA here is from genome assembly GCA_029216955.1 of Iris pallida. Lineage (NCBI taxonomy): Eukaryota > Viridiplantae > Streptophyta > Magnoliopsida > Asparagales > Iridaceae > Iris > Iris pallida. The sequence continues at coordinate 6,879,252 of JANAVB010037020.1, forward strand.
CAGGAGATCGCATGCATCCCCCCCTCCAAATGAAGTCGGCACATAAACGCTCAACACGCCGGATAGTGGCCACAGGTAGGAGGATAGACTGCAGCCAAAAATGGGCCGCTGCCGAGATCACCGATCTGATCAACTCGATGCGCCCGCCAAAAGATAATCCAGCTGCTTGCCAACCCTCAACTCGCCTCTGAACATACTCCACCAGACTCGTGCAATCCTGATCCCGAGCATAATTGACAGTGAGAGGCACCCCTAGGTACCGCACCGGAAGATCACTCCTTGCTATACCCAGCACCTCAGCCCTCTCCTCCTTCCGTGTGCATAGGGCGCTGAAATAGACCCTACTTTTATCCCTGTTCAACTGGAGACCCGAAAGAGCCTGCAAATCATCCATAATATCCGCAAGCGTCTGCAGCCCCTCCGGCGAAGGCTGGATGAAGACTAGAAGGTCATCCGCATAAATAAGGTGAGTAACTGGGGGGACCATCCTCCGAAACAAAGGTACCAGCTGACCCCGGTGCACTGCCCGATCCATCAAACAAGTAAAGTACTCCATAACTAACGTGAACAGGTAAGGGGATAATGGGTCACCTTGCCTGATACCACGATTGCTCTGGAAGTACCCATAAGGAATACCATGGATGAGAACGGAGAAAGTAGGGGACGTAATGCACTCCCTGATCAACTCAACCCAGTGATCCGCGAACCCCATGGCAGACATCAAATGACAGAGGAAGTCACGATTGACCATATCATATGCCTTTCTCAGGTCCAGTTTAACACAAGCTTTCTCCCCTCCCGGTCTGCTGAAACCCCTTACCATCTCATGGGACAGGAGGCTGTGCTCAGCGATCGACCTCCCCTTGATGAACGCAGCCTGATTCGGGGAGACCAAATCCTGCATGATCCTCTCCATCCGCCGGCACATAAGGTGCGTAATTATCATATAGAGATAATTACAGCACGCAATGGGTCTGAAATCCGCCAAAGCAGTCGCTCCTTCCTTCTTCGGCACTAAGGTCAGGAATGTGTGATTAAGCTCTTTCAGAAGCTTTCCTTTGGTGAAGAATTCCTGGACCACCTCAACGACCTGATGTTTCAGAGAATCCCAATGGCGTTTAAAGAAACCACTGCTGAAGCCATCCGGACCAGGAGCTTTGTTGGGGTCCGCCGCCTTGACAATAGATTCCACCTCCTCCAAAGTGACAGGAGCCAGAAGAATGCTATTCCCAAATGGGGTCACCAACCTCTTCGTAACAACCTCTGGAAACACGGAAAGGTAGTCAGTCTGGAAATATAACTCAGAGTAGTACCTGACAGCCTCGCCCTGGATCTCCGCTGGCGTCCCCACCAGATTGCCATCAACGTCGAGGAGCTGGGATATATGATTCCTATTCTGCCGGGTCCGGATAACGTCGTAAAAGAACTTGGAGCAGCGGTCGCCATCCTTCAGCCAGGAACATTTGGCCCGCTGAGCCGAGCTAATCTCCTTCTGTAGCCTCAGGATGTTGACTTCGCCGACCAGCTCCTTCTCTCTAGCAGCCAGGTCCCCATTCAGCATGTCATCTTGCATATCTTGCTGCAGGGTCCGCAGCTCCACCTCCTTATCTTCTAAGGTGGACTTGGGCAACCCCTTCACCCAGCTCCGAAGGGCTCTCTTCGTGGCCTTAAGACGACGAACCAATCGGAATTGGGCCGTCCCCTCTTGACCGCTAGTAAGCCCCTCCGTAACAGCCTCCATGTAGCCCTCAGAAAGATACCAACTGTTGTTATATCTGAACGGACGCGACTTCCCAGGAGGACGAGCAGAGAATCCAACCCGGATAGGAGAGTGATCACTGGTCCCAGCAGCCAGACCCTCAGCCGAAGTGTTGGGGAAGTGCCGGAACCACTCCCCGTTACCCAGAGCGCGATCAAGCTGACAAGCAACCCTGTTGAGAGTAGCTTTGTTGTGCCAAGTCCAGATGAAGCCTGATCGAGACAGCTCCCGCAACCCCGCAATCAGGAGGCATCTCTGAAAATCATGAAGGATAGAGTCTGGGACCGGACGACCACCCAGCTTCTCACCGTGATGCATAAGAGCGTTGAAGTCCCCGAGCAGTAGTAGAGGGAGACTCGAAGACTCAGCAACAGCGGATGCCCGAGTGATGTCCCCCCAGAGAGACTCCCTTCTCCTCCTGTCATTGTGGCCGTAGACCGCCCCCAATAGGAACCGGAAGCCACCCTTGTTCACGAAGGAGATGGCTATCAACTGCTCTGTCATCAAAATCAGGTCTCCATCCCAACTCTTCGAGTTCCAGCGAACCCAAATCCTGGCCATGTCACACAGGACCAGGTTGTGCAACTGGGCCCAATGAGAAAGGGTTCGCCGAGTAAGCGTCTTCTCCCCTTTGATCTTGGATTCTAAGATAATAGAAATGTCACACTTCTCTCTATTGAGCACCCCACAAATCTCTCTCCACCTCCCTAGCGAACACGCCCCCCTCACGTTCCAGGCGATAATGGCCATTAATTAATGAGAAGTAGGGGCCCCCTGAAAATCACCCGGAACGACACCTGGGGGAGGTGTCGCATCCGTCGCTAAAAGATCCTCATCCATGCCAGACGGAACCATCTGATGTGGAACATCCTGAGATAACACCAACGCCCAGGCCGGATTAGCGACACACACCTCCTCCTCTCTGTCTGTGGTACGGTCCCCCATCATGGAGGGCCCATCCCGTAGCAGGCCGACCGCACGCCTCTTCCTACAGTAAACCTGCCCTCCAGACGAACCGCCCTCTCCACGTGCCTCAGTCTCTACCTCCTCCATGCGTCTGGTGACTATACTACTCGGTCCCTGGCTAGTGGATCCCATCCCTCCCGTAGGGACAGGTAGGGTAGAAACAACAAGGCTCAAACTGGCATCACTCCCCTGGTTTGTAGCCTCCTCCTCCTGAACCACCGCTCCGCTATCCTCTCTGAGATCCATATCACATGGGGCATCAGGTACCTCACGAGGAGGGATGCAAGGCTCCACCGGAGTGCCAGCCACTAGACAAGCACTGGCAAGATGTCCGAAACAGGAACAGCGAGAGCAAGTAGGTGGAACCCATTCGTACTCCACCTTCTGGGTCAGCACCTCCCCAGAAGGGAGTTCATACTCCAACATCTTCGGGAGCTCCCCCCCTGCCCGAATCTCCACAAAGATCCTCGCGTACATCAACCTCGTCCGAAAGGTAGTGGCCTCATCCGCCTTGATCGGGGTGCCCACCAGACTAGCAAGGCGCATCAACAGTGGAATGCTCCAAAATCCAACCGGGAACTCAGGAAATCGGATCCAAACTGGGATGGCATTCAGAACCTCCCTCTCGCATCGCAGCTCTGGAGTCCATTCCTTGAGAATGATCAGACGGCCGTCAAACGTCCAGGGGCCACCTTGGAGAATCCTCGCGACATCCTCCGCCAGCCCGAACTTCACATAATAGAAGCCGTTCTCTCGGGCATAGAACTCCATACTCCCCTTCGGCTTCCAGACTCTCGCTGCATAGCCCCGGATCTGCCCGTAGAACGGCTTATTACCCAAGACATACAGGACGAGGGTATTTTCCCAGTACGCTGTCACCTGCTGGATCTCCTCCGCAAGAAACACCGCCCGATAGCCCCTCCCAACCTTGATCGGCGGAACGTACTCCATAGATGTGGGAGATTTCGGTCCCACCGGTTTGCAGATCTCGGTCCAGGACCGTCCAGCCGGCCGAGGGGTAGCCCCAATAGGCCTTTGGACAATCACCGGACGGGAAGTCCCCGGTCCCGGCACATCCATATCCACTACCTTGCTCTTCCCCTTAGCCGCCGCAGTCGCCTTCGGTCGCCAGCCCATCGATCGCCCAGCCGACACCCCAGAACCCCGGATGGGCCGAGACGCAGTCCCGTTCTGACGGAATTCGGGATGGCGATCCCGAGCCTGACCCTGTCCGCCGCTCATCTTTCCCCCGTTTTTTGCCACCCGCCGGCGCGTAACCGTCGTCCATCCTCCTCCCTCCGACTGACTCCCCAGGGACCCGGACCCCGCTCCGAAAACGAAGTTCGGATCCAAATCCCTCAACCCCCTCCCCGGGTGAGCCGACCCCTTCTCCGACGCGCCCGGCCCCCCCCTCCGCCTGGGGGGGTCGTCGACACCACCGGGGGGTCCGCCCGACCCCCCCCCCCTGTGCTCCCGCCCCCCCACCAGCCGCCGGGGGGAGCCCATCCACTCGCACGCACATTGGGGGGTCCGCCTGACCCCCCCGCACCTGCTCCCCCCCCCCCCGCCCAGCGCCGGGAGGGGGGTCGCCAGACCTCGCCGTCGTCCTCCCGCCGCCGGCCATGGAGTCCGGCGGCCGTGGGGGAAGCCCCCGCGTGTGCCCTAGCCCGATCGCAGAGTTCGCCCGCTCCCGATCCATTTCTCAATATCAGTATATAAAAAAAATTTACCTATATATATATATATATATATATATATATATATATATAGAGAGAGAGAGAGAGAGAGAGAGAGAGATAGAGAGAGAGAGAGAGAGAGAGAGAGATCAAATAACTTCATCGTAGAATTACACATAATAAAATCCTCCCTTTCTTGTATACAAGGGAGGATTATATATATATATATATATATATATATAGAGAGAGAGAGAGAGAGAGAGAGAGATCAAATAACTTCATCGTAGAATTACACATAATAAAATCCTCCCTTTCTTGTATACAAGGATTGCTTTCGTATCTTCCTGTTTTATTTCAGGGACAAAAACATCATAAATAGAAACTTATCGCATGCAGCCATAACAAGGACATTTGGAACAATGAAGATCAGAAACTTATATATATGTACCTGTAGGTTTATGACAAGGATAAATGGGAGCTTTTTTCCAGCTTCTGACTGAAAGAGAACAACATATCAGAGCAAGTAAAGAAAATCTTCTGGTAAATACACGAGATTCAACTAGTTAAAAATCTAGGAACCAGCTTTACTTTGCCATAACATTGACACAAGCTTTACTCATATATCCCTTAGGTTCAACAGGCAGTCACAAAAAAAGGCATAAATCCATGTGTTTGTCTTTATATCTTTGCATTAAGTTGTGTTATATTTGTCTGATTTTATCATTTGACCTACAGCTTAGTTTCTTGACCAGTTTAGGGTTAGACAAATCCTATTTTGTTGGACAACTTCTGCAAAGGTCACAACAATCTTTTATATTACAATTTCTGGGTAGGGGTAGTTCATTTAACTTGTTCCATTGGAGGTAAATTAACTAAAGTGCATACGCTCCACCAATAGGTTAAATCAAATCTGTTGAGAGGTCGGCTCAACATAATGGACTTACTTTCATTTAGGAAAAGAAGAGTACAAAAAGTAGGAGGGAGTATGCCTCGTTAGAAGTTTCCCTATGCGGGACTAAACTAAGGATAATAAAGATGAAGTAAAATATATAAAAAGAGAACTATCACCTATATATTCACTATAATTTAAGGGAAGTACATGAGGTTTCCTTTAAATATCAAAGCATAGTTAATTGAAGTTCGTGGAAAATCTACATGGTTTTGGCAAGATTCAAATTTCTGTGTGTGAAGTTGACTTTACGATATTACTGAAGGGATCTACCATTGAGCTTTGATGACCATATGACCTTAGAAAATATTTTACACTGATATTTTAAACTCATGCAACTAAATAAATACTTTAAGACAACTATAGCTACATCCATATCTCATTGACTAACTCAAAACTCGCAAGTCTATGATGAAACATAAGACAACTGTAGCTACCAGAGGAACATTTAAAACTATACTCGTACATTTGTTCATGTAATAAAACTCCAACCTGATGATGCTCTATATTTTATTATTCAACTCTTATGTTCAGATTCAAAGAATTTATGTTGTTTTATTGCAAAAAGCAGAGTGCCATATTGTTCCCTTTCGAAGACATAATGCTTTTGAATATGCTGACTGTCCATAAATACCTGACGGAAATACATATATTACCTGCACGAGACATTTGGGGTGCAATGCAATCTGATCAATATTGCTTTCACATTTGAGCCAGTCAACTGCTAAAAGCTTTAGAAGAGGATCTCCTCCCACAACCTAATACCCATTGTTATTGTTATTCATGACATTCAAAATGGAGTTTGAACATTGTACTTTATAGACAGAAAAGTGAAGGTGTGTGTTCATTGGTAATAGCTAGTATAAGAAAGTGGAAATTGAGATCGCAACTGATATTAAGAACACAAGGTATGCAATTGAAGTATAAAGTCCATATTGCTAACTGAACTCAACTAAAGCACACAAGGTATGCTTGAGTTAATGTCAGTTGACAAGAAAGCATCTGATAAACAGAATACTTAGCTAACAGTGAAAGCTGTGGCAATTAATACATGAAAGCATCTTGCTTCCGGTGTATCTTCATATGGATCTTCTGCAGGACGTTGGCTATTTGGGGAAGCCGGCTAATATTCATGTCGATGTGAATATGAAGCTTTCCTCTCTTGGTTCCGCTTCCGACTCGCTATTGACTGATACTGATTACTGTTAGCGCCCTGTTGGGAAGCTGATATACTTGAATTTCCTTTGTTGTAAGCATTGCTAGCCGGTATATACACTCTCCTCAGGTATCTCATCTTTAGGCTGTTGAGCATATTCTCCACTACGTGAAGAAATCTCCTAGCCAAGGGCATGTTTATTAGCCTTGCCCTTCATTCTCCTTGACCGCTTATATTGTTGATTAGGCTGGTTCAGTAGATGACCGTCGTTCTACGAGTGGCTTCTATACTTATTTTGGCGGCAACCTTGTGAGTTGGCAAAGCAATAAATAAAAATGAATTGCTTCTTCTTCTGCCAAAGTTGAGTATCGCTCGATGGTTCATGTGGTTTCGGAGCTAACATGGTTGAAGTGTTTGCTTAAAGATCTTGGTATTGTTCCTTTCTCTCTTATGCTTCTCTACTGTTATAATAAAGCAACTATTCATATTGATGAAAACTCATTGTTTCACGAGTGCACCAAACATATTGATGTTTATTGTCAGTTTACACAGGAGAAAATCAATTTTCGTGAGGTTCAGATCCAGCATAATCCTGCTGCGTCACAGATTGTCGATATCCTCACCAAGAGCTTGCCTCACTCACTTTATCTTTATTTTTTGTCCAAGCTTGGAGCTCTCGATATCTATGTTCTAGCTTGCGGAGGAATGTAGAAGTTAGTGTTCTTTCTTGTATAGTCTAGACCCTTACTAGTTTTGCTCTTACTTTTCATCCGACATTCGAAAATCATAAGGAGAGCACAACCTTGCCTATAAATATGTATTCTCCACCACATTAATAAATTAAGTCCATTAAATTGAGCCAACTTGTTAAAACTCTTCATATATTTGAGATAAAACTGCATAAATTTTGACTCTCCCCAAACCCCGTACTAGTAGGAACTTATGGGGTTGGGACGCCATTTTCTAAATAAAATTATGTTCAAGAACATTTTGGTCTTTCACTAACCGTCTTTGATGGAATGTGTTGGCATAGGCAAAGTAATGAAAATTAAAGTTATTCATAACCCTGAAACCTTAGGGAGAGTCCAAACATTTACCCCATTTCTTTACAAAACTCATCCAATCATAAGGAAAATTTCAATTAGGAGTGGTTAAAGAAGAAGGAGGTGAAGCATAACCTCATTTTGATAATAAAATTTAAGTGGTTTGTGGTTGAGTAATCTCCCTCCACCAAATGTGTTTCTCAGTCGTTGGAGATTTAGGGATCAACATTTTTCAGCAGTTAAGGATATTGATTATCAAGAAAAGTAACAGGTGACCTCCCAGTAATTTCTCCAGAAGGCAAAATACGTAATAGTTGAGGTAATTATAAAACATACAACTGAAATGTTAGAAAATCGACAGCTATGACATCCATATCAGAATAATTCCCCTAGGACTTATAATGAATAGTAGTACCGTCTGATGTTAATATTTCAATACCTACACCATGTGATCTCAACATTTATTCTAAACCTTACAGAACCTAATGAATACATGCATGGATTTAACATATAACTGACTCTGTACCTATATACAATAAGTTATCTTGATAACAGGAACGGTGAACCAGGGTTGCAGAACATAAAATTAAGAATATATTCACAGACCTTAGAATGATCTTTTAAGTAGGTCTTTCCTCTTATCATGAACCCTTGTCCAATTGGACTACTCCAACAATTGGTGTCATGTTTCCCTTTCCCTTGGTCCAAGGAACCATGAAATTGACTTGGGTCAATGGTAATAGGAGAGGTACGGGAATCCAGCTCACTATTTTGCGGTAAATCTGCATGCACAAGTACCTTCTTGATTTCAGAAAATTAAATTAAATGTACAACAAAAACGGCATGTAATATAAGCCAAGGGGTTCTACAAAAGAGCATACACTACTCATTCACGTAAACCGCTTGTGCTTATAAGTTTGAATTATCTATACCTTTTTGTCCTAGTAATAACCCTCAACCCAGGTCACTACAAAATGCACATTGCTTTTATGTATGTTTGTCTCTTCCATTTAAAAGCTAACAAAGTAAATATGGAATTTCCATTAGCTAAAACGTACATAATATCGGGATTGCATGGACCTTTACTAGGGCCCAGGGTCTTGAATTTCTAGAGTACTTTGTATTGCTTCTTCTGTAATATGATAGGGTGTCTGTGTACAACTTGACCTCCCCAAACATTATATTGTGGGAGCCTTGTGGCATTTGATGCTCTTTGTTCTTGTTCTGCATGATTGTATCATGTGTAAATTCACATCCAAATTGAGCATCATTCCTATACAAGGTATCACTTGAAACATTCGTTAAACATCTCAACCTATGTGACTTATTCTACTTTTCTACAAGTTGCACTAAAAGGTTACAGAAAGTTTAGGAAAACCCTAGAATGTATGAAAACCATTTTAAGCAACAGTCTAAAGCCTAAGGCGAGGAAGTGCTGGGGCTTAATCAATTGGTTAATTATATGCTTTGACTAGAGAAACTACTTTTATCATGATATGTTGGTTTGTATCAACCCATGAACTCGTAACTTGTGATTAAGAGATAATAAGGGAACTAAACTAATGACTATATATATCCAAAGAGAGTATTTAACATATTATTGGTTTTACTCATATGACACTGAAGGGCTCATGATCATAGATTTCATGTGCTTGTTATCATGCTTATCCTGATGAATGTTTTTTTTCTTCCAAACTATTGCCTCCTTGAATGTTTCAATATTAACATTGGCTTTGTGGTACATGAGCATAGTGTGTGAATCGTGAGATGCATCCCACTGAAATCGAAGGTGCATGTTCAAAGTTTGGAAATCATGAAATGCATATCACTGAAATCTAAGGCATATGGTATGTTGAAATCATAAAATGAGATAGATGTAACTATATGCCAGCCTACAAGGAATCAGATATTTTCAAAGGAACTCATTATAGACCCCAACCATGGAAAGAGAACTGTAGCAAGGTCACGTGCTGGGATGGTACCTTGGTAGACCCAATAAATATAATATGTGAGAATTCAGGGCTCAATTCAATCTCTGTTGTATACTGTGAGGCCTTGACCTATTTCAATTCCTTAGCCTAAGAAGTTTGTTTCCAGAAATAAAGTATGGCCACATGAGAATGTCATTCCTATTAGCCATGAATTCTGTATGGGGGTACTAATTAGTAATGAGTTATATTTTGATTTAAAAAAGAAAAAAGAAAAAAAGAGTTATATTTTGAATGGTAATCTGCATAATGCTTCAGAAGCTTGTGCTTGATTTGACCACTACTTAGTACTAAGTCGTGGATTACTAACCCTTCATACATGTTTAACATATTGATCGGTCCATTAACACACTACATAGTCGAAGGTATTGATCCGACTTAGGTTAAAAACCATCAAAGAATGGATCTGTGCAAGTCTTGGTATAAATAAGTTAAATTAGACTAAAGAAACTGTACAATTAAATTTCACTTTTTACTCGTGAACTTAAATTCCGATTTTAGTTTCTTCTGTGGTCATTCTCTCTTGTAATCTTACAGAGATGCATTTTGCTATATGGGAGAGGCCTTACAGCCCTTAGAAGTTGAGGAGGGTTTGGATGTATCGTTCCCTTAAAGCCTTTATGCTTGGGCTAGAGAGTGATAGTCGTCCATAAACACAAAGGACAATTTTGAGATTCAAACCAACGTTCACGGACTCGCAGTATCACTATCGGAATCAGTTTCAGCCCCTTCATATGAGCATCGGTACCGGTGGTTTCAGTAGTAATGTATATCAAAATCCTTATCACGACTATTTAGACTGCATCAAATATTGATGATCTCTGTTATAGTTATTATTGTTATTTATTTTACGAGGGTACAATAGTAATTGTGGATGTATTGTTTATCAATACAAATACACATGGGATACAACCTAGGGTTTCAAGCCCTTGCAATCTCCTTTCTCATATTCTCTTTTCTCATTCTTCTCTCCTCCTCTTCCAAACTTGGTATCAGAGCATCTTTTGAAGGTTCTATACATCTCCAAAAATACTGGGCAGATTTTTCGTCTACTTTTTATGAATCGTCGGTCATTGTTAGTTGGTCGTGGTCGTTCGTGGTTCGTTTATGAGATCTAGGGTTTCTACAGATCTCCGTTGGTTATTCGTTGTCGGTTGTGGTTCGTTGTGAGATCTAGGGTTCCAGAGATCTCGTCTTTCTGTTGTATCTGCAAGTATGGCGGGAACCGAATCTTCTGGAAAGATTAATAGTGCTGGTGGGGGGTAGCGGAGGTGGTTCTCCTTTTACTGTTATTCATTCATAATGATGAATTGGAAAAATCGATTACAACGGTGAAATTCAATGGTGGCGAACCACCTTGCCTGGTCCAAGTCTATCAAAGTAGTGTTAACAGCGAAGAAGTTAAAGTTTTTGATGGAAGAACCCCGCCTGAAACGTCCCCCAAATACGAGGATTGGATGAATGCTGATGCATACGTTATGTCGTGGTTGTGGCATAGTATGGAGCCGCACATCGCTTCTAATGTTCAGTGGTGTGAATCCTCCGAACAGATTTGGGCATCTGGAAGAATCATATTCGCAGAAGCGAAACGTAGCCCGTATCTATAAGTTGTATGAGTTATTGTTTAATACAAAACAAAATAGAAAGTCTGTGCATGAATATTTGGCTTCAAAAAAGGCTTTGTGGGAGGAACTGCTACAATATCATCTTGTTACTACTGAATTGAAGGAAGCTCAATGATAGAAGAAAGAATTTCATGTTTCACTTATCCTTGCCGACTTGGAGCCTGCGCTCGAACATTATAAGGCTCAGATCCTTGTTGGAAAGCAGTTACCTACGGTGGCAACGTCTCAATCGTTCTTTTCTATGACAGAGTTCTGTGGTGCCGAAAAACGACTCTTCTGTCCTAGTTACTAGCGCTGCTGGTAGTGGTGGTGGTCGTGGCCAACCACGAAAGTGTAACTATTGTGGACTGTTCGGTCACATCGAAGACTACTGTTGGGACAAGTGGGATAAACCAGAATATGCACATCAAGTGCATGATGAGAATATACAGTCTCAAGTCACCACTTCTTCTCCTAGAGATAATACTTCAGATTTCAATCAAACTTTCACGTCTGATATCTTATCTCCATTGGAACAGATCCTCCAGAAGTTGAACACGCTTGCTAGTACCACCTCTCAACCTACTGCAACTATGGCACATATAGGTAATCCTACTTTTGTAGCAACCCATTCACCATCCACCTCTTGGGTCATTGACTCAGGACAAGTTCTCACATGTCTGGTATAAATTCTCTCTTCCATTATCGTACTCCTATAAAACATAAATATTATCTTAGCTGATGGGTCTACCAGTCCTGTGCTTGAGAAAGGTGTCATTGACCCTACTCAATCACTGTTATTGTTTGATTCATTATATGTGTCTAATTTTTTTTTTCAATTTGCTATATGTGAGCCAGTTAACCAAATTTCTCCAATGTTTTGTAACATTTTCTCCCAAATATTTTTCAGGACATCAGAACGAGGAAAATGATTGGTATGGGACATGAAAGAGATTCAAGTAGTTCCTAGTTTGAGTCATATTTATGTTCTTGAATGTGAGGCTTGTCAGTTAGGCAAGCATCACTGTAGTTCTTTTTTTCGTCGTGTTGAGAGTCGTCAGTTGCAGTCTTTTGAACTTGTTCATTCTAATATTTGGGGAGAGTCAAAAATCCGAAAGAATTTTAGTATTTTGTTATTTTTGTTGTTGATTATTCCATAATGACTTTGTGTTATTTAATGAAAGAAATATCTGAGTTTCCAAATGTGATCTACTTTTTATAATGAAGTCTATGTTCAGTTTGATAAATACATCAAAATCATGTGTTCTGATAATGCTTTGAAGTATACTCGATCGTTTGTAAATACTTTCTGTGTTGATCGTGGCATTATTCATCAAATCAGTTGTGCTCACACCTCTCAGCAAAATGGTATAGCCGAACGCAATATCGACACCTTCTAGATGTGGCTCGAACTCTCATGTTCAACATGCATGTCCCTAAATAGTAATGGGCAGATGTCGTTTTTATTGGATGTTATCTAATTAATCGCATACCATCATCTGTATTAAATAATCAAGTTCCATTCTCCATATTACATACACGTGTCCCTCTTTTTTTCTTACCTCATCGAGTGTTCGGGTGTGTCGCTTTTGTTCACAACTTGGAACCTAATCGAGACAAGTTGTCTCCTCGATCTCTGAAGTGTCTTTCTTGGTTATTCTCGTATTCAAAAAGGTTATCGTTGTTACAGTCCACACTCACACAAGCATTATGTCAGTGCATATGTTACCTTCTTTAAGTCTACCCATTTATTTCCCTCAGTAGACCGTCTTATTTCATTTTTATCAGATTTGGTATCTTCCATACCACTTCCAGTCATTCCTGAATCAGTTTCTGTCTCCATTCCTATTTTACAGGTTTATCAGAGATCTAAGGACATGCCAGTGGTTCTACAGAATTCAGCCCTCAACCAATCAGCTTCCGAACCTGTGGTTTATCCCATCACCATCCTATTGCTCTTAGAAAAAGTAAACACATTTGTACCACAAAGAACAAATATCCCATCTCTAATTATATTTCTTTACACCGTACTTCTTCATCTTTTCATGCATTTGCTAGTTCATTGTCTTCCATTTTCATTCCCAATACTTATAAGTAGGCTATGTCATCTTCTAGTTGAAAAGTATAAAGGATGAGAAGATGTGCGCTTTACATCAAAATCAGACTTGGAAGCTACATCACTTCCTGTTGAAAAGCAGACAGTGATTTGTCGATGGGTGTACACTGTTAAGTATCATCCGGATGGTTCAATTGAGCACCTCAAGGTACAGTTGGTTGCAAAAGGGTATACTCAGACATATTGTGTGGATTATATGGAGACTTTCTCTCCAGTTGCTCGGTTGAATTCAGTTTGGATTCTTATCTCTGTGGAGGTTAATCGCCAATGGCCTATGTATCGACTGGACATAAAGAATACTTTCTTGCAAGGTGACTTACCGGAGGAGGTCTATATAGATCAACCACCGGGATATGCTGTAGCCGGAAGTGAAAAACTAGTGTCGATAGAAGAAAACATTATATGGGCTAAAACAGTCACCTCGAGCTTGGTTTGACAAGTTCAGTTCAGTTCTTGTTCAGTATGAGTTTCAGCGCACCACGTCAGATCATTCAGTATTTTGTCATTCCTCCTCGGCAGGTATTATTGTGTTGATTGTTTATGTTGATGATATCATTATATTTAGGAGTGATTATGTTAGGATTGTAGACTTGAAGGCCTACCTTAGTTGTCAGTTTCATACTAAGGATTTGGATCTTCTTCGATCGGGGTTGCTCGATCTAAAAAAGATGTGTATCTATCGCAGATATGTTCTAGACTTGCTCTCAGAGACTGGAATGTTGCAGTGTCGTCCAGTTGAGACTCCTATGGATTATCATGACAAGCTTGATATTGACAGTGGAGAATTATTTAAGGACGTTGGACACTATAGCTGGTTGGAAACTTAATATCTTATACACCACCAGACATCACCTATGCAGTTGGAGTAGTTAGTAAGTTATGCATGCCCCTCGACAACCACATTGGGAGGCTCTCTCTGGCATTCTACGATACTTGAAGGGTGCACCTGGAAATGGTTGTTGTACAAACCTTCGCAATTACTTACGGTGATCGATTCAGTGATGTTGATTGGGCAGGCAGTCGCACTTCTAGCTATTGTACATTTGTGGGTGGCAATCTTGTCACGTGGCGTAGTAAGTAGCAGAATGTTGTAGTTCGTTCTAGTGCAGAAGCCGAGTACCGTGAGATGCCTTATACAGCTTTTGAGATTATGTGAATGCGGTCTCTTCTTTATGAAATGGGAATTACGTTCCTATCCTATAGAGATGTATTGTGACAATTATTAGGCCATTTTCATCGCCAATAATCCATGAGCGTACTAAGCATATCAAGGTGGATTGTCATTTTGTTCGTGATTTGTTGCTGTAGAAAAAGATTGTCACTCCTTATGTTCGGTCTGAGAATCAATTGTGTGATATCCTCACCAAACCACTTACTCGTGGTCCATTTTCTGATTTATGTAGTAAGCTGGATATGGCTGATCTATATGCTCCAGCTTGAAGGAGGGTGTTAGAGTTATTATTGTTATTTATCTTATGAGGGTACAATAGTAATTGTGGATGTATTGTTTTTCAATATAAATATATGAGATACAACCTAGGGTTTCAAGCCCTTGCAATCTCCTTTCTCATTTCTCTCTTCTCCTTTTTTTTCTTCCTTCTCTTCCCTCCAAACTTCACTATCTCAATATTTAAATTCCTCCAAGTTGAGCTCAATATAGTCTTCTAGCTCTTCCTATTGCTTTTGATGCAAATCTGAAATCCAATGCCTTCAATCGAGCCTTTCCAGGACTCCCATGCTCCTCTACTGTGACTTGTTAAAGTTCCTGCCACTACACCAAAACTAGAGCCGTGGTGAGGGTAAATATTTATACTATTCCAAGATGCCCCTCTAACTAATAGCTAGAGTCTGCAGCAGCAGTATAGCTTTTTTTAGGCTTCAATATTTATACTATTCCAACATGACACCTTTAATCGAGAGCCTTTCCCACCAATTTTCCATTAAATGATGTATATCCATTCTCCCTATTGTGACCAGTTCTTAGCATGATTATAACCACTCAACTATCTCACGTGGTTATATTTCTAGATCTTCCAAGTTTATCAGCATTTTGGACCATACAAACCATAATAAATATTGGCAACATCACAATTCCATGTTTTCTAGCACTCTTCATGTATAGGATGGACATCAGAAGAGACGTATTGAAAGTCCATGGCAATGTGGTATATAAAATTTCATATGAAAACAGATATAACTGAATAAAAGAGTTATTTCAAAATTTAAACAAGGGCAAACACAATATATATATGTGTGTGTGTGTGAAACTTGTACATTTTAAAAACAAAAGTCTGTAAAAGTGTAATAATGTGGAGAAAAAAAACCGTGTATGTTTCTATCAGTTACTGCAATTAGCCTCTTAATGTAGAGATGACCTGAATTTCGCTTCAAAGCCAATCTTGCAATGGCCCATGAAACATTCCTAAATGTCATTTTTCCAGCCTGAGACAAAAAAAATCCACAGATATAACTGAGTTAATGGCAAAAATAACCCTTGAAACTAACCCCTTGCAATGAAGCATGCCATTTAACAATCAGTCGTATTCTTTTACTACCTTGGAGGGCTCAACATCATCGTCATCACTGTCTTCATCTTCAAATGACTCACCATTAGCAATTGCATCATAAAATTCATCCTTAGTTTCAGAATCTTCAAGTTCAGCACGATCAATTGCATCATCACTACTACTTGAATGCATAATTGTAGAGGTTGTCTCAGATTTCATGGCAGGATTCGCCTCAAAATATTCTTTTAATCCTGAATACTCAAATAGAAAAGGAATCATTCATGCTTCTTAGTAAAAACCAAAGTGAACTGGAACATAACAGTTTAAAATTCAAAGAAGAAACCCTTCCAAAGCTAATCTCAAGCTTTTGTTGAACATAATATGCTGGAGTATAACCAATCCGTATTGAAGAGAAACAATTTAAATTTTAAAGTAAGAAACTAGAAACATTGGTTTCTTCCGCCAATCTAATTCCACGATAATAAATAGCAATACAACTCAACCTGCTACTTGGCTGAGTAAAGCAAACTGGACAGTCCTTTCAAAATTTAAGCAGCCATCTCCTTTGAATCTATCCCAAACACTTGATTGGACTTCCAACATTCGTGTCACGAGGCACTTTGAAGATGGTGATTCTGATGAACCCAGCCTTCTAAATTCCCAGACAGAAGCTGCAACATAAAGCAAGAACTAAGACGTCAATATCTATAATAACTAGCACATGAAAGATTTTGGGAAAACATCGAAGTGATTGCATTACAGTATCAGAAGAGTAAAATAATCCAGAATTAAAACTTTCGTCTTACATTATCAGTTCATTCCACAGGCAGTCTTAAGTAGTTAAAACTTAAAACAACGGCTAACGAGTATGATCATTAGCAAGACAAAATAAACATTGAGTTCGAATGATTTACAAAGAGAACATTTTTGAACAGAAAAATTAGGACGCCTCTTGAAATGAACTTTGTCAGAATCATACCAATGTCTACAAATGTGTATAGATCAACATAAACCTGTATACTTGCACGATTAACTTCATCTAAATATATAATGAAAGCATGCCCCCCCCCCCCCCCCTCCCCCAAACAACTCCCCCCCCCCCCCCCCCCAAAAAAAAAAAAAAAAAAAACACCATATATACCATCATGATCATCAAAGCCTTCTCCCAAAAGAATACAGTTGGCTATGGACTATGGAGCATAAGAAAGGTCCATACAGATTTGACAGTTTTAAGACCAACCGCTGACCGGACGTCAACCCTCGCGGATGGTTCCAAATTACTATCCGATGTAGCTATGGGCATGAGAAGGTCGTGCCATTAAAACTATGTTGCCAAGTGACAAATAGATAGATCTACCTTTTGGATTGCAGTTTAACTGTTTAAGCTCATGCAACCATAGTCACAAGTTCGACGTTCGGAAATAATTCGATGGGTTGAACAGTTCGAAATGCAATACATATTCAAAAAATTCCCTACCTCACAAGTTCAACTTTCATATATTTGCATGTTCCGCTCTCTCCATATGTGCCAAGCCAAACGCTGGCTGACAGCCTTATACGAGCCAGCTTTTACCACTGTGATCCCCTACCTCGATGAGTGGAGATGGACTCGATCTGGTCAACCATATCCCTGGTAGTAGCTGAAGCTAATCCAATTTATTGCATTGAGTGTCCATATTTTCCATGTAAAATCACATTGGAAGAATAAATATATTCGCAGATTGTTGGTATAGCGTGCACCCTATTCCCTGTAGCCCAAACCTCGCTATCCTATCTAGTGTTAGTAATCTTCCTCTCAGCCCTTTGAGCATATTTAACTGAATTTTGCTTGCAAGTCCCTTAACCCATATAAGTTCTTGCTTGAGGAAGTGGTGGATTAACTGTTCGAATCTGGTCATAGACCTTATGGAACTCGAAGCTGCCGGAGGGAGTATCATCCCACACCCACGTGTCCGCCTCCTACCTCTGGTTGGTGTGAACAACGGCGAGAACTGTTCCAAATTGCCACCCAATCGGGTGATCCGATAGGTGCCAGGCACCATTATGAATAAGACAGCTGACTGTTTTGTTTCTTCCCATCATTGGATACGTCTCCCATCCAAGTCTCTCGACTATGCTTTGATGTTCCATCCATGGATCAAACCATAGATGAGTGTTAAGCCCTCGGTCAATTTCCCTCGATATCAGTGATTTACTTTTGTATCTATATCACAAGATAGTCTTATATGTAACCGAATAATTATTAATCGGTATTTGGACCCAAAAGTTTGCCTTTTTCAAGTACCTGTTCCGCATCCATCTAGCCCATTGCGACCTCCCTTCAATGAAATTCCAGGTCAGTCTCAGACCTGCCGTGTGTCGAAGTATGAATAAAGATAGGTACCCCACTCCTTCATTTTTGGACGACACAACTCTGTCTAGACAATCGTGTGAATGCTCCCGTGCCACACAAAATCACACATAATTTGTCCACCTTCCGAATTGTCGCCGATGACGACATAATAGTTTGAAGCCATAATAAAGAGATAGCAGCAACAACTGACCAAACCAGTTCGATTCTTCCACCAAATGACAGATTTTGCGCTTGCCACCAACCATACTTTGGCATTCATGCGCACGAGCGTAATTAACTGTCAACGGCAGCCTCAGATATTTCACTGCCAGATACCCTCTATCTATCCGAAGTATTTCTTTGGGCTCTAGCAGTAACAAGTGACCGAACTAGTTCGATTATTCCACCAAATGACAGATTTTGCGCTTGCCAACAACCATACTTTGGCAGTCATGCACACGAGCATAATTAACTGTCAACGGCAGCCCCATATATTTCACTGCCAGACACCCTCTATCTGTCCGAAAATTTCTTTGGGATCTTCCTAATTTGGGCAGTGGGAGTTAAATATACCTTATTTTTCTCTCTGTTAAGTTGAAGACATGACAGGTGTCCGAACTCCTTCATTATTCGCACTATAGCATTTAGTCTCCTATTAGAAGGGACCATGAGGACTAACAAATCATCTGTGTACATGAGATCATACACTATTGGCGAAACCTCTTTATACAATAGGGCAATTTTGTTTCTGTGAGTTGCAATGTCTATCATGTGAAATATTCCATGACTATTGCAAACAAGTGCGGAGAGAGTAGGTCTCCCTGACGCAGACCTCGGTTGCTGTCGAAGAAAGATACGGTTGCCCCTTTATGAGAATCGAGAATGTCGAGGTAGTGATACATTCGTGAATCCTATCCACCCATTTAGAGTCAAAACCCATGGCCAACATGATTTCACACACAAAGTCTTGGTTCATCATATCATAAGCTTTTCGAAGATACAGCTTCATACGTCTTATTTCCACCTATTTTATTGAAGTTCCTGACCATTTCATGATCCATTAAGCTATCTTTGCACCGCCATTGACAAAAGCGTTAATTGGGTGATATGAGCCTTGTATAGTAATTCCATACAGCGACACATAATAGTTGTAACAATCTTGTACAGAAATTTGCAAATGATATACGCATAAAGTCAGACAAGGATGTGGCTCCTCATTCTCCGGAATGAAAGTGAGAGATGTGTGGTTAAGCTCTTGAAGAAGTCTTCCAGTAGAGAAAAATCTTGTACAATAGACATAATAAAATGTTTTAGCTCATCCCAATAAATAATGTAAAACTTACTGTTGAAACCATCGGGACCAGGTGCCTTTTTGGATTCGCCCTCTTCACCATATCTTCTACCTCTTCCAGAGTAACCGATCAGTAGCATTTGGTTCCCTTGAGTTAAACCAGCCTCTTACATATAAGTTATGGAATTTGCGAGTATAATCCTCTTGATTATACAACTTTTTATAGTAGTTTATAACCGTCTCCTGAATATCCTTGGTCGAGAATACCTCCCTGCCATTTGCATCTATAATTTTGCTGGTAGTGTTCCGGGATTGGCGAGTCCGAATAAGAATAGAAGAATTTAAAACATCGATCTCCCTTGTCCAACGAATTTTCTCTTGCTAGCAAGCTCCGGATTTTGGGGTTTAGACTGCAACTGGTCATATTTTTTTGAGCTCCCCCTCTCGTTTTGTTAGCATCGGACGATGAAGCTCTCTGTTCCATTTCTTGGGAGACAGCTTGATCATCTCGAGCCACTGCACCTATAAATTGGTCATTCTCGTGCACTACCGCCCGCGTACCCTCCTCAATCGCCTTCTTGTACTC
This sequence comes from Iris pallida, assembly GCA_029216955.1. Lineage (NCBI taxonomy): Eukaryota > Viridiplantae > Streptophyta > Magnoliopsida > Asparagales > Iridaceae > Iris > Iris pallida. Next base: position 6,899,225 of record JANAVB010037020.1, read on the forward strand.
CGGTTTGAGTCGGCCACAAATTGTTGAATCTAAACTATCTGGCCTGTATCAGATTTGACTCCAACAGCTGAACCAATAAAGGTGAATGGTTGCTTGTTGATGGAGCCAGGCCTTCTGCAACCGTCGACAGGAACGTATCGAACCACTGACAGTTACCGAGGGCTCGATCTAACTGGCAAGCGATACGGTTGTGTATGCCTTTATTGTCCAAGTCCACTCACCCTGATCGTTTTAGGCATTTGAGGCCAGCTTGCATAAGAAAACACTGAAAATATGCAAGAATATAATTCGGAACACGGCGTCCTTCTACTTTTTCATGGCTGAACAGTATCGCATTGAAGTCCCCTTCTAGAAGTAAAGGCAAATAAAGTTGGGTGTCCACAATAACACCGAGACAGATGATTTCCTACTACAAAAGCTCTCGTTTGCGTATGTCATTATGGCCATATACCACCCCAAAAATTAATTTGAATCCCCCAATATTAATAAACTCTCTAGCAACCAACTGCTCTGATATACGAAATGATGCGTCCTGACCAAGTTATGTTATCCCATACGAGCCAAAATTTAGCCATCTCACACTAACTCAAATTTATGAACATGTGCCCAAAATTTTGGTTTTCTTCAAGACAATTTCTTCTCCGATTTAACTTTTGTTTCCAACAAAGCAGTGATTGAGCTTTGTGATTTTCTAGCTACTTCTTTTATCTCACGCCACTGACCCAGTGAGTTAGCTCCTCGCGTATTCCATGTCAGAATAGACACTAATAGCTATTTGGTTGACCTTATGTATCTTCCAAAGTCACCATCAGGTCATTGGTGAATTATGTCCTTAATCTATGCTCCCCTTCATAATTGTCATCATGATTGTTGGTCTCCTCTTGTAGTAGCATATCGCATTTAGGATTATCTTCACATAGTGCATCATCCCCTCTAGATGTGAATTTTATAGTATCTTGTACCTCGAGCCATCCGTCCTCGAGATTGCTTCTCTCTTCTTCCTTGTATAGTTGATAATATTATTATCAGGCAATCATGTACCCTTCCTTTGTTTAGCTACTCCTGCTTGTCTCCATGTAAGCATTGCATGTTGCTCTACATATGGAACGGTCTGACCTGTTGTATGCCCTTCTAAGGCGATCTTCCTCTTAGCCGCTTGCCATTTCCCATTATACTATGGGTGGGATATTCCTGGATGTTCGCCCCCCCCCCCCCCCCCCCCCCCCCCCCCCCCCCCCAAACACTCACACACACCCACCCCCGACCCACCCCGCAGGTTTTATTACTGCACCCTCTGTTGTAACCATCGTTGTCCCCACCGCTGGTACTATCGTTGCTCCCACCGTTGGTACTAACGTTGTGGTCGGCGTTATTACTGTTGTTGCACCTACAGACATTGGACGGGTGACTTCCTCATCTTCCATATGCATATCTCCCCCTACATTACTATCCTTATGCTGCAGGTGATCCTGCACAGTGGTTACCATCTCAGTGTCTTCTTCTTCTATCGCAATCGGGCACATCCTGGCCATATGGCCAAAACACTTGCACCTATTACACATAGGTGGAACCCATTCGTAGTCCACTACATGGGAGAGAATTTCTCCGGTCGGCAGTTCGAACTCAAGCACCCGTGGAAGGTCAGTTGAAGCTTTTATCTACATGAACATATATGCATATAAAAGCCTCAATTTCATGGTCGTCGCCTCATATGATTTAATTGGATTACCCACTAAGCTGGCCAATTTCACAATCATGGGTATACTCCAGTATTGAATGGGTAAGCCCAGTAAATAAATCGATATAGGAATCGTGTGAAGAAGATTACTTTCGCATTTAGCATTCATGTGCCATTGGTTAAGAATGATGAATCGACCATCGAATGTCCATGAACCCCCTTGTAGAATACGTTCTGCATCCTCTGCATCTCAAACCATACGAAATAGAAACCGTTATCTCGGAAGAAGATTTTCATGCTACCGCGTTGCTTCTATACACGATTTGCATAAGCCCTGAATTGACCATAGAAAGCCATGTCCCAAGAACGTAGACTATCAATGTGTTCTTCTAGTAATCCGAGGTCTCCTCTAAGTCTTCTTCTGTGTGTGAATTCGGTTACCCTCCTCCGTTCGTCGATGATATTCGGCTCAACATATTGCATCGATGTATTTGTCTAAGTTGTTCTTGGCCTGCATATCTCTGCCCAAGATTCAGGCTCCTCCCAAAATGTTGGCTTCTAGGCGATTAGTCTCTCCAAGGAGGACTTTTCGGTGCCACTGGCCTCCCTTCTGTGTCCTGACGGGATATTGGCATCTGTATTGACTTGTTGTATGCCCCTCCGCTCCTCGCCATCTCAGACTTTCTCCATCATCCCTTGCAGTCAGCCTCCACCCCCCTATCGTCGACTGCTGGTCTTCCCGCCCCGCATGCGGTCGACTGTCGATTAGCCACCTGTGTCCGCTTTCGCTCGTAGGGGCACACGGTTGGCCGCCTCCCTGTCTGTCAACGTTGGGTTCCCACACAAGACCTTAGAATCCTAGGTCGCCAGAGCACCCTGCCAACATTTTATATATATATATATATATATATATATATATATATTATATATATATATAAATAGCGGCTGCTACAGGAGACGGAAACCCTAGCTCTGCTAGGGCATCGCTTAATCACGGCGTGGAGGCGGCAAACCGCCCCCCGGACCCCGGGAAAGGCAAGGGGGTGGCGGGGGCGGTCGGTGGCGACCGGCCGGTGGAGGTCGGCGGCGGCGGGCCGCCGGCGAAGGGCGCTGGAGCTGCTGCTCGCGTCCGCGCGGGCGCCGCCGCGCAGCGGGTCGACCGGGGAGGTCAGGCGACCCTCCCCCGGGGGCGGGCGGTTGCCGGCGACCCCCCCCCAGGCGGGGGGGGGGGGGGGGGGGTTGGCCGGGAAGGGCTGCGGAAGGAGACCTATCGCAAGGGCACGGGTTCGGCCGGGAGTTCGACGGCGGTGGCCTCCGAGGGCTCCCCGATGGTGTTCACAGCCCAAAGAACATCGTCGGGATTGGAGGATGAGGAGGGGGCTTGGACTACGGTCCAGAATCGGAGAGTTAGGCGAGGAGGAGGGCAACGACCGCAGATCCCTGAGGTGCGGAGAGGCACCGCTTATACGCAGGGATCTGACAGGAGGACGGGGATAGCAAGGAGAACGGGTCCATCGAGGGGTCAGACTCACACGGTGGATCGGGAGGGACAAGCCAGGATTGCGTGGCGGCCCCGTGAGAAGGGGTCGGCGGTTCCAGTTATCGGGGGTAGAGCGACTGCTGCGAACATGAGTGCCCGACCTCCACCGACGACCCCACCTCGGAGTTCGGGTCCGCGGCCGGTTTCCTGGGCCGATGCTTGCAAGGTGGGGGTCGCCAAGACGCCGGCATCGATGGAGTATGTAGCACCTATGGCGATTGGGGGTGAGCTATGCGCCGACTTTCCTGCCGACGAAGTGGCGAAGGTGACGGCATTCTGGGAGAACACGTTAGTGCTATATGTGTTGGGGAGCAAGCCCTTCTACGGGCAGATCAGAGGATATGCGGACAGAGTCTGGCGGCCGAAGGGGAGCATGGAGTTCTTCTCCAAGGAAAATGGTTTCTACTTCGTAAAATTTGGGTTGGCGGAAGATGTGACTCGGATACTCCAGGGAGGGCCATGGACGTTTGACGGCCGCCTCATCATTCTGAAGCAATGGACCCCCGACTTGAGGTGTGAGAAGGAGGTGCTTAATGCTGTGCCTGTGTGGGTTCGCTTTCCTGAGTTCCCGGTACGCTTCTGGAGTGTCCCACTACTTATGCGACTTGCCAGCCTCATTGGCAAGCCGATTAAGGCGGATGATGCCACCACTTTCAGATCCAGACTGATGTATGCACGGGTGTTTGTGGAGATTGATGTCCGATTGGACCTGCCTGAGCAGTTGAAGTACAGGATACCTTCTGGCCAGTTTGCTATGCAGAGGGTGGAGTATGAGTGGGTCCCCCCCCAGATGTCCGGCATGTGCCTGCTTCGGGCATCTCCCGAGTGCGTGTAGACGTGGAGGAGCTTCTGAGGTGGTGACGGAGGAGGTAGTGCAGGAGGCAGGTGGTGCTGATGCCTCCCCTGTTGTGGATCAGGGGGGCTCGATGGAGGATGAGATGGAGGCAGACACTTCCCCCATCTCGGGGGCATTTGCGGGGTCTCCGACGGAGGATATTGCTGGAGCGATGGTTGAGTATATGGGGACGAGGACCATGACCACCAGGAGTATGGGACAGGAGGACAGGCGACAGGGAGATAAAGATGCACTAGCACTCCAGGTGTACAGTCGGAAGCGCCAGGCTACGGAGGCGCATAGTGAGGACAGCGGACAGGATGGGACAGAGAGAGTGTGGAAGGTCAATCCCAATTGGGTGGCAGTACTAGCGCAGCCCCCCCCCCACAGGGGGACCCACACGGGGCCACGGCCCCTGCTCTGCCCCTCCTTCTACAGGGGGATAGAGATGAGGATACCAGAGATATGGAGGTTGCACTCTCCCCGGGTGCCCCTTCAGAGGATGTTCAGGGGATCCCACCCGCGGTTTAGATGTCGGCCCTTGCCTGGAATGTCCGGGGGGGGTGTTCTCTGGGGAGATGGAGGGAGATTAGTGAGGTGTTGAGGAAGGAACAGTGTGAAATCTCGATATTACTAGAGACTAAGATCAGGGGGGCAAAAATCCTGTCCCGTAGAACCCCTACGGACTGGGTCCAGCTTCACAACCTTGGTCTCTGTGATATGGCTAGAATCTGGGTTAGATGGAATGGAGCTAGTTGGGAGGGTGAGGAGGTCTTCATGTCTGACCAGCTGGTGGCTATCTCCTTCACCAACAAGGGGGGTTCCGCTTCTTACTGGGTGCCGTCTACGGGCACAATGACAGGAGGCGCCGGGAGTCCTTGTGGCAGGACATCATCAGGCTGAGTTCTTTAGCGATGCATCGGCATCTCCCTCTTCTGATTATGGGAGACTTCAATGCTACGCTATACCGGGAAGAGAAGCTGGGGGGGGTGGCCGGTCCCGGACCAGATCCTCTCAGATTTTCAGTCTTGCCTACTCCAGTCAGGACTCAGGGACTTGGAGAGGATTGGGCACATCTGGACTTGGCACAACAAGGCGGAGGTGAGCAGGGTGGCATGCCAGCTGGATCGTGCTTTGGGGAACAGTGATTGGTTCCGCCTATTCCCCTCCTCTGTGGCTGAGGGGCTACCTGCGGGGACCAGTGACCACTCGCCGATCCTGGTGCGCTTCGTGGAGAGTACTAGATGGAGAGCCCGTCCGTTCCGGTATGACAACAGTTGGTTCCTATCGGCTGGCTATGAGGAGACTGTGGCGGGAGGTCTTGGCCAGGAGGCGGTCGGCACTGCCCAGTTTTGTATGGTTCACAGGCTGAAGAACGCCAAACGCGCCCTCAGAGACTGGGTGAGGGCTCTTCCCCGGACCTCCTTACAGGAGAAGGAGGCGGAGTTGAGAGACCTGCAGTCAGAGCTTCAGGGCGACATGATGAGTGGGGAGATGGCGGCTAGAGAGAAGAGGTTGGCTGCAGAGGTCAACACCTTGAGGCTTCAGCAGGAGATTAGTGCGGCCCAACGGGCCAAATGCTCCTGGCTCAAGGATGGGGATCGCTGCACCAAGTTCTTCTATGATGTCATCCGGGCGCGTCAGCACCGGAACCGTATCCAGAGACTGATTGGCAGGGACGGGCACCTTGTGACCGACCAGGTTGCTATCCAGGAGGAGGCTGTCCGGTTCTACTCTGAGCTCTATCATCAGACGGACTATCCCTCGGTTTTCCCGCAGCTGATCACGAAGACGTTGATTACGGAGTACGGCAATGGTCTTCTCATGGCCCCTATCCGTATGGCGGAGGTGGAGGCGATTGTGATGCAGGCTGATGCCTCAAAGGCTTCTGGGCCGGATGGGTTCTCCAGTGGCTTCTACAAGCGCCATTGGAGTATCCTCAAGGCCCCGGTCCTTGAGGCTGTTCAGGAGTTCTTTGATACGGGCAAGCTCCTGAAGGAGCTGAACCACACCTTCCTGACGCTAGTGCCCAAGAAGGAGGGGGCGACATCTCTTGCTGACTTTCGACCGATTGCTTGCTGTAATTATTTGTATAAAATAATTACTCATCTTATGTGCAGGAGGATGGAGGATGCTATGCAGGGTCTGGTGTCTCGAAATCAGGCGGCCTTCATTAAGGGGCGGTCTATTGCGGAGCATAGCCTGCTGGCTCATGAGCTGATTCGGGAGTTCCACAAGCCTGGAGGGATGAAGGCGTGTGTGAAGCTCGACCTGAGGAAAGCCTACGACACCGTCAACAGGGACTTCCTCTGTCATTTGATGGGTGCGATGGGCTTCTCCGAGACTTGGGTGGATAGAGTCAGAGAGTGCATCACCTCTCCTACTTTCTCGGTCCTCATCCAGGGTATCCCTTACGGGTTCTTCGGCAGCAGCAGGGGGCTTCGGCAGGGGGACCCGCTTTCCCCCTACCTATTCACTCTTGTGATGGAGTATTTCACATGTTTGATGGACATCGCGGTACATCGGGAGAGGATTGTACCGATTTACAGCAGGGTCTCTCCGGTGGTCTCTCATCTCATTTATGCAGATGACCTTTTGGTCCTGTTGAGGCCTTCCATGCGAGGGATGAGGGAGCTGGCGGCAGTGATGGAGGAGTTCGGACAGCTATCGGGCCTCCGGTTGAACAGGGACAAGAGCAAAGTCTACTTCAGCAACTCTTGCACTTTGAAGGAGGAGCGGGCCATGGAGCTTGGGGTGGAAAAGGGGGACCTCCCGGTGAAATATCTGGGGGTGCCCCTCTCCGTCAACTACGCGAAGGATCGTGACTGTCAGAGTCTGGTGGATTTTGCACAGAGGAGGGTTGAGGGCTGGCAGGCGGCGGGCCTATCGTTTGGAGGGCGTATTGAGCTGGTTCGCTCAGTCATTTCTGCTATTGCTCTGTTCTGGCTCCAATCGATTATGGTTCCTCTGGCTACTATCAGAAAGATTGAGGGCATATGTGCCAAGTTCATTTGGCATGGGGGGATACATGCCATCTCCTGGGAGCAGCTCTGTCGGCCTAGGAAAGAGGGAGGGGTGGGTCTGCGATCACTTGTTTCTGTCAGGGAGGCGGCGGGGATCAAGCTGGCATGGAGGTTCCTTCAGGGTGATTCTCTATGGTCGGCCTGGATGTCTAGTCGGTATCTCCGGGGCAGAAACTTCTGGGTATGTGAAATTGACAACAACTTCTCTGTGTCTCTCAAGCATATCCTGAGGACCCGTCCTGTGCTTCGGACGGCTTTGCGGAGGAGGATGAGGGAGGGAGGGGAGACGGATCTTTGGCTCGATCCGTGGATCTCAGGTCAGTCTCTCCTGGAGATTCTGGGCCCCCAGAGGGACGGCGTGGCATACAGAGGCCTGACGTGTAGGCACATCATCCGTGGTGGGGTCTGGAGGCCTGAGGAGTATCGGTTCACTGCTACGTTAGTTGAGGAGATCAGACAGGTGCAGATCACTCCTATGGCACTGTCTGATGTCTGGATGTGGGCCCCTCCCGGCCGCTCGGAGGGTGCTGGGGAGTTCAGATTTAGCAGCTGCTACGACCTTGTCCGCCCCCACTTCGATGATATTGAGGAGTACGACTTTGTCTGGGGGAAGGGGCTCGCCAGGAAGATGCAACTGTCTGCATACAAACTGGTAATGGGCCGGTTGCTGACTCGGGACAGATTGCTTCGGTTCGGGGTTTCTGTCCCTGACCCTAAGTGTGTTTTGTGTGAGACAGAGCCTGAATCTATTGGGCACCTGTTCTTTCAGTGCCATGTGGCGTGGAGCATCTGGGCAGAGCAGTGCCGGAGACACTTGGGAGGGGTTGGCAGGGAGCGGGACTTCAGAGAAATCCTTAAGTGGATTGGTGATTGCAGGGGCAAGGAGCAGAGCTGGGCTAGGCGTGCTAGATTGAGACTTGCTGCGTCAGTTTGGCATGTCTGGCGGGAGAGGAACCGGCGCATTTATGAGGGACTATCCACCCCAGTGGTGGGCATACTTCATAACATTGAGTCGGATGTACTAGTAATGTCCCCCTGAGTTGGGATTGTATCTCTATGTTGTAACCTTATTGAGATGATGGAATAAAATTTACCCTTTTTCCAAAAAATATATATATATATATTTGGAAAAAGGTAAATTTTATTCCAAATGAAAAGCCATAATCATACAACATACAATCTGAGTGAGACTCCCACTCAACACTCATCCATTCTCCATAGCATTCACATCAAACTCAATATTATGGAGAATGCCAACCGGAGGTGTGACTAGTCCCTCAAAGATTCGGCGGTTTCGCTCCCGCCAAACATGCCAAACCGAAGCCGCCAGACGAACTCTGGCTGTGCGGAACCAGTCCTGACCTCGACCCCTGCTATCTCGTATCCCCTGGATGATGTCCCCAATGCATTTACCAGAGGCGCACACTCCCAATACCCGACTCTGCTTCGACCATATCTGCCATGCCAGAGTGCACTCGAAAAAGATATGTTTAATAGACTCAGGCTCCAAACAGCAAAGCACACATTTGGGATCCGGCACTGGCACTCCAAAAGAACTCAGGCGATCCCTCGTCAAGAGGCGACCCAGAAGAAGTTTGTAAACACACAACTGCATCTTCCTGGCTAGACCTTTGCACCAGACGAACTCGTAATCAGAACTCAGAGGGGAAGTGTGCCGGATAAGATTGTAGCAACTACGGAACTGGAACTCCCCCGAGCCCGAAGATGCTCCAGTCGGCTCCCAGATCCACCGATCCGCAGGCAAAGCCGGATCAATGACTGTAGACATAATGAGCCCTCCCAGCTCCTCAGTGTACCGATAAGATTCCGGCCTCCACTCTCCATCTCGTAAGATCCGACTACACGTCAGACCTCGCCTATCCTCCGAATGAGTCGGGGATCCCCTGATGTCTAGCAACGAATGCCGATCTATCTAAGGATCCCGCCAGAGGTTCGTACCCGACCCATCCTTCATGACCCTCCGGATAGCAGACTTGAGCACACCCCTGTGTCTCAGGACAGTCTTGAACGTGACAGAATGGTTGTTATCAGGAGAACACGTCCAAAAATTGCCCTGCTTCACGTATCTGCTGTGCATCCAGTCCGCCCAGAGAGACCCCCCGCTAATGAATCTCTAGGCCAGCTTGAGCGCTGAGGCCTCCATGATCTCCAGCAACGGCCTGATCCCCACACCTCCCTCCTTCCTGGGACGACAGAGCTGCTCCCACGAGATCGCATGCAAACCCCCCCTCCAAAGGAAATCAGCACATAGACGCTCCACTAGCCGAATAGTGGCCACCGGGAGAAGGATGGACTGTAGCCAAAAATGGGCCACAGCCGAGATCACAGATCTGATTAGCTCTATACGTCCGCCAAAAGACAGACCGACGGCTTGCCAGCCTTCTACTCTCCGCTGGACATACTCTACCAGGCCCTGGCAGTCCTGATCCCGCGCATAATTGACTGTAAGGGGCACGCCTAAATAACGCACCGGAAGATCACTCCTCGCGATACCCAGGACATCAGCCCGCTCCTCCTTCTGGGAACACCGGGAGCTGAAGTATACCCGACTCTTATCCCTGTTCAGCTGGAGACCCGAGAAGGACTTCAGATCTTCCATAATACCCGCAAGCGTCTGCAACCCCATCGTCGAAGGCTGGATGAAGACCAGAAGATCATCCGCATATAAGGTGGGTAACTGGAGGGTCCATCCTCCGAAACAGAGGCACCAGCCGTCCACGGTGCACTGCCAGGTGCATCAGACAAGTAAAGTATTCCATCACAAGCGTGAACAGGTAAGGGGACAATGGGTCACATTGCCTAAGCCCACGGTTGCTCTGGAAGTACCCATAAGGAACGCCCTGGATGAGAACTGAGAAAGTAGGGGACGTGATGCACTCCCTGATCAGCGCAACCCAGTGATCCGCGAATCCCATGGCAGACATCAGATGGCAGAGGAAGTCCCGATTGACCATGTCATACGCCTTCCTCAGGTCCAATTTAACACAAGCTTTCTCCCCACCAGGTCTGCTGAATCCCCTCACCATCTCATGTGCCAGGAGGCTATGCTCCGCAATCGACCTCCCCTTGATGAATGCAGCCTGATTTGGAGAAACCAAGTCCTGCATGATTCCCTCCATCCGCCGGCACATAAGGTGCGTAATTATCTTATATAGATAATTACAACATGCAATAGGTCTGAAATCTGCCAATACTGTCGCGCCCTCCTTCTTAGGCACCAAGGTCAGAAAAGTGTGATTAAGCTCCTTCAAAAGCTTCCCCTTAGTGAAGAACTCCTGGACCACCTCCACGACCTGAAGCTTCAGAATATCCCAATGGCGCTTGAAGAACCCACTGCTGAAGCCATCTGGACCAGGAGCCTTGTTGGGGTCCGCCACCTTGACAATAGATTCCACCTCCTCCAATGTGACAGGGGCAAGTAGGATGCTATTCCCAAATAGAGTCACCAACCGCTTCGTAACAACCTCTGGGAACACGGACAGGTAGTCAGTCTGGAAATATAAATCAGAATAGTACCTGACAGCCTCGCCCTGTATCTCAGCCGGCATCCCCACCAGAGTGCCATCCGCATCAAGAAGCTGGGATATGTGATTCCGATTCTGTCTAGTCCGGATAACGTCATAAAAGAACTTGGAGCACCGGTCTCCATCCTTCAGCCAGGAACATTTGGCTCGCTGAGCCGAGCTAATTTCCTTCTGCAGCCTCAGAATGTTGACTTCTCCAATCAGCTCCTTCTCTCTAGCCGCCAGATCTCCATTAAGCATGTCAGCTTGCAAATCCTGCTGCAAAGATCACAACTCAGCCTCCTTTTCTTCTAGTGTGGTCTTGGGCAACCCCTGCACCCAACTCCTGAGAGCTCTCTTCGTGGCCTAAAGGCGACGAACCAATCGGAATTGAGCCGTCCCCTCCTGACCGCTAGATAGCCCCTCTGCGACAGCCTCTAGGTAGCCCTCCGAGAGATACCAACTGTTGTTATACCTGAACGGATGGGACTTCCCAAGAGATCGAGCAGAGAAGCCAACCCTGATGGGGGAGTGATCGCTCGTCCCAGCTGCCAGACCCTCAGCCGAAGAGTTGGGGAAGTGACGGAACCACTTCCCGTTGCCCAGAGCTCGATCAAGCTGACAAGCAACCATGTTGTGAGTTGCTTTGTTGTGCCAAGTCCAGATGAAGCCAGAGCGAGACAGTTCCCTAAGCCCCGCAAGCAGGAGACATCTCTGAAAATCATAAAGGATAGAATCAGGAACCGGACGACCACCCAGCTTCTCCCCATGATGCATAAGGGCGTTGAAGTCCCCGATCAAGAGAAAAGGAAGACACGACGACTCGGCAACAGCGGAAACACGTGAGATGTCGCTCCATAGAGACTCCCTTCTCCTTCTGTCATTGTGGCCGTAGACCGTCCCAAGCAAGAACCGGAAGCCACCCTTGTTCACGAAGGAGATGGCAATCAACTGCTCCGACATCAAGATCAAGTCACCATCCCAACTCTTCGAGTTCCAGCGAACCCAAATCCTGGCCATGTCACATAGGGCCAGATTGTGCAGCTGGACCCAATGAGAAGGGGTCCGCCAAGTAAGTGTCTTATCTCCTTTGATCTTGGATTCTAATATAACAGAAATGTCACACTTCTCTCTGTGGAGTACCCCACATATCTCTCTCCACCTCCCTAGCGAACACGTCCCCCTCACATTCCAGGCGATAATGGCCATTAATTAATGAGAGGTGGGGTCCCCTGTGAAACTCCCGGTACGGCACCTGGGGAAGGAGCCGCAACCGTCGCTAAAGAATCCTCATCCATCTCGGTCGGAGCTGCCTGTAGGGGAGCAACCTGAGATAGAACCAACGCCCAGGCAGGGTTGTCAACACACACCGCCTCCTCTCTGTCTGTGGTGTGTCCCACCTCCATGGCGGGTCCATCTCTCAATATGCCGACAGCACGCCTCTTCCTACAGTAGACCTGCCCTCCAGACGATCCGCCCCCCCCCCCCCCCCCCTCGTGCCTCAATCTCCGACTCCACCATACCTCTAGTAACTATACTGCTCTGCGCCTGGCCAGTGGACTTGGCCCCACCCTTGGGAACAAGCTGAGTAGATACAACGAGGCTCAAACCGCCATCACTCATAGGATGAGTATCCTCCCCCTCCAAGACCTCCTCTCCGGTCTCATCTCTGACATCCATATCACAAGGGACATCTGGGACCACACTAGGGGGGATAATCGGGACCGCCGGAGGTCCAACCTCCGAGCAGGCACTGGCCAAATGCCCGAAGCAGGAACATCGAGAACAGGTAGGTGGAACCCATTCATACTCCACCTTCTGGGTAAGCACCTCTCCAGAAGGAATCACATATTCCACCGTCTTTGGGAGCTCTCCCCCTGCCCGAATCTCCACAAAGATCCTCGCATACATCAACTGCGTCCGGAAAGCAGTAGGATCATCTGCCTTGATCGGGGTGCCCACCAAACTGGCCAGTCGCATCAACAGGGGTACGCTCCAGAACCGGACCGGGAACTCAGGGAATCGAATCCATACTAGAATGGCATTCAGAACCTCCCTCTCACATCGCAGCTCCGGAGTCCACTCCTTGAGGATGATCAGTCGGCCGTCGAACGTCCAGGGGCCGCCTTGGAGGATCCTAGCGACATCCTCCGCCAGTCCGAACTTCACATAATAGAAGCCATTCTTACGGGCAAAAAACTCCATACTCCCCTTAGGTTGCCAGACACGCGCTGCATAGCCCCTGATCTGGCCATAAAAAGGCTTATTGCCCAAGACATACAGGACGAGGGTATTTTCCCAGTATGTTGTCACCTTCTGGATCTCCTCCTCCGGGAACGATGCCCTAAAACCCCTTCCTGCCTTAATCGACGGAACGTACTCCATCGATGTAGGGGATTTTGGCCCCATAGGTTTGCAGATCTCAGCCCAGGACCGTCCAGCAGGCCGAGGGGTCGTCCCAAGAGGCCTCGGGGAAATCACCGGGTGGGGAGTCCCAGACTCCTGAACTTCCAGATCCACCACTTTGCTCTTCCCCTGCGCCGCCGCGGTTGCCTTAGGCCGCCAACCCACCGATCCTCCAGCAGACATCCCCTGACCCCGGCCAGATGACCGAGTCCCTGACCCGTTTTTACGGCTATCATGGAGGCGATCCCTAACCTGACCCTATCCGCCACCCATCTTCCCCCCGGACTTCGCCACTCGACGACGTGTAACCGTCGTCCACCCTCCGCCCTCCGTTTGGTTCCCCAGCGACCCGGAGCCTGATCCGAACTGAAAGTTCGGATCTATGGAGCCACCCCGCAGCGAGATCGGCCCCCCAAACCCCTCGTGAAGGGTGCCCGACCCCCTTTTCGAAGAACCCGCCACTCCCCTCCGCCTGGGGGGGGGGGTCGTCACCGACCCAGGGGGGTCCACCCGACCACCCCCCCCCCCCCCGCTCTCCCGCCCCCTCCCCCCCCACCGCCTGGGGGGGAACCTTCGCTCGTGCCGACGACAGGGGGTCCGCCCGACCCCCCCGGTCACGCTCCCGCCCCCCCTAGCGCCGGAGGGGGGGGCCGCTCACCTTGCTAGTCGTCCTGGCGCCGCCGGCCAGGGGGTCCGGCGGTCGCGGAGGCGGCCCGCACAAAACCCTAGCCCGATCGCCCGTGGTGTCGCTCGCAGCAGCAGCCATTTTATATATATATATATATATATATATATATATATATATATATATAAGCAAAAATGTCGGGAGCAGGAGCAAGAGGAGATCGGGTGCCAAACCCCAGGGGGTCCCTTACGTGGGACCCCGACGCTGCAGACAGCGGCGGGTTGGCCGGGGGCGGGCCGGCCATGGACGGCACGGCGACATGAGGCGTCGGCGGCTCGGGAAGCTGGCGATGCCCACTGGCCTGAGCGGAGGCGGCGTAGCCGCGGGTGCCGGCGGATGTGGCACAGGCGGAGGTGGCTGCGGCAGGGGCGGTGGTCCGGCCAGAGGGTGCGTTGGCGTTGGCGATGGAGGTGGCGGCTCCGGCAGCAGCGGGTCGGCAGAGGGCGTGTTGGCCCTCCCGCAAGGAAATGCCCCTGGAGGTTCGCCGGCGACGACGGACAAATGCCACAACGACAATTGAAACCCAGATCTGACGGGATCGCCGACTTTCCAACCTGGATCCATGCCTGGATCTCAGGGCGGACAGATGGATAATGATGAATGGACGACGGTTACTAGGCGTCGCAGTGGTGGGAGTGTGGGCAAGAATGGTGGATCGCGCCAAGATGTGAGTAGAGGCCAGATGCAAACTAAGGCACGTTTCGTCACAGACAGGAGGGCGGGAGCAGGTTCGGGGACGAGGAAGACATCCCAAGGCCCAGGTAGTCCCCCATGCTCGGGGACTAATGCTGGTAGTAAGACAACGGGGTGGCCACCCAAAGCTACGGCGGCGAAAAAAGGAAAAGGGAGTGCTACTGACACGGGGGGCCTCGGACTAGGGTACCCCCCACCTAGTGGCGGCCAATGGCATTCGGGGACATCTACCCGCCCTGTGGGGAAGTCTTGGACAGATATTTGCAAGCCGATAGGACCCAAATGCCCTTCATCAATGGCGTACGTACAACCAAAGAAGGTGGGGAGTAGCTTTCGAGCCTCGTTCCCTGCGGAGGTGACAGCTTTCTGGGAAAACACGTTGGTCTTATATGTGCTGGAGAACAAGCCCTTCTATGGACAAATCCGAGCATATACGACACGTGTTTGGTAGCCAAAAGGAAGCATGGAGGTGTTTGCGAGGGAGAATGGCTTCTATTATGTGAAATTTGGCCTAGCGGAAGACGTCGTCAGGATTACACAAGGACCCTGGACGTTTGATGGAAGACTGATTATACTGAAAGAGTGGACCCCGGAGTTGCGTTGTGAGAAGGACGTCCTAAATGCTATTCCTGTTTGGATCCGCTTCCCGGAGTTTCCAGTTAGATATTGGAGCATCTTCCTGCTCATGAGACTTGCTAGCCTGGTGGGCAACTCGATCAAGGCCGACGCTGCTACAGCCTTTCAGTCAAGGCTTATGTATGCTCGGATGTTCGTAGAGATCAGGACCGGTAGAGAGCTCCCGAGCCTATTGGAGTATGAGGTTCCGTCTGGAGAGGTTCTTACCCAGAAAGTTGAGTATAAATGGGTGCCACCTGCCTGTTCCCACTGTGCTTGTTTCGGGCACCTCTCCAGCACTTACCCTACTGGAGGACAGAAGACGGTGATTCCCCCAGAGATAGCTGAGGAACCTGGAACATCTCGGGTGATAGAGACTGCTAGAGAGGATGAGAGGGTAGAGGGTGGCCTGCAGAAGGTGGACCGGCAGATGGAGGATAGCAGTGGACTGGGCCTGATTATCTCATCTTAGCCGGTCCACCCCAGTAGGACTATGGTTACTTTCTCCGCCCAGAGGAGTATGGTTACCAGAGGCATGACGGCGTCGGGAAGAGAGCATCGGGCAGATGGCAGTGTATCCAAGGAGAGAGTTTATAGCAGGAAGAGACATGCTGGCCCTCTATGCGACGGACACCCTCAGGAGGAAGGCGGTATGTCTGGCTACAGAGAGTCCCTTTGTGTGGACAATCCGGCTTGGGCCCTGATGCTCCCCCAAACAGCGAACCAGCATACTACTACTCCTGGCTTGGAGAAGGACATGGCGGCAACGAACGTGGTACCACCGAGGGTACTGGTCCAGAAGGATTTCAGGGGGCCCACCCTCTTAATAATTAATGACGATAAAATCGCCTGGAACGTCAGAGGTGCATGCTCCTTAGGGCGTTGGAGAGAGATTAGTGAGGTCTTACGAAGAGAGAAGTATGACATTTCAGTGCTTCTGGAAACCAAGATCAAAGGGGGGAGGACGTTTTCGCGCCGGACTCCCTCCAACTGAGTCCAGCTTCACAACTTGGCGATATGCGACATGGCTAGGATCTGGGTTAGATGGCATGACAACAGCTGGGACGGGGATCTGGTCATGATGTCAGAGCAGCTGATTGCTATTTCCTTCTCTAATAAGGATGGTTTTTGGTTCTTGCTGGGGGCGGTTTATGGCCACAATGACAGGCGGCGTCGGGAGGGCCTTTGGAGGGATATTGCCAGAGTGGCTTCTACTGCTGACTCTTTGCACCTCCATCTGCTCTTGATGGGTGATTTCAACACCCTCCTTCACAGAAGGGAGAAGGTGGACGGCAGACCTGTTCCAGATCAGATCATAAACGATTTCCAAAGGTGTAGTGTTTTCACTACACCCAGCAGGGGGCACGGCACAGTTGTAGAAGCACGAAAAAGCGCAGAGCCATCAAAAGCGCAGGTAGTGTTTTCACTACACCCAGCTTCACAAAAGCGCAGGTACCTAAACGCGTAGACAGAAGATCAAAAACTACAGTTCATAAAGAGTACTTTATTAAATCATGCCTACAAGGATCTATTATAGATTCATCATGACTACAAGAAAAGAGCTTCTTTATTTAAATCATGCCTACAAGGATCTATTACAGATTCTTCATGAAGAGAACTAAACCACCTAGAAATCTACAAGAGGGTTAATCTTCACTGCAAGGGGGTTAATCTTCACAGGTGCACTACAAGGGAGTTAATCTTCACAGACGCGCAGCTCGTCAGAACGAATCACTTCCTCGTCGAGCAAGCCCCTTCCTAGCCAGACATGAAGGAACTCCAATATGGCTAATGAAGCAGCTATTGGCCCGAGCAAGAACTCAGTCCACAGCACAGGCGGTGCCACAACCATTGAGCAGGGCAGAACACAACCTGTGGCTCTTCGGATTGGCAATCAATCCAAATCCGAAAGCTTGGATCTCGAAGACCTCCAATATGTTGTTCAGGTTCGAACTCCTTACGCCAAATGCTCAAGTGCATCTCAAACTCAGCAGTAGTTCTTCTACAAGGACAGCTTCTTGGAATGAAGGGATCCACAACCAACAGTCGACTTGTGCAAGGCCAACGGCCGTTCGAAGCTAAGTCGGGATCGAGCATGACGATGGAAATGTTAAGAGACAGAAGACACAACCCTTCAGAAAAGCTTCCCTTTATATAGGGTGAGTGTGGTCCAACCCACATGCCACGTGGCCGTCGGTCAAAGGCCCCCGAATTAATGGATGAACCAGAAACTCAGCGTAATGAACCTTATTTAATAGGTTCATTTCGACTGAATCCTAGGCCACTAACTTCTTGGAATTCTCCTAAATGACGGCGGTAATTAAAGAAGAGGACGACCGACTCGTCCACCAAAAGTGCAGTCATTAATTGCTCTTAAAAACTTCAACAGAACTAGCTCCTTCGTCCCCGAAGCGCAGACAACTTACTGCGCCCTCTCCTCGACTCAGGACTGCATCCAGCTCGTTCCTTCCACAGCGCCCTGGCGATAACCCAAAAGCGCAGTAACTCGTTCATCTTCAAGACTAAGTCCACTACTCGCTCTCAAGCACAGTGACTCCGTTGCCCAAAGCACAAGTCTACTCGTCGTCCTAAAGCACAGTGACTTCGTCGCCTGAAGCACAAGTCCACTTGTCGCCCTAAAAGCACAATGACTTCGTCGCTTGAAGCACAAGCCCACTTATCGCCCTAAAGAACAATGATTTCGTCGCCTGAAGCACAAGTCCATTTGTCGTCCTAAAATCGCAGTGACTCCGTCGCTCGAAGCACAGTCGCCTCGTCGCTCTAAAACCGCAGTGACTCCGTCACTTGAAGAACAATCTACTCGTAGCCCAGAAGTGCAGTGACATAGAAGCTTCGCCAGAAGCGCAAGTAGTATGGTTCCACGGGTATCTTTTCAGATAGTACCCGAATTGGTTTGTTTAACTACTACTCTTAAGATATAACGGAGTTTGATTTGGTTGATGAGAGCCCTATCATATCGGTTTGTTTAAACCACAGAAAAGGATGGACTTTGTTCTCATAAACGAGGGCCATATCCAATCGGTTTGTTTAAACCAATGGTCCCCTAAGATAAGACAAAATCCAACCTCAGAGATAGGAACAGAATCTGCTTATCATCCGATCAACAATAAACACACGCCACGTGTCGTTTATTCAGTTGTTGATAACTCTCTCAAAGATTTTGATAAAAGAGTATCCCAGCGTCTGCCACGTGTCAGCTCAGCAGTAGCTCCCACCGTGCAACCTCGAGATTCTCTCATATCTCTACGTGCAGCGTTCCTGCACAATCCTTATGCACATCGCATATGTGCTCCCCTATAAATAGAAATTTTCCTTCGATAAAGAGGCTTCGAAATCTTCAACTTCGGTACCCTCTTGATTGGCAACCCTAGAGTTTCAATCACCAGCATCAGAAAGCCAAAGCAAGCTCAACTCGTCGTCAGATCGTCAACGGAGTAAAGGAGCCGCTGCAGTACTCGATCTCCACCGTCATACTTTTCCAGAAATTTTGTACTTAGATATCCTGTTTAGGAATCGATTGTACTTTTTTTACGTTTAAAATACAAAAAGTTCGTATAACCTTTTGTCATGGCGAACAAGATGGTGACTTTGCTGGAGACTTCCTTCTCCTCCAACAAGAATGTAGTAACGCAATCTGACAACAACTTGCTGGGATCTTCACAGAAGACGTTGGTCGTACGTTTCGACCAACAAGCTTTTGAAGATCTCCTTTCTGAGGAGAAGTCGAGTCCTTCGAAACGGTTCGTAAAACCGAAGAAGACTCGACGCACCTGGGTGCCGAAGGCCGCTGCGACGAGCACCACCACGGAGGAGACTGCGCTCGAGAACCCCTGACCGACAAAGCCCAGAAGAAGATTTCGGCTACTGCTGCCATGCCGCCTCGCTCGATTCCCATCCCGAAAAGCGCAGCGAAGAGTGTGGCGGGCCTAACAAAGGCACAACGCCAAAGGAAGCGCGCAGTAGCTCAACCGCTTACGAAGGGGGCGGTGCCGGCAAGAAGATCTGTCTTTGACATAATTGCCTACCCATCGGGTAAGGCTACATTGGACTCTGAACGTTATGCACCTCCTGGAGGTAACTTAAAGAGATCCAAGGCAGTACGTGCCCTACGCGGCCAAAGTGCTATGCCAACCACTATATTGGATTCTGAATACTACGCACCCTCTGGGGGTAGTAGGAAGAAATTCAAGACAGCACGCGCCTTGTGCAACCAACGTGCTATGCCAATAGCCGACCAAACGCCCGCGTTGACAGTCACGCGCTCAGCCAATGGAAAGCTATACAAAACTGCTCCGAGTGCCTCAACGCCTTGACCGGTAGAACCACGCTGCCGCTCGAGCACTCATGTGCACAACTCGAGCCACGGGGTACACTCCGCTGAAAAAGACTCACGCGAACAGTGTTCCTGTAAGCATGGAAACAGTCTACCTCATCAACAACTTTCTGATCAGGATCTAAGCATGTCCCGCACGCAGGGACTAAGAAGAGAAGCTATCTCCGTATCCTCACTCCTGCGTGCAGCTTCCCTGTGCGTGCAGGAATGAAGACCCCAACGCTTTCCCACAAGCGTAAAGCAGAAGAGGAGCCTGCGGTGCAAGATATGCCTAAACCAAGGCATACTTGCACCCAGATCACCATCAACTGTTGCTGTCACCAGGCAGCCACATCGCCACCAAGGAGACAATCCGTCTTCCAAAGACTGCGACCAATGGCGGCTGTACATCAGGAACTCGACTGGGGGTCATCGAGCAAGGAAGAAGAGGAACTCCGTGTTGCTCCATGCAATGCGGCGCGGGGTTCTCCATCTATTAAGCAGCTGTCCGAAAACCCTCCCATCTCGGCCAACAAGCCCAAGAAGCGGCCTGGAAGTAGCAGGAAGAAAGTACCCAACACAAGTGTGTTCCAACACACGCACACCAGGTCTAGCTCCTTGCCACAAAAAGATGCCACGTCAGACGCTGGGGGGTGGCCAATCCTCTACAATTCATGACAATCCCGCATTCCAATCCAACGAAGGATTTTATGACACAGATACCTCCGCAGGCGCAGGTAGCCAAAAAGTGGAGGGAAGCAATTACAACGAGTCAGAGGATGATTGCAACCTGCCGATCTATCCTCAGGATGATGGGACTCGGCCCTCTGAACCAGAGAGGGAAAGATCTAATGTCCCTTCTACCCACCCGCACATGGTGTCCGTGTTTATGGCCGAAGGTGACAACAACGCGGAAAGCAGCGAAGGCTCTAGTCAGCAGAAACGTATAAAGGTTCTCGAGGAGAGCTTAAACACGTTGAACATTACTATGAAGTCCTTAGCTTCTGTTGTTCTGGAGATCAAGGAGAGATTGACCCCCTCTGGCTCCACTCCTGCTCCAGACCCAGCAGCTAACGGTGGGTCCAATGTGCTTCCTATCGCGAGCCAAGTAGCGCCAGCGTCATCT
The DNA here is from genome assembly GCA_029216955.1 of Iris pallida. NCBI lineage: Eukaryota > Viridiplantae > Streptophyta > Magnoliopsida > Asparagales > Iridaceae > Iris > Iris pallida. The sequence continues at coordinate 6,919,683 of JANAVB010037020.1, forward strand.
ACTCCATCAACAACCGGGCCTACAGTGTCAAATGAAACGCAGCAGGACATCAAATAATTGTACGCTCACTATTACGTCAAAGAAAAGCGAGCAAGGATTCGGCAGCCATACCCTGCCGAATGGGATAATGTAATCTATCCTCCCAAATATAATCCGTAGACGCTCACGTCGTTCGATACAAAGGAGTCCCCCCCCTCCCCCCCGATACTTGAGATACTTTGCCTCAGTAACGGGGCATCTACCAAAGGATGATGCCCTCCTCACCAACATATTCGTAGGAGCCATGCAGGGGTGGCCTACGAATGGTTTTGCAGCCTTCCGCACAACTGCATTTCGTCCTTTGAAGACTTGAAGAACCTATTCCTCAATCGATTCTACGAAGGAGGAATGGACATGACGATGTCGACTCTCATGGACATCGTTCAGAAGGGGAAAGATTCGGTGCGCACATACATTGAGCGCTTCCGCCAGGCCGCGTTAAGGTTACCTCCTGGTATACCTGAGCCCATGCTTATGGACTCCTGCCGCAAGAACATGCTTCCTGCGATCAAGTTGTGGCACAGTGATCCATGCGTAGAGTGGACTCCTTTCATCATAGAGGCAGATGTGGCTCAAAGAAAAGCACAAGATGCACAATTGCTGGGACTGAACTTCCCCTCCCTCGAAGATAAAGGTAAGCGCTCATCCGGCAACAAAGACGGAAAAGGGAAGCAAGCCATGACCGTCAACATTTCCAAAGGTTCGGCATCAGCGAACCCGAAGTCGACCGAAGCGCAGAGGCCGAAAGAGACCTACTCTTTCAACGCGAAGACACACTAGAGCTCTTCGATATGTTGGCAAAGAGTGGCAAACTTCAGCTCCCACCGCCTAAGCGTCCCGATGAAGTGGGAAAGGTGGACAATCCAAAATACTGCCACTACCACCAGTATCTCCACCATTCGACGCGTGATTGTTACGTGTTGAAAAGACAAATCCAGCGCCTCATCGACGCCAAAGTCATCTCACTCGACTACGAGGAGAAGACTGTTACTGCCAACTTGGTCACTCTTCAATTCGAAAGTTTTCAGAGAACAGAGGCTCAAGACGGCGGCGTCCCCATCCCGAGAGCGACGATGGAGGTAGTCAATCTTCCACCGGCCCGTGACAACGTCCAAGGCCTCATCCCATTTACGACGCCGCAAGGCAAAGTAATGTGGATCCATCCTGATCTTACTCCAAACATGATGATGCATGCAGCGTGCTCTGTCAAGGAAAAGAAGGTCAGGTCGTGTCGCATGATCTCTATGACAACTGATGACACTCTGGTTACCACTCGTTCGGCTTACCAATGAGAAGAGAACCAAGCTCCAGAGGAGGAAACACCTCCGCCCGTTGCGGCCAACGCCCCCGATACGTCGGAAGCAGGCCCATCTCAAGCGCCTGCTGCAGATAAATGGAAGCAGAAGGAGGTTCGCTTTGACAAGCCTCTGAGAAAAGACTCGGCAGTAGAGCCAATAAAGCCCTACAATTTCGACATATTGACGCAGCTGGCCAACACTCCGGCTCGACTATCACTCTTTGAGCTTCTCCGTCTCTCTAAAGAGACTCGAGACGTCCTCAACGAAGCTTTACAGAACGCTAACTCCTTCCTCGCTCAGGTGCAACCGCCCAAGGAGAACCCAGCTGAGTGTCCACATTGTCACAGTGTGGTCGAGGTGATCCCTAACATCACCTTCACTCAGCAGGACATGCTACTGAAGAACAATCGGCACAACCGACCCCTGTACTATACAGGGTACGTTGGTGCCATTAAGGTCGATCACATCCACAACGACCATGGCTCTTCTCTTAGCATCATCCCTCGGAGTTTACTCCAAGCTTTGGGGATCCCAATGCATCTGCTAACTGCGTCGAACACTACAATCAGCGATTTCAACGCTGGAAAGAGTGAACCTCTGGACAAGATCCGCCTGAAATGTCAAATAGGCGATCTCCAGACTGACGTTACTTGCTACGTCATTGACGTCGACATAAACTACAACATGCTGCTGAGACGACCATGGATTCATGAATACATGATCGTGCCCTCCTCTCTCCATCAATGCATAAAGTATACGGCCAGCGACGGGACTATCAAGACCGAGTTCGCTGACATCGATCCCTTATGAGGACTCGAAGCGTACTGTACAGATGCTGATTTGTACAAATCAGTCCCATGGGACGACGACGCCAATAATGCCGACGACGAGGCAGAAAGCGCAGCTATCGCTGAAGAACCATTGAGGGTTCGATTAAGGGAAAACCTCCCAAGACATCAGCTCCTCTCGTCATCAAGCTCCAAGGCAAAGCTGCGGCTAGATCATCCTCGAGCATGTCAGATGCTGACCAGGAGCCTATGCAAATAAGGCTTCCCCGGAAGGCTCCAAAGCCAACTCTAAGGTCACATGAACCTCCGACTACAGCCCCCTCGGTAGTCAAGCTGAAGAGGAAACGTCCTCCACCTTCTCCCGCAACAGCCCTGGTGCTCACGGATGAAGAGTTGGGAGACTACATATGCGCCAATACCGAAGCGCATTCTTTAAATGATATAATCCCTCGGGATAAAATTTCGCATTCCATTAATAGGAAGTTGTCTTTGAATTACTCTTGTGTGTATTGGAACACTAGGTATTTCTTAGACAACGCTCTATATATGCTGCAAACGCAAGTGACAACCGCCAACCTCGCAAGTCAAGTTGTCCCTTCTCAAGGCGCCTACTTCTTGGTCCCAGCAATGAAGAAAGAGGAGGAACCCATCATCTTCGGCCGATTGAATCATCCTCAACGACTGGCACCGGCAGAACCAGAACCCGGTAACGGCAAGATGCAACTCTACCGTTACACTACTCAAGCCAAAAACCTCATCCAGAAAATAGGTTACGACTTGAACAGTGACAGAGGACTGAACTATGGCAAAGGCCGACGTCTTCCCTTACGACTTCGTGCTCCAAAGCAAAAGTTCCAAAACTATTATCAGCGCACTCGCCGGGGGTTGGGTTAGGTTACACCTACAACAACTTCGGAGAGCTCGGAGCCGGAGGCCATGATGCATTCACACTCCTCCGATTCCTCAACCTGGGACTCTGATACCAGTATCGGCCAGGCCTTCAAGAAAATATTGTCCGTTAATATGGTCTTTGTAGATCCCCCAGTCAAGGATGAAGACCAAATACTCGAATACTTCGAGGATGAACCCTGGGCTCAACGCCTGGGATCCTAATGGGAATGGCGCTTCGAACAACGTGAACCTCCCACTGAAGACGAAGTCGTCCAAGTCGAGCTAGGAGATGAGGTTTCCCCTAAACCCATCTTCATCAGCAAAAGCTTGACATGGGAAGACAAAAAATCTCTGGTACAGCTTATCCGAGAATACATTGACGTCTTTGCATGCAGCTACGAAGACATGCCGGGTTTAGACCCACAAGTCGCCATGCACCGTCTCAACATCCTATCCGATGCTAAGCCTGTCAAACAGCAACAGCGGCGTTTCCACCCCAATATCATGGATGCTATCGAGGAAGAAGTCGACAAACTCTTAGAGAGTGGCTTCACTCGCGAAAAATAACACCCAGATTGGGTGGCCAACATTGTCCCAGTCACTAAGAAGAACGGTAAAATTCGGAACTGCATAAACTTCAGGGATCTCAACTCGGCATGCCCAAAAGACGAATTTTCTCTCCCGATCACCGACGTGATGATCGACAACACTTGTGGCTTCGAACATATGTCCTTTATTGATGATTTCTCAGACTACAACCAAATCAAGATATTTTCCGAAGACGAAAAAAATACTTCATTTCGGACTCCAAAAGGGATATACTGTTACACGGTGATGCCCTTCGGGTTGAAGAATGCGGGAGCAACATGCCAGCGGGCAATGAACATCATATTCTGCAAGCACCTCCGAAAGACGGTAGAATGTTACGTTGATGACATTGCAGTCAAAAACAAAAAAAATTCAGTCACTTGGATAACTTGAGAACAGTGTTCGACTTAATGCGAACATACCAACTGAAGATGAATCCAACCAAGTCGTTTCTGAGAGTCTCCAGTGGCAAATTCTTGGATTTTATCGTCACAGCCAAGGGTATTCATATTGACCCTAAGAAGACTAAGGCGATCTTGGACTGGCTCCTCCAAATAATCTCCGCGAGCTTCGAGGCCTGCAAGGGCGCTTGGCATATATCAGAAGATTCATAGCGAATCTCTCTGGTAGATGTCAACCTTTCACCAAACTGATGAAGAAAGGGATTTCTTTTGTCTGGACAGAAGAATACCGGCACGTGTTCGACGACATCAAAAAGTACCTCACTAGTCCTCCGGTACTGGTAGCACCAGTTGTGGGGAAACCTTTTCTGCTATACGTCCGAGCCATGGACCATTCTCTCGATGCTTTGCTAGCCCAGAGGAGCAATGAAGGCCACGAAAAGGTAATCTACTACCCCAGCAAGATCATGATTGGGGTCGAGCATCGGTATAATCCTGTGGAGAAGGAGTGTCTTGCCCTGCTCTTCGCCATCCAGAAGACGCGTCATTATGTGGCCGGACAAACGATCCACGTCATATCCCGGGTCGATCCCCTCAGGGTCCTCATGACCAAGCCAGGGGCCTTAAACTCACGGCTAGTCATATGGGCGATACTTTTGACTCCTTATGACATGGTATTCGTCCTAGAAAAGGTAGTCAAAGGCCAAGCATTGGCCGACTTCTTAGCAGCGCACACCATCCCAAAGACATCAAAGCTCTATGACGACATCCCCGATGAAGTCCTAGAGTACAATGCCATCTCAGATAACTCGGTTTGGCACATGTTCTTTGACGGTGCTTCAAGAACAGGGCCCAAAGGCGAGATTATCGCTGGGGTCGGAGTAGTCCTCATCACTCCCGACGGCTTGGTCATCAACCGCGCATATTCTCTCATGGAGTCGTGCACCAATAATGTTGCGGAGTATAATGCTCTCATCATCGGACTCTAGCTCGCTAAACAGCTGGGGGTTGACTGCATCGAAGCCTATGGCGACTCGAAATTGATTATCAACCAGGTTCGAGGACAATACGAAGTCCGGCATTAAGTTCTGGTTCCATACCACCAAGCAGCAGTCCATATCATCTCTACCTTCACAGGGTTCTTTATAGAACATGTACCTCGATTGCAGAACTTGGAGGCCGACGCGCTAGCTGGCCTCGCTGCTTCCCTAGCAGCTCTTGTTGGAATCCAATATACCGTCACGGTAATAGGCCAAGAGCTGGTTTGCCGAAGAACAATCTACATACGTGTCTAAGTTACTCAGTACAAATGGCCGCTAATGTTGACGTTCGGGACTGGCGATTCCCGTTCATAGACTATACAGTTTACGGAATTTTACCTGAAGACCTGAAGGAAGCTACTTCTGTCAAGAGACGCTCTCTCCGGTTCTTCTACGACACAGCTACCAAGATGCTGTATCGTCGTTCATACGACGGACTTCTCCTGCGATGTTTATCCAAGACACAAGCACAAGAAGCACTCAGGGAGGCACACGATCGCACCTGCGGAGCCCATCAGCCTGGTCCTAAGTTGCAAAACCGATTGCGTCGCATGGGCTACTACTGGTCCACTATGATGGCAGACGCCATTGATTACGCAAAAAAATGCTGGGTATGTCAGTTGCATGCTGACTTCATCTACCGGCCTTTGGAGTTCCTGCTCCAGTACCACCGGCATTATAATAACGCCATACCCTGGCGCCATCCAGAAGACTTCACTCGTAACCAAGACAGGAGCTTGGATTGCCCATCATAGCCTGGCTATAGCCAAATTGACGTGCGAAACGGCTAGGCAAATAAGGCTCCAAGTACACCCGATTTTGGTTCCGATACACCAAGTCGGAAGGGCGGATAGACTGCAACTAGTGGAAGGCCCCGAAAGTTAGATCACTATCCACTAACTCATCATCTGCAAGGAAACCATTGTATATAGGCGAAACCCTGTGGAGAACATAGCCGTCCAAACGGCCCAATATCCATCTACAGACAGGAACATCCTAATGAAGCCATTTCACATATTGATAGTTACGTAGTGTTGCATCCCCTGCCTGGTAACCAGCGAGAGTACTGGGGACTATCAGACCAGGGCGGTGCAAAGCCAACCAACCCATCAAGTAGTGGTAAGGGAGTCCAACCCACGAAAATTCCTCATTCCCCCCGTGACACTCTATTATCCTCTTGAAAAACTCCCGCAAACCACGCAGGATGTCGCATACCATGGCCGGCAGCAGAGCCAAGGAATGTCGGAAGGCTAGCTTCACAGCTGGCAGAATCAAGTCTTGACTGAGCTGTCCCGCAGGCCCATAACCTCCAGGAACCACAGCCATCCGCAGCCATATCATCAGAAAGGCGGATAAAGTCGCTTTCGGACTCAAAGCAATCAAATTATGACAGAAGTAATTATGAACTCTGGAGGTGGGCCTCCCCTCGGCATCCACTGAGGGAGCAGATACCCCCGCTTTGGCCATTATATCATCTACTTCATCAGCAATATATGCCCGGCACGCAGTGAAGTGAACCTTCTCTGGCATCGATGAATGCTTTGTAAAAATATAATCCACCCAGGCCTTGACGTATAGCGAAGCTTGCACCCCACCCATGCGCGTGCATACTTGGTGGTGGCAAAACAACTCCTTATACACAGCCATCATCTCGGGATGCTGGTTCTCCAACGCCAAGAATTCCTTATTACAAGGGGTATGTTTCTCGTACGGCACGTCCCCCCATGCAGCTTCAAGATGGCACGCATCTCATGAAGGGCCAAACCCATCTCTCCACAATGGGTGAAGAACGTCCCGGTATGATGCTTAAATAACAACAACAAAGCTATGAACAGAGGCCGATTGATCTCTATCCCATGCTCGGTGGCCCTGATGGCACGATGAAGGCCCGTACCTATCAAATCCTTCTTGAACCTACCCACCGCCCATTGAGTTAGCTCACTCCACTCAGACTTAGGATAAATCCAACCTGCGACACGGAAGGCATCTTTCGGATAGGTATGACATGTAGCCAATAGCCTATTGGCAAAAAGAGGGGTCGGAACGGATGCACTTCATTGGTAAAATCAACAAGTAGGCGACCAGGGAGTAACACCCGCAGCGTAGCTGATGGATTGTCGGGCACACTCTTGAAGGAGTCCCTCTGATTGGAGCACTCTTCCACTTTGATATGACCGGTCATCAAACCCCCTCGCTTCGGGGTCTGTTCCTATTTCATGAAACGCTTCTCAGCCAAACAAGAGAAAGTCGAGAGCGGAAGGTGGCGGTTGACGGAAGGAATAAAGGAATACCGTAGTTCTCGAAATGCCAATTTTCGGTTATCTCCAAGAGCTTGGTATTTTCTAGGACCAACTGATCACCAAAAAGAAACGGAGAAGTTGTTGAAGGAGCTTAATCATACTTTCCTGATCCTAGTGCCGAAGAAAGGAGCGACCTCGCTGGCGGACTTTCGACCTATAGCGTGCTGTAATTATCTTTACAAAATAATTACGCACCTTATGTGTCGACACATGGAGGGAATTATGCAGGACCTAGTCTGTCCGAACCAGGCGGCTTTCATCAAGGGGAGATCGATTGCAGAGTACAACCTTCTGGCGCATGAGATAGTGACAGGGTTCAATAAACCAGGAGGAAAGAAGGCGTGTGTGAAACTGGATCTGAGGAAGGCCTATGACATGGATAATAGGAACTTCTTGTGCCACCTGATGTTAGCCATAGGATTCGACGAACGGTGGGTTACAAGGATTAGGGAGTGCATCTCGACTCCTACCTTCTCAGTCCTCATCCAGGGTACTCCGCATGGGTTCTTCCATAGCAACAAAGGACTCCGACAAGGCGACCCCCTGTCTCCTTATCTGTTCACAATTATCATGAATTACTTCACCTGCTTGATGGATATGGTGGTTCACAGTGTGCGGCTGGTCCCGTTGTTCAAGAGGATCGAGCCCCCGGTTACTCACCTCATTTATGCTGACGACCTCATGTTCTTTCTCCAGCCCTCCATGGAAGGAATGACCACGATCTCTGGAATTATGGAAGAATTCAAAAAACTCTCCGAGCTTCAACTGAACCGCGAGAAGAGTCGTGTCTACTTCAGCTCCTCCTGTACGCTGAAGGAGGAACGCGCGGAAGCCCTGGACGTTGATAGAGACAATCTCCCGGTGAAATATTTAGGAGTGCCTCTGACAGTCAATTATGCGCAGGATCTAGATTGTCACAGTCAGGTGGAGTATGCTCAGAGGAGGGTCGAAGGGTGGCAAACGACTGGCCTGTCGTTTAGTAGATGTATTAAGCTAGTTAGATCGGTCATCTCGACATTGACACTTTTCTGGCTCCAGTCTATCCTTGTCCCTGTTGCCACTATCCGGAAAGTGGAGAACATTTGTGCCAACTTCATCTGGAGAGAGGGCATACATGCGATCTCTTGGGAACAGCTCTGCCGCCCTCGGGAGGAGGGAGGGGTGGGGCTTAAACCCATACTGTCTGTCGGAGAGGCCTCTGGTCTGAAGCTGGCATGGAGGTTCATCAAAGGTGGGTCGTTATGGGTTGATTGGATGTCCAGTCGGTATGTGAAGAAGGGCAACTTCTGGACCTGCTCCCTTAACAACAACCACTCTGTTACTTTCAAGCAAATTATGCATCACAGAGCTGTACTCAAATCATCCATCCGGAGGATTATGAGTAATGGAGCGAGGACTGACCTCTGGCAGGATCCATGGTTAGAGCGTCAATCTCTGATTGAGATATTGGACGACCGGACACACAGGGAGGCAGGTAAGGGGTTGACTTGCCAACATATTATCAGAAATGGAGTGTGGAGACCTGAGGTCTACCGACATACCTTGGATCTTGGAGAGGCTATTCGCGCGGTTGGTATTGATCCGAGTCAGCCGGCAGATAGTTGAAACTAGGATCCGCCCGGAGCTACTGGAGGTACTGGAGAGTTCAGTTTCAATAGCTGCTACAACCTTGTGCGACGAACATATCCTGTTAGTGCGGATTACGACTTCATCTGGTGCAAGGGACTGGCCCGCAAGATGCAGTTGTGTGTCTACCGGTTGTTGCTTGGTCGACTGCTGACGAGGGACAGACTCATCTCCTTTGGGATCCAAGTCCCCAACCTGAAGTGTATATTGTGTGAAGTGGACAATAAAATCTATAAGACACTTGTTCTTTGAGTATGAAGTATCCTGGTATATCTGGACTGAGCAGTGTCGCAGAGCATTGGGAGGATGTGACATAGGCAGAGAGATTGGAGCCATCATCACCGGGATCCGAGACCGCAGAGGGAGGGGGCAGGTATGCTTCAAGACTGCCAGATTACGGCTTGCAGCCTCGAATCAAAAACTGAATAGGGAGGAGGGGCCTTCTAATGCTCTACTGCCACCACTGCTTGCAAGGATGGTGATGGTTGACCAAGGTTCCATATCGATTTTGGACCAATCCTATGAGTATCGATATCAGCGATTTCGGTACTTCAACTGTTTTGGATCAAAGTATCGAGTTCCTTGTTTCGGACTACCAAAAATGACAAAAGTATTTCAATATAGAAAAATATTTGATACGTTTAGGGATAATTTTATATATTATATATATTCTTTATCGTCAATTTTAATACTGTAATAGCTCGGTCCTAATAATACTAAAAAACACGATCCAACCAAATATAAAGAACTCAAGAAATGACAAAGATCATGACCCTTGTAGGGGCCTTGCCGTGTCAGTTCTCCAAATTATCTTTGTATTTGTTTTGAGCATGACGTTGACTGGTATCAGAACCAGGTAATTACCAGTACTAGACATCTATCAAAAAACCTTGCTTTTATAAACTGCTCATCTTGAAGTTGCATAAAATCAAAAACTGAGTTCCGTTTTAGAAACTGCATGTCTAGATGTTTCATAAACCAAAAACTGATAGAGCCCATACTGTTGTGTTGACTTCAATTAATTGCTCAAGTGAGCTTGTAAGAAACATGAATTTCCTCCATGAAGAAAACACAGAATTTAACATTGGAGTAAGCAACAGATATCATTATGGTTTCTTGGTGACAATGAAGAGACGAGAGATAAAAGAGAGAACAAGGACAGGTTGAGGGAGAGAGGGCAAGTCTGAAATTTTAGGTACTCCAAAAACTTTTGGTTTTTTAGGCAAATATGTGCATATGTTCATTATATTAGATGTACAAGACAAGCTAAATACATTATAAAAACCTTCAATGAGATAATGTCTAGGGGTGAGTATTCGGTTTATTCGGTTCCAACCGAACCGAATAAGCAAAAACCGAATTGGACCGAAACCGAATAAGCAAAACCGAAACCGAATCGAAATGGTCAATAACCGAACCGAACCAAACAGAATTAAATCGGTTCGGTTTTCGGTTTATTCGGTTTTTGGGTTTTTTTTTTGTTAATATATATAATAACGATATATACCTAGATATATTTATTATATACCTATAGTATATACCTATAGTATATGCCTATAATTAATACCTATATATATATATATATATATATATATATATATATATATACTAGCATATGTGCACGTGCCTTGCACGTATTTTAATATTTTTTAATTAGTTTAGGAAGACTCTTTAGGAAGACCAAAGGGTAGTTTTCCTAATTACTAAGTTGTCCTTATTAAAATTAATGAACTATTTTTAATTAGTATAAGTATGTAAGGGTATTTTCGGAATTCAAAAGTTTCACCATCTAAGTTTTCCTATTATATAGTAGAATATATATCGGTTTTGGACCGAAACCGAAACCCAAAACCGAATAAGAAAATCTAGTATTTTCAAAACCGAAACCGAACCGATTTTTTTTTAAAACCGAACCGAATCTCTTATTCGGTTCGGTTCGGTTTTTGGTTCAAAACCGAATAATGCTCGCCCCTAATAATGTCTAGGTAATGAAAGACAGATTAATTGATACAATACAAATACTTCCAATGAAATAATTTATGGGTAATGAAAAACAGATTTAATTTAGTCAATTAAACATCATTCTATAATTAGCATCAAAGAAGATAAATTACATATGAAAGGTATTATATGGGCCTTTTTTGCGAGTGTGTTTGGACTATAAGAGAACATGGTAACAAAATATAATGGGTTCAGATATCGAAGGCTTACGATTAATCTTTGTACGATGATAACCAGATCTATGTGGCCGTTTCTTGTGAACAGCTGGAAACTGTAAAATGGCTGCAGAAAGATGTACGTGAGGGCTTCTATATGAGTAAGCATAAGAAATATGTACTATCCACAGCTTTGACAAAACCTATTATAATATAAATACTATGCCAAGTCCTGGTTGACAGTAATAGCACCTAATGTATTTATCAATTATCATTCAAACTACGAGTGATCATAACATACTGTATTCCCCATCTTGCCCACGAAACCACTGCCTAGAGAAAACAAAATCCTTCTTGGTGTGCCACCTGAATAGAAGATAATAAACAGGATTGTTATGAACAATACCTAAGAAACACCAACCATACATTCCAATCTGATGTCATATTAGTGATCAAAAGAGCACATATGAACAATTAAAACAAGCATGAAATAGAAGACATAATGCTCAAGGAAAATAAAATCCTTCTTGGTGGGCCACCTGAATAGAAGATTACAAACAGGATAGTTATGAACAATACCCGACAAACACCAACCGCAAATTCTAATGTTATGTCATATTAGTGAACAAAAGAGCACATATAAACAATTAAAACAAGCATGAAATAGAAGAGAGAATGCTAAAGACCAGAATGGAGTTTTATGCTACTTCACTCTGCGGTATTTTGCATAAGTTCCTTAAATCTATCATACTTTTACATTAGTCCGTTAATTCTTGTTAATCACTTATAGGTCCCTAAAATATGAAGGAACGTGAGTTGAGTCCCTCCTCCTATGTGACAGTCAAAATTTAACTAAACCTTTTAATTAACAGTAAAAAAATATTTTTTTTCCCTTGTATTCTTACCCCGTCCCTCCTTTCTTCCTCTTCCCTCCCTCCCCACCTCGAAACCCACCTTTCTCCACTTTTCCTCCACTACCGCTCATCCACCTTCCCTACCACCTCCATAAATTCCCCTCTTTGTTCCTTCTCCACCCACTCAATTTCTCGTCCCTTCCAATATTTTTCATCCTAAACTCATGACATCAACTCCTCCCCTGCCCCTCAACTACCTGTTCCTCCTTAATTTTCTTTTCTTCTACGCCCACTTCTCCTCGCCTCTGTAACCCATCACCCACTCATCCCTCCATTACTTTAGACCATCACCAACTCATCCTCATTCTCCTTCCACTCCCCATCCTCCCTTGTCCATCACCTATTACTCACATGTGTTACATGTGTGACAAACATTTTTTTAAAAGACTGCCTCACTATCATAGATGGCCGTTTAGGAATTTCATAAGATCTAGCTCCTAGGAAAATAGTATTTAGATGGCGAGGTCCTGAGACATCCGTCTTGGTACATGGGGCAATTGCATAATTCCGTCTCAAGTGCACCGACCCACCTCGACTTAAATGTGACCCAACCTACGCCAATTTATTTTTTATTTTGAAATCTGGCCCAAACCCAATAACTTAAAGTTACTGATATAATTTTTTTTTTAAAAAAACATTATAGTAGATTCAAGAAACAAACGAGCATGGAAGATGGACAACGAGAGAGAAGCATAAAAGGAAACAAGAATAGAGGTGGAGAAGGAATCAGGTACAGTTGTCAAAAGAAACATTCTATGTTTAACTTGATGGAATATACTTGTTTATCATGAGTCAAGTTAAACAAAGGGACTCGTAACTCAATTGTCAATAAGTTCGACGAACTTCTAGCAAATAATAAGATTTAAGGGACTCAATTAAATTATAGTAGATTCAAAGGATTCATATGCAAAACAACCTTCATATTTTTCGAAAAATGTTACATTTAATAAAAATGTGCGAAGAAACACATTAGATAAAAGTTGGAATTCGTAACTTTATTTGAAGTTATTTTCACTACAAACTTTGAACCGAAATTGCAAATTGATTTAAAGTTCTTAATTCCAACGATCCTAACTTTGAAATTTATTATTTAATAGATGAGAATATACAAAAAGTGTAAAACTAACAAGATTTGGGTTGGATTGGAGCTCTTAAGAAGAATTTGCATACTATACTATTTATACTGAGACTTGTTAATATGAATAATTTTCAAGTGATTGTGCCACATTTCCTCTATTGTCACAATCAAGATTGCAAGATTTGCCCTACCCCCTGCGAATCACAAACCGGGTACTTGCTTATCAGAACGGGTTCGTATTGCGAATTGGAATGGCAAACTAGAGTGTTTTTTCCCCTTTGTGTGAAAAGCAAAAAATAGGACAGAAAACTGAAGGGGGGAAAAAATGACTTTTCCATGAAGTTTTACATCAAAAAGTGACCTTTTGCGACCTTTTCTTCTTGTTTTAACTATATTCCATCTCTTCTTTTCTTTTACAATCCGACAACCATGGATGCACTTCTTAGGCAAGCAAGGGTTTAGAGTTTTTAGACTTACAAGAAAGGGTCTAGGTATTGGAACGCCTTTTGAAGCGTGTGAAGTAATGCTATGGGGACACACTTTTCTTAACACACTCCATAGCCACACTCATGTGGCAATACATTATTAGATGTCAATTATTACCTCCCTTTTAAGGTTTCCTTTGACATCCAATAATACATTGTCACATCAGGAGTGTGTCAAAAATGTGTCCTCGAAGTAAATCTTTATTTTATTAAAAAAGTTACCATATAGTCAATTTAAAAGTCAATTTTTAAAAAGGACTATATTGAGGATCAAATCACTATTAATTATTTTTAATTAACTCTAAGCACTTACATTATACACACAACCACATAAATATAGAAATCTACGGATATATTTATATATACATGTATATATATTCTAGCCAGCCAATATGCGAACAGGATTGAACTGCGAATCCAAAATGCGTACCGACTAAGTATAACCTTCCAACTACAACTCCTCTTTTTCACTCCTTATCCTACTTACAACTCAACATGGAGGAAGGAGAGAGCTGACTCGACCATAGTCCGAGGAAGAGGGAAGCTTCAGCCTTTCCTGCTGCTAACCAGTATAGCAAAGCGGAGTTGGCTCCTTAGAAGTGATCTATAAGATAAGTAAGAAGAAGAGGCAATAGAAAGAACTTTTCGCAGACTGATCGAGGAAGAGGAAAGGCTCGGACAACTCGTAATCTCAAACAACTCAATTAGTTACTTTCTTTCTTACCTTACTTGCTTACCTCCGAGTGGTACCTCCCTCCGGTCAGGTGCCAGGTTCCTTGTGAAAAGTCTTGATTCCTTTCCTTCTTACAGGGCAAAGTACCGTTCCGTGTACCGAATCGAACTGCGGATTGTGCAACACTGGTCACAATTCATGTGCCTTTCATCCAAATAAGGTGTCCTCGCCATCTAGTCAATAGTTTGAGCAGGAACTTCTTTACTCGAGTGAGACAACGGACCTTTAATGCTCCCTCAATTCCAGAACCAACACCATCAAGTAACAAAAGAAATAAACTATGAACATCTAGGGAGATGATCAGGCATGAGACATCATCTACAAGAGAAGAATAAACAAGAGAACCTATGTGCTACTTTCTCACACTCATAATGGACAACAACAACCAGAAGAGAGTGGGCAATATGATCAAAGCTAAGGACGCTGCTCACTAAACAAAATTGTCTTATTTAAGACTGTCACCAGCATGGTTCTAATTGTTCTCTAAGGCTATTCTTGATGGAAGGAACTGATTTATTCTTATCCTCCTTGGAAAGAGGACTGCGCATAAGTACTGAAAGCAAGATTTATAATACGCAATCATAATAGAAAATCATATGCTTGGTCCTGATATTGAGGAGGTTCATGCCTATGAATCTAGACGTATATGTTAAACACTAGTGATTTATTTAGGTATAGTTTAGTATCTGGTCTTAGTTGTCGTTGATGTTCAATATGTGGTCTTATCCAAACTTTAGGCAGATTTGATATGTAGTTTAGTATCTGGGCTCTCTCTATAGTGCTGTGTGCCCACGAGAGCGTGCGAGCATTTGTTTGCATATACAACAACAACAATAACATCCACAAAAACAAAATTATATCCCATAAAATTAAATTAACCAGAGGGACTCATAACTCAATTGTCAATGATTTGAGGGACTTCTTAGCATAATAACAAGATTAAGGGAACTCATAAAATTATGGTAGATTCAGTGGACATATATGCAAAAAACCTTCATTATTCTGCAAAATATTACACTTAGTAAAAAATGTGTGAAGAAACACATTGGATGAAAGATGGAAACAGAGTTGTATCTTGATTTAAATAAACACCTACCAAGTCAAATTCTTTGGGTCATATGTCCCATAAACAACATCACAGTGTCCATCTACGGAGTCCACCAATTCCAGCTCGTCTGTCAACATATCCCACCTGCAAAAATTATTTTTAGAAGGACATTAAGTAATACAAGTACTACATAACAGGTAATTTACTCAACTTACTCGCATCTTTTGTTCCTGTCAAGGCTAAGGACAACCTCAAACACATTATCCAAACTTGCATCAACAACACCGACAGCCTTAAGAAGGAAAGTTTTACTACCCTATCAAGAGTAGGTTAGGTGTTAGAAGAACTACCTCCATGCAGTAAACTACACATAAGCATTGACTAGTAACAACATTAGTGTAATATCCTCATAGAATCAACTGTATTGAAGTTAAAGCCGCACCATTCTTCTTTAGATGAATGAAAAGATAAGAAACTTAGTTCCATAATTAGTGGAATGATCATATAAATATGTGCAATACTGCTATGCGACTGAAAAGAATCAAATCAAGTATATGCTCATTCAAAGAGAACCTCAGCTCTGGGGGTCAACTGCATAAATCTTTCATTCTTCTATGCTAAGGGCCATCTCTTCTCTAACACTTGCAAATGAAATTAAGTACTTCCTGACAACCTTGATCCAAGTTTGTCAGGACTACGTATATTTAGCAGCTCTTCTAACTATGACCTTATCACCCAAGTGTCAAGCTTTTAAAAAAGAGGCACCTCACTACCTTAGGCAGCCACGGTCCACCTAGGCACCTCAGGCATGCTGGCAACTAGGCAACAAGGATTTAAGTGGATTGATCTTGAACCGCCAACCTCGCAATATTAGATGCCTGCCTTAGGTTGCCTAATTCCTCTTAGCTGTCTTATTCCCCCCTCGAATTTGAACATCGGCTTTAAAAGGAAAAATGCTCAAACCAACCCGTTGAAGATTCTCTCTCTCTCTCTCTCTCTCTCTCTCTCTCTCTCTCTCTCTCTCTCTCTCTCTCTGTGTGTGTTTATGTTTAGGTATCAATATGGTTAATTTGCAGCTAAACATTCCGACTTTCACATATTTGCAAGTTCCTACTCTAAACTATTAAAATTGACAAGTTGCTACCGTAAACTATTATAATTAGCAACAAAATACCCTGAACATTTTCGAATTTGCAAGATGTTATCCTTATGCAGTTGACAATGATACCCTTCATATTTTCATATTTCTTAACAGTACCTTACTTTACTTTACTGACATAGGATAAGTTGCAAATCGGTGAAAGTTTAAGATATTTTAATTGCTTAATAGTTTAGGATAGTAAGTTGTCAATTTTAATAATTTAGGATAACAACTTGAAAATCCATGAAAGTTGAGTGTATTTAGTTGCAA
Organism: Iris pallida; assembly: GCA_029216955.1. Classification (NCBI taxonomy): domain Eukaryota; kingdom Viridiplantae; phylum Streptophyta; class Magnoliopsida; order Asparagales; family Iridaceae; genus Iris; species Iris pallida. Next base: position 6,936,479 of record JANAVB010037020.1, read on the forward strand.
ATTAGTCTATTAGTATTATATCAATATCATTGAAACAATAGGAGACATCATATCGATGAACAACATCCAAAGGTTACATCAAGTAGAAATAAAGATTAAAACCCCATACTGTTGCACCACAACCGAGTCCCGATCACGAACTATAGGTTTGTCTAAACTTAGCTACTCTATACACCCCAAAAGTTTAGTCTTGAGGCCATCGCCTCACAGCATTGAGGCCCTGCCTACGCCTTTGGCGAGTTTTCCGCATCGACACTTCACACCGCCTTAACAAGCTTGTTATCGTTGCATCTATTGGTGTCTGTTGCACATGTCCCAACCATCCCGTACAAAATTTTCTTATCTTATCCTTCCAATTCCCCACAAATGCTATTTTATCCAGGATTTTGAGGAATTTCACTATTACATCTTAGCATTCTCATTCCAGCTACGTTCATATTTTGGCCATATTTCTTAATTGCCAACATCACTACAATAGCAGGCTTCATAATTTCTCTTCAGCTTCAAAGTTAATATGTAGAATGGAAATAATGATATGATTATTATTGATGAAAGACTACATATATATAGGAGAGGCTAGCCTCCTCTCCTATTATTCTAAGCAATGTGGGACTAAAGCCCATTAACTCATAACTCTAATATAACACTTAACACCCTCCCTCAAGCTGGAGCATAGAGGTTAATCATGCACAGCTTATTACATAAAAATTGAACCCGAGGACCCAGAAGAAGCTTTGTGAAGATATCAGCTATCTGGTCGCCGGTCCTCACATGTTGAAACTTTATCACTCCCTTTTTATATCAGAAAAATTCATATAGAGGGAGAAAGTTTATCTAATTTGCATAAAAGAGGATAACTTTGAAATATTTACAAAAAACGGAATCTGGCGCCAGTACAACTGGCGCCAGCCAAAAAAAAGAAATCAGGCGCCAGTAAAACTGGCGCCAGAGAAAAAAATTATTAAAAAAACACATTCTCAATTCTGACGCCAGTTGCACTGGCGCCCAACTCAAAAAAAATTTGGTTTTTTTTTCGGTTTTCTTAGTTTGGTTTGTTTTAGATTGGTTTGATTTTATCTTTTAGTTTGATTTTGTTTAATCTTCTAGTTTAGTTTTATCTATTAGTTACTTTGTTATTATCGGTACTATGGATAATAACAAAATAGATCAGTTAATATTTTTTTATATATAATCATTTTATATTAACTAATAAATTTTGTTATTATCTATATTAGTTAATATACAAATATGTTTGTATTTTAAATAATATGGATAATAACAAAATTTATTAGTTATTGTACAAACTAATTTGTATATATTTATTTTTATTGTATATATTTATTTGTATATATTTATTTTTATTTTATGTATTTATTTGTATACGAATATATTATTTGTATATGTTAGTGTTATTTTATGTATTACTTTATTGTTATTTCTATTTATTTGTATACTAATATATTAGTTTGTTATTATCTATACTAATTAGTATATTAATTTATTATTATCTATAACACAATATTATTTTTTTTATATGAAATTTGTTATTAATACAAAATAATGTACAAATTAATTTGTTTATAAATACATATATCTATTTATTTTTATATACTAATTTGTATATTAATTAACATAGATAATAACAAAATTTATTAGTTAATATAAAATTACTATTTACAAAACAATATTAACTGATCTATTTTGTTATTATCCATAGTACAGATAATAACAAAGTAACTAATAGATAAAACTAAACTAGAAGATTAAACAAAATCAAACTAAAAGATAAAATCAAACCAATCTAAAACAAACCAAACTAAGAAAACCGAAAGAGAAAAACCAAGAATGTGTTTTTTTAATAATTTTTTTCTCTGGCGCCAGTTTTACTGGCGCCTGATTTCTTTTTTTTTCTTTTTTTGGCTGGCGCCAGTAGCACTGGCGCCAGATCCCCTTTTTTGTAAATATTTCAAACTTATCCTCTTTTATGCAAATTAGATAAACTTTCTCCCTCTATATGAATTTTTTTGTTTTTATATTCATCACGAACAAAATGAATGTCAATTTCAATATGCTTCGTCCGTTCATGAAATACTGGGTTGGTGGCAATGTGAATAGCAGACTGGTTATCACACCATAGATCTGCCACTTGAGACCCTGCGTCTTCACCCAGTTCTTGTAGGAGATGCTTCATATATAATATCTTTGACCTGCCATGAGCAATAGCTCGATATTTTGCTTCTGAGCTTGAGCGTGCTATCACACTTTGTTTCTTGCTCTTCCATGACACTAGATTTCCACCAATAAATACTGAGTAAACAGATGTAGACCATCTGTCAGGCTTGCTCCCCAGTCAGCATCAGTAAAACACTCAATGCGAGTGTGTCCATTATTCTCCATTCAAATTCTTTTTCCTGGATTCTTTACTAGATAACACAGAATTCTGAGAACTGCCTGCCAGTGTGGAATTCTTGGAGAAGCCATAAATCTACTTGCAACACTCACTGCAAAAGAAATGTCCGGGCGCGTCATAACTGCTAAGTAGTTGAATTTTCCAACTACTTGACGATACTGATCTGGATTGGTCATCAAGACCCCTTCGTCTGGAAGTAACTTTGTCCCTGGATCCATAGGTGAGGTTGCTCCCTTTGCTCGCATCATGCCTGCATCATTTAGTATGTCCAACACATACTTTTTTGAGACATTACAATGTCCCGCTTACCCCGTGTGACCTCAATGCCCAAGAAATAGTTCAAGGATCCCATATCCTTGGTTTGAAATTGTTCTCCAAGAAACTTCTTGAGGCTTGCAATACCCTGGCTGTCATCTCCCGTGATTACAATGTCATCTCCCTTGGTGTCGATAGAAGATTGAATGGTCCTTCTTTGATTGACACATGCCAAATTGAGTAACAACACGTGTAAATCGACCAAACCATGCACGAGATGATTGTTTCAGACCATAGAGGGCCTACCTCAGATGACACACTTTACCCTCCCTTGCAACGAACCCGGGAGGTTACATCACATATACCTCTTCATCAAGATCTCCGTGGAGAAAAGCATTCTTTATATCTAGCTGAAGTAACGGCCAGTCATATCGAATGGCCACGACCATGAGGACACGAACGGATGTCATTTTGGCCACAGGAGAGAATGTCTCGAAGTAATTCCCACCATAGGTTTGAGAGTATCCTTTGGCCACTAGACGAGCGTTCAGTCGATCAAGAGTGCCATCCGGTTTTACCTTAATCGTGAACACCCATTTGCAGCCGACTGCCTGTTTACCAGTAGGTAAGTCGACTAAGTCCCAAGTATGATTCTCCTGGAGAGCTTTCATCTCCTCGTTCATAGCAGTACGCCAACCAGGATGTCGGAGACCCTCCTCAGTGGTATTGGGGATCTGAATCCCATCAATAGTAGCAACCAGAAACTGAGTGTGACTGGTAAGTCCTTTGTAGCTGTCAACATACAAGGGATGATCACGACAGGCACGATAAGGACGTTCTGGAGACGGAACCGCCGGAGCTGCTGGCGGAACTGATGGAGCTGCTGGTGGAACAGATGGAGGCAACTCATTAGAGCCGGAGCTGCTGGTAGAACCAGAGAAGGAGAATTTTATGGACGATGTCGGCAATGGCTGAATCGGTGTATGTGGACCATCTGTCTAGGAGACTGGCTCGGTAAGGGAGGGCACCCGTACGGAAAGCTGTTGTGTTTGAGGAAGAAATAACAAAAAATCCTCTTCTAGATAGACCAGAGGAGCCGGACCCGTTGATTATGGGAATGATGGAAATTCTGTTTCTACAAAGGTAACATCCCGAGTGAAAAAATATCGCTTTAAGACAGGGGAGAAACACCGATACCCTTTCTGATCTTTAGGATACCTAAGAAAAATACATTGTATTGCCTTAGGATTTAATTTAGAAAAGGTTGGTCGGATATCCCGAATATAGCATAAGCAGCCAAAGATGCGGAGAGGCAGAGGAAATGGTTCTCGTCCAAGAAAATGCCTAGAGAAGGGAGACCTACCATTGAAAACAGACGATGGCATGCGGTTAATAAGATAACAAGCAGTAAGAACCGCATCCGACCAAAATCGCTTGGCAGTACGTGTTGTTTCCAATGAATGACGATTCTTACGTTCGGCTACACCATTTTGTTGTGGTGTGTACGCACAAAAGGTTTGGTGGATGATGCCATTGAGGGCCAGATGTTTATCGAGATCATGAGATAAATACTCACGACCATTGTCACTCCGAAAAATTTTGATTGAAAGACCAAATTGTGTTTTATTTCAGCATGAAAGTTGCACCAGATGTTAAATAATTCAGAGGAATTTTTTATCAAATAAACAAAAGTGACACGTGAGTAATCATCGACAAAAGTAACAAAGTACTTAAAATCCATTACAGAGTCAGTCGGACAGGGTCCCCATATATCAGAATGCACCAACTCAAAAGGAGAAAAAACAATTTTATTTGGACTCACCGGATAAGGAACCCGATGATGCTTAGCTAAACTACATGGCTCACAATGAAAAGAAGAGAAAATATCTAAAGATGGGTACATTTTCTGGAGAGCTTGGAACGATGGATGGCCTAACCGACAATGTAACTCGACAAGATCGAGTTTCATGCCGACACAGACAACAGAAGGAGTTGCATCAAACAGGTACAAGCCTCCAGCCACATGCCCCTTACCGATAGTCTTCCCAATTTTCAGGTCCTGAAAAACACAACCATCAGGAAAAAATATTACCGAACAATGTAGTTAATGAGTAATTTAACTAATAGAAATTAAACTGAACGGGTTCCCAGGAGTAAGCAGTACAGAATTGAGTGACAGTCCGGAAGAAAGATTGGCACTTTCACGGCCTCGGACTGTCAGGGAACCGTCATTGGCAACAGTAATGCCAGAAGCACGACGTACAGGTACATAATCATGTATCATACCTGCGTCACCAGTCATGTGAGAGGATGCACCAGAGTCAATTATCCATTACTTGGGTTTCACTATACACGCGGCAGAGTATCCGGCTGTGGAACCAGACGTGGATGCTTCACCACGACGTTGAGCATGTAAATCAAGGAACTCTGTATATGAGTCTGAAGTCATCTGGCTAGAGCGGACACCATCATCAGGGCCATCAGTGGTGATATTAGCAGCAGGTGATTTAGTACATTGCCAATAGAAATGGCCAAGATGACCACAGTTAAAGCATGTGCGCGGTCTTCCTCCATCACGACCGCCATTGCCCCTTCCTCCATCACGACCAGCATTACGGCCACCCCGACGGCCGCTACGACCACCACGAAATCCTGTACGAGCGGCCCCGAGAGCAGAACAATCAGCAGGAGTATCACCCGGAGTAGTCTCAACGACTTTGGCAGCCCGAAGGACACGATTGTTTGCTTCCAACAGGGACGGTACATTAGATCCAGCAATAATCTAAGAACGAGCAGAGTCCGTATCAGGACGGAGAGAGGCGAGATAAGCCATGACATGAAGCTGCTCACGTTGAGCCCGTGCTTCATTAATATCCGACGTAAGAGGTAACACGCGGTCGATCTCATCCGTCATAGCCTTGAAGGCCCGAAAATAATTTTTATGAGATTTGTATCCTTGATTTGCTCGGTACACACCAACAACCGAGTCATATATACAAGACAAATCGCGTTTACCATCAAACGCCGCCGCCAACATTTCCCATAACTCCTTCACGGAGTCTGTATTTTAAACCATGTCTTCCACCGATGGTTCCATGTAATTCATCAACTGTGTAAACAGTCGACTGTCATCTGTCTCCCATTGCTCAAAGATGGGATCATCGTCTGCTGGAGGGTTGTCAGTCAGATGTTTAGACAACCGCATTCCTCGAAGTGTCTTCTCGACCTTCTTTCTCCATGTCGAGTAGCCCTCTGGCCCTTCCAACCGTCGATCAACAAGTCGAAGGGAGGAAATCGTCATGCTAGTGCCTGCTAGTGTGTTGTCGATACTAGTATATGTGGCACTGCTATTCACCGTAGGGTCTCCCATTTGTCAGAGATTCGACTGTCGATATTTTCTTTGTACTTGATAAACACAGCAACTCTGCTAATGCGCTAAAAACAGAGCCAGAACCGGCATACGCGCATAGAAAGCAGAGAGTGTGGATCACAAGCCACGACAGAGAGATAACCCATGGTAACCTCTGATAGATCCTGGTGTGAAGATCAAGGAAAGAAACAAAGATTCATGCACAACAAACCATATGTGTGCTCTTTGTTAAATTTTCAGCATTGATGGACAGAGGTTCCAACAAATGTTTCCCCTCTAAGAATCCCAACAATGAATTTTAAAAAAAAAACTAGGGTTTAGAGGGAGTGGATGGCGGCTGATGGAAGGAGAGGGTTAGGGTTAGGGATTGGAGGCATCGGGGGGAAGGGGGCTGACAGGAGGCGGGGGGGGCGCTGACAGGGGGGGGACTGATAGGGGGCTGACAGGGGGGGCGCTGACGGAGGGGCTGACAGGGGTGGGCGCTGACAGGGGGGGCTGATAGGTCGAAAAGGGGGCAGCAGGGGGGGCGCTGACAGGGGCGGAGGGGCATTGACAGGGGGCGGGGGGGGGGGGCTGACGGGGGGCGGGGTGACGGCTAGGTTTTTTTATGGTGTAGAGATTAGGATTTTTTGGAGAGAGAGAGAGTGGTGGGTGACGGCTAGGATTTTGGCTCTGATACCATGTAGAATGGAAATAATGATATGATTATTATTGATGAATGTCTACATATATATAGGAGAGGCTAGCCTCCTCTCCTATTATTCTAAGCAATGTGGGACTAAAGCCCATTAACTCATAACTCTAATATAACACTTAACACTATGATCACAAAGCATTCACAGACACTTCAACAATCATGCTTTATTATAAAAAAGGCAATATTCTTAACCTCGCCTCAACAATCATTTCAGCTACGCTAATATTTTGGCCATGTTTTTTAATTGCCAACATCACTACAATAGCAGGCTTCATAATTTCTCTTTATCTTCAAAGTTATCCTGTGATCACAAAGCATTCATAGACACTTCAACAATCATGCTTTGTTATAAAAAAATGCAACCTTCTTAACCTCCCCTCAATTTAATAATTCTAATAGAGAAGTACTAAGGAACCGTGGATAGCAAGAAGTCCCTTAGTTTTGGGCAAGTCCTTGGATTTGGGCTGTGAGTTTCTATTTCTAGTGTTTGGATACCGGTGGGATTTGCATTTCTTAAGGGTAGTTCCTATTTCTCTCCTTTTGACCTTTTCACAGTCATCTCAAAGTAGTGAGAAATGGGTTGGATTTGGTTACTAATTATTTATTCGCATGTGGTCTTGTCCTTTCAAATAAAGTAAACTAAAGTACAATTTCCTACTTCAAATCCTTACGTTTGTCAAACAACAAAACAATGGAACTAGTCATATTCCATACACAAAACCTTGCTTTCCAAACACAGTTTGAGAACTCCCAAATCCAGAAAGTGACAATTACTTCCAAGAGTCCCACCTCCCTTGTTCTTTCTATCGAAACATGCCAAAGCGTATCGGTATCGGCAGTATTGGATCGGTATCGGCCGATACTGGAAACTATACTTCAAGGTGTTCCTTGGTTGCATGAGCTTAAAGTTGCATAGCCAAAAGGTAGGTCAACCTACTCACCCTAGAGGACCTCTAACTCAAGTGGTTAGAGTGAGGCATATTCCCCCAGAGGTTGCAAGTTCGAGCAACGGGGAAAGCACATTTAATTCCATTTGGAGGAATTAATGTGAGGGCAACTAGAGTGCAGGCCGGTTGCAGGTGCGGTGCGGGTACGATACAAGTGCGGTGCAGGTGCGGGCCTTCGGACTGGGAGTGTGGCCTTCGGGTCGAGTTTGTAGGCCTTCGGTCCAAGAGTCTGTAACACAATTACCTCTTCCAATATATATATATTTTCGGTCCAAGAGTATGTAACACCCACGGCCTGGAGGCCGCTGGGGGCGGCCCCCTGGCCTGGGGGCCGCGTCGTCGCTGCTGCAGCGGTTGTAGCCGCGGTCGAACCCTTTTTAGGGTTTCCGCTCTCCTAACTCCCACTTGCCATATATATATATATATATATATATATATATATATATATATATATATATATATATATATAGTTTCGCTCTAATAGGCTTGCAAAGCTACCATATGGAACAATTTCGGTTACTTTAACGGACTCCTCCGTAGATTTCAAATGAATCTTTCTAATAAGAAGTAATTTCAATAAAAGGTAAAAGATAGGTTTGATTCCATCTTAATAAAGTAATCAAATCTTTTAATTATAGCCTATACATCTCCAACTTAACATTAATTTTAGTTTTGGTTTAAGTTTTAATTTTAATTTTAATTTATTTTTTGTTTTTTTATAAAAGATAATTCTAATTAAGGAATTTTTAATATTTTATAAAAGATAGATTTGCTAGATTTTAACAGTATAAACAGTAAAATTTTAATATAGTATACAGTAAGTTGGAGATGTATAGCCTATACTTAAAAGATTTTATATATATATATATATATATATATATATATATATATATATATATATTTTTTTTTTTTTTTTTTTTTTTTTTTGAGAGGACATATATATATATTTGGGAAGATCGACGTGAGAAGGTCAGCAGGTTACTGCGCCAAGGAGAGTGGACGCCGAAGTTGTATGGGCATGTTAGGCACTTCAGCAGGGAGATTAGGGAGGTGCGGATTGACTCCAGTCTGTGGGCTGATATGTAGGCTTGGGATAGTACGGGAGATGCTTGTTTCGACTCCAGGACGGCGTACAATAGCTGTCGAGTTCACCATCAGGTTTGGGAATTGGGGGAAGTGGTCTGGGCAAAGGACATGGCATGTAAGTTTCAGATGTGTCTTTACAACGCCATGTTTAGGCAGACTTCTCACTCTAGATAGACTCATCAGATTTGGGGCTAATATGGTAGGACAGGGGTGTATCTTATGTGGACAGGAACCTGAAAATATGCCCCATTTATTCTTCTCCTGTCAGGTGTCATGGGACGTCTGGTCAGAGCAGGGTCAGAAGTTAGAACTACAGATGGGAGGGACTCGAGCATGGAGGGATATCATGGTGCAGATCAGAAGTTGTAAAAGCAGGGGAAAGAAGTGGTGCAACAAAGCGCGGATGAGACTGGCTGCCGCTGTATGGCACATTTGAAGGGAAAGGAATAAGCAGGTTTTCGAGGGGCTTGTGACTCCGATGTAGGCATTGTTAGAAACATTGATCATGATGTAGCAGTTTTGGGACAGTAATCCTGGATGACTGGATGATGTCAAGTGTACTTTATTTCCTGATTTAATAGAATTACCTTTTTTCAATATATATATATATATATATATATATATATATATATATATTTTCTCAAGTAGTTACAGAAGGGGTTCTTTTTTATCACTTTGTTCGATAAAATCCTACAAAGAACTACTCTTTACTCAAGTTTCCAGTAAGGAGCAACCCTTCATTAATTCATTTTTCTTTTTCACTTTCTGAATGACTTATTTACTTATGACAAAATGGATATGTGAAATTATTTAGTAGTCTACTTCCCCTTAAATGATGAATCCCCTTAAAGCAATACTTTGGAACTCGTAAGGGATTTACTTGTCTATATATCGTTTCCTTTCATTCGATCGTTTAGGTCCCTATTCACCTCGATGGTTATGTCATGATGTCCCTTGAAGCATATATGCGGTAGATAGACTCCCGTAACCATGCCATATTTGTTTGCTTGAACAGACTCTCTCTAAAAGAAATAGAATGGCTAATTCCACGAAAAAGTCTTTTTTTCACGAGATATAACTAGTAATTCCTATTTATCTGTTAGGAAATCGAACGTGGATCAATTCCCCCTTCATTTGGAAGTACTGTATACATCCACGATTCTGAGCTTCATGTTACTCCTCACAAGACACATGTCAGAGTCAAGGCATCCCAATCAGATTGAGTGGGATGACAGTTTCTCAGTCCGAATCTGTAAAATGAAAATTTCGATCAAATCACACATCGCAGTATACTAGGCCTTCTAATTCTTTAAGGGGCTTATCCAAAAGATTCGCGATATAACTAGAAAGACATTTCAAATACCACAGATGAGTCACTGGGCAGGCAAGTTTGATGTATCCCATTTGATATCTTCGTATCCGATAATCGACAAATTCCACCCCGCATTCTTCAACAAATTTTGGGTTTCTTTTTCAGCTCTGACCGCTCGATAATTTCCTCAAGCACAAATTCCACTCTTTATGGTTCCAGAGATTCTTTCACAAAACAATCCATCTTTTTCCGGTTTATTGGTTTTATAATGAAAAGTATAGGTGGTTTTGTTACGTCTCCAACTATTTCTCCTTTGGGTAGGATTTTGTTAGCCCAAGCCCTTATTTGGTGAGGATACATCGGTCCAATTTGAAGTTGTTGATGTTTATACCGGTCGATCATAGAATAGAAATTCTATTTCATTCAGATCAAGCTTTTATATATATATATATATATATATATATATATATATATATATATATTTTGAAAGAGGTAAATGTGGCGAACGCTCCCACCGGGAATCGATCTCCTGACCACTCGGGCCGCATGCATCTCTCTTAACCACTAGGCTAGAGGTCATTTGCATATATATATATATATATATATATATATATATATATATATATATATATATATATTTGGAACCAGGTAAATTGTTTCTGGAATCGCTCCCACTGGGATTCGAACTCCTGACCACTCGGGCCGCATGCATCTCTCTTAACCACTAGGCTAGAGGTCATTTGCAAGCTTTTATATATATATATATATATATATATATATATATATATAGAGAGAGAGAGAGAGAGAGAGAGAGAGAGAGAGAGAGAGAGTTTGTGGTAAGCAAAACTGCAACAACACATGTTGATCTACAACATGTACAGAAATCTGATCTTCGACCTTGCTCTTCCTGTTGCATCTCATATGATGATAAAGCTTTTTTGAAATGGTCATATGACTAACATTGACAATCCTAATACTTCATCTTCGTTTCTCTAGGAATGCAAGAACCTAGAGATAGTGATATTCTTATTTTGGGTCAGTATGTGACTTGTTGCCAATAGCTTTCACGTCAAGAACCACATTATTATCACTATTTGGAACCTATATAAAGTTGTCTCCCTGTGTTTACTATTGCAACGCTATCAATTTGAGCTACCCATCAATATAAGGATCTCAAAATCACTAAAGTATTGTTTTCAAGTTCAAACGAACAGTCATAAGTTATTTAAAAGGGTATCAATATCTTTGACATTTATTAAATTTCTACAGATGTTCTTAAAATCACATATGTGCAATGTCTCAAGCTACAATTCATTCACATAACGGAGAGTAGGCATGTGGTCTGTAATTTGATTAAATATTATAAAATATAAATAGAATTCCACTGTTACTATCAAAAAGTAGAAGGGAACACACATCACCTTTGAATTAGCGATATCTTCGAAAATCCTAATACCTACAAGAAGAGAAGGAAATATAAGACAAGAAATACCACTTCAAGATTTAAACATGAAACTAATACTCTATTAACCAAATCATTTTAAGGGAAGATCGCAATCTACATATATATTACAATGTTGGCCGGGTGAAATTGTAAGATATGCAGATAGTAGATAGGAAATTCCATCAGCTTCATAAAATAGGCATGCAGTTTTGCTGGTCTAGGTTCTCATGTCCAAATCAGCTAATAAAAAAAATCTCCTTTATCCTTAAATCACTACTACACTTCAACATTTTCATTTCAGCTAGTCTCAATTTTTTGCCATGTTGTTTCTTGATTGTCTAACATTTTGTCCCTAGTGTTGAGCAATTTAAAACATTTTCCTTTCAATCTCTAGGGTATTCGGAAGCTACCACTTAATGAATGAAGGAGATAGGCCGACTGGACTACATAGGTTACAATACAAGTAATGACCGATAGTGAAGACTCTCCCATTCCGACCGGGAGCCTCTCCACTGGCCGAAAACAACCAAGAGGTGTGAAAGAGTTGTTGATTTGGTTTGTCCTGGTCCTCATTGTAGTCTTCCAGAATCACTATCATTCCATCAAAATACATCCAGGCTTTTCACTTTCATAGTCCTATGCATAGCCAGTACTATAGCCCAATCACAGCTACAAACAAAATCAGAGCAAGCACTTGTTTGCACATTTGTTTACTTAGGTGATTCATTCATGTGGAGGATATCTCCTTCATCTGAATCAGAGAATTTCATTCGTTCTGAGACCAAAGGTCTGAGATCCAGGTTTAAGATCCAGGTTTAAGATCCATAAGAGAGATGGGGTCAGATGCCGTTAACCCCTCAGACCTCTTCTTTCCTAGCAGCTTTCCTATCCGCAATAGACAGAATAACTCAATAACTCAATGATCCGTTGAGAAAAGAACTTATCAAGCTTTGATGTTGAGGAAAAAAGAATTTCTCTAGCTTTGAGAGAGGTGTGAATGAAAGAACAAAGTGAAGGTTATGAAATAAAAGCACTCAACTGAAGGAAGAAGCGAAGGAAAGAAGCGAAGCTCTCTCTCTCCAATCAAAACGTCTCAATCCAACCCTATTTAATTCTATGATACCAATGATAAACCGATCCCTCATCCCTCATTGCATGTTGTGTGCTTATCCTAAAGCTACTAAGTATAAATCATGTAATTCTAATGCTTCTATCCACATTTCTATTTTTGAAAGAATCCTTTAACTTCATCAACTAACAAAATATCCCTTGCAAACAACATATACCATGGAACATGTGATCATGAAAGTTCCTACTAAGTTCACTCGCAAATAAGCAAAGGGGATAGGGCTTGATGTCAATCATTGATGTAAACCTTGAAGGTCCGTTAGGCAACTCTAGATGGGGGGAAGGGGGGGAGGGGGGAATAGAGTGCAGCGGAGATATCTAACCAATTAAAAAGTATTCTATGTGTAGGCAAAGTGTGACCAACAGAATAAAAATGTGTGTATAAGACAAGTATTTAAAGCAGTAGAGTAAAGAGAAGCAAACTCAAGGCACCGAAATTTTTATCCTAATTTTTCTCTGAGAGGACTAGTCCAGGCCCGAGAACTCTTTCTCGGAGTTGAATCCACTATAGTCACAATAGTTAAACACACGCTTTGAATCCGAAGTGCTTGCAACTCCTTTGTACTTTGATCCGAAGGGCACAACGACTTTACAACCACGAAATTTTATCCGAAGGACTCGTGAATTCACAACAGGAGAGGGAAGTTTTTAAAAAACAAGCTTTTACAACTCGAACCAACTTCTAAACCAAGATAGCACTTGGAACTAGAAGGCTGGAGAGTTGATCTTAGAGATAGGAAGGTTTAGCTCAGAGATTTTCTCCCTATAGGACAGAAGATTGGATTGTAGGTGAGTTGAATAAGAATGTGAAAATCATTCTCTATTTATAAGCTTTTTGTGAAAATCCTTCTCTATTTGAATTTTTTTCGAACGTTGGGAGCCACAATATCTGGAATTTCACAACTGTCTGGATTTTCTAGAAATGTCAAGACCGAGTTCGGTCCGAGTTCAGTCCGAGTTCGGCCAGAACTCGGTCCGAGTTCGGTGAACAGATTAGTTATGGATTTTGGCTGCTTTTGGAATGAGTTATTGGGTTTTGGATTGGACTTTTGTAAATGGGTTTCATGCCTTTAGTTGAGTGGGCTTTGTTTTGTGGATCGAGTATTCTTTTGGAGTACCAGTGCGACTCGATGTACATGAGTCCTAGACTCAATAAAGTGTAAGATTACATTGAAGATGCGACAAAAGAAATGACAACTTGTTGATCCAGCATGTTGAAGCAGATGTTCTGTCTTTTGTGTGCAGTCTTTTCTTCTTGTAACTGAGCTATTGTATTAAGCTTGGTTATGTCGATTATCAGAATCAGGTTGGCCGAGACAGCTCTGTGTCAACAAACCTATTTTGATAAGGAATAGGTATTTATTCCCTCTGTTCCTATGTAGGAAGATCGCAAAAGAGAAAATATTAGGAATGCAATATTAAGGAGGTATGAACTCCATGGAACTCTATTTATATTATAAGGATCGAGGTTGTAATGATCCACTAGTTTAGAATTTGATTTGCAGTTATTTTAATATTAGCCTAATATGATAGTTAACTATTTGGACAAAGATAGTACATGGGCCTAATATGATAGTTAACTATTTGGACAAAGATAGTACATGGGTTAGTTAGTCATAAGTGTATACTGATTTGGAATATCTTAATTATTGTCATTTATAGCTAATACTAATATAAATGAAATTAGAAGTATGTGTTGGAGTATGACTATCAAGCTGAATTTGGAGATCAAATAGATACTAGATGGTTGAATGGAAACACTTATTAGCAATAAATAATTCAGTGTGTATTCAGCATAGGAACCAGCCAAAGGTAATAGGAGCAAGGTGACACAGGTGGTCAGCTATATAATGAGTTGTGTACAAATCTTTAAAAGGATGATTACTTACCAAAGTCAAAACACATAGATTTGGTTCGCTACATCAGTAAAATGAGAGTTCTATAAAAGTGAAGGAGAAAACAAAGAACATAAAAAAAAAATTTCAATTGCAACTATACAAGGGCTATATGGGAAGAGATCAGAATTAAACTACAGCTGGGGACTAATTCGGAGTACAACCTACAGGAGGATTCAAGTTTTTCAAAAGAACGACCAGGTATACTAGCAAGACATCTGCTGAACACTACATAAAGGCAAATAACAAGTGAGCAAGAATTACCAAATACCATGTATATGTTCCCTAGGAAACTCTTTACTTCTCAAGCTTGTGTGGATCTAATCTATGTGTTCCTTAAAATACCTGCAAATAGAACCTTGGTGGTAACTAATGATACTCCCCATCCTGTTCATACAAAGAAGATTTCAAGGACATTGCATGTATTGAATTTGCATGGGACTTCATTAACTGTCTGCCAAGTTCCAAGTCACTTTTCCTCTGATACCAGGCAAAGCATGCAGAAATTGACACTTAGACCACTCTACCTTGATGAAATTTCTTCTGCCTCCTCAGTATGAAACCTAACAGTCTGTGCTTACCAACCACAGTTCTGTAAAATATTAGCCCCTTCAAATTTGTCACAAAGCTTTCCTTTCTCCACTGGTATTTTCACTAGTATTACACGATTGCTTATCTATAAGAATAAACTGTAACCTCCTCTATTCTTAAACATTATGGTAATTTGTTGGTCAGACAGATTAAGCATGAGGATCCCTATAATCATCTCCAATCATTACCACAATATCAAGTACCTATAAAATCTATATTGCTCACTATAACCAACCTAAAAACTAAAAAGAACCACTTTGAAAATTATTATCCTAGTTCTTCTATATGTCTAGTCTCTAGTAGCCCAACAATATCACGTCTTTTTTTTCAATTAAATATAATGTTCTATCCTATCCCTCAATACCTTGTCATCTTTCCTCCTGCTTATACACCTTTAAAATTTGAAACTTGCATATAATCTTCATGCATTTGCTTTGCTAGCCATTGCAAACACCTAAATACTCTTCAAGTGCACCAAACGCACCAGAAGTCAAGTTAAATATGAAATGAGGTGAGAGAATATTTGCGCTACAATTCTAGCATCAGAGTACAATTCATGATTGGATCCATCCATTAATGAAGTTATAAGTCTTGACAATAATGAATGAATTCTTCTTGATTTTGTATGCCAGCATATATATGAAGTAAAAGTAGGAAGCTTGGAGGAATTCTTTATAAACATTGGTTATTTGTGAACATATTTAAATTTTATCTGCTTCTATTGAGTTGACTTTGATAAGGTCTCATAGTGTAAGTAACCAGGTACACTATCAGATTTACGGCTATTCTTATCCTTAGCTTTTATGTTTTCTAGTTGCAGTTATATGCATCTGTCATAAGACTCATAACTCAACATAAATAACAACCGTCAACCTTGTAATGTTCATATGAGAATCTTTAAAATTTTCACCAAAATATACAAGTCAAAAAATACCATTAGCAGTACGAACACATCTCCAGTCATGTGCTTCAATTGCATCAGCTGTACTTGTTTGGAGGAATTCTTTATAAACATTGGTTATTTGTGAACAACTTTAAATTTTATCTGCTTCTATTGAGTTGATATTGATATGGTCACATAGTGTAAGTAAAAAGGTACGCTATCAGATTCACAGCTATTCTTATCCTTAGCTTTTATGTTTTCTAGTTGCAGTTACATGCATGTCATAAGACTCATAACTCAACATAAATAACAACCGTCAACCTTGTAATGTTTGTTATAGTTATTACTGTTATTTATCTTATGAGGGTATAATAGTAATTTTGGATGTACTGCATATCAATATAAATAACATGAGATGCAACCTAAGGGTTTCAAGCTCTTGCAATTCCTTTTCATACATGAGATGCAACCTAAGGGTTTCAAGCTCTTGCAATCCCTTTTCTCATATTTTCTCTTCTCCTTTTCTCCTCCTCTTCTCTCCAAATTCCATTTGGTAGCAGAAAATGGACCATGAGACAAGTTGTCTCCTCGATCTCTGAAGTGTGTCTTTCTTGGTTATCCTCGTACTCAAAAAGGTTATCGTTGTTACAGTCCACAGTCACGCAAGTATTATGTCAGTGCAGATGTTACTTTCTTCAAGTTTACTCATTTCTTTTCCTCAGGAGACTGTCTTATTTCATTTTCATCAGATTTGGTGTCTTCCATAACACTTCCGGTCATTCCTGAATTAGTTTCTGCCTTCATTTCTCATTTTCAGGTTTATCAGAGATCCAAGAACATGCCAGTGGTTCTGCATAATTCAGACCTCAACCAATCAGCTTCTGAGCATGCGGTTTTTGTTCCCATCACCACAAATCCATATGATATTCCTATTGCTCTCAGAAAAAAGCAAATGCCTTTGTACTACAAAGAACAAACATACTATCTCTAATTATGTTTCCTTACATCGTGCTTCCTCATCTTTTCATGCATTTGCTTTTTCACTGTCTTCCATTTCCATTTCCATTTCCATTCCTAAACTTATAAGCAGGCTATGTCATCTTCCGGTTGAAAAAGTGCAATCTCTTTTCTCATATTCTCTCTTCTCCTTCTTTTCTCCTCCTCTTCTCTCCAAATTCCACTATGTTCATATGAGAATCTTTAAAATTTTCACCAAAATATACAAGTCAAAAAATACCATTAACAGTACGAATGCATCTCCTGTCATGTGCTTCAATTGCAACAGCTATACGGGTTTGGAGGAATTCTTTATAAACATTGGTTATTTGTGAACATATTTAAATTTTATCTGCTTCTATTGAGTTGACTTTGATATGGTCACATAGTGTAAGTAAAAAGGTAGACTATCAGATTCACGGCTATTCTTATCCTTAGCTTTTATGTTTTCTAGTTGCAGTTATATGCATGTCATAAGACTCATAATTCAACATAAATAACAACCGTCAACCTTGTAATGTTCATACGAGAATCTTTAAAATCTTCACCAAAATATACAAGTCAAAAAATACCATTAGCAGTACGAACACATCTCCAGTCATGTGCTTCAATTGCATCAGCTGTATCTACTTCAAGGTTCGTGTTTGTCCTCATATTACTCTCTAGATCTGAAGTCTTCCGAAGAAGCATCTCTGGACCTATAATAGCAACTAGAGCATCAAGAAATCCAGCTACAAGAAGTACGTCAGTATAAAGAGTAATTTACAAGCATAGATTTACTGAAGTGCCAAGGTGACCACAGAAAGGCATAAATGGGCTAAATCTGGTACCAAGGTACCAACTAGGCACCTATCGTGGTGTTAAATTGATTATAAGAAAACATTTGCAAATTCAACACCTGTGCACTATAATATCATGTCAGCATGTCAGTTTGGTAACAGTACTAGGATAAATGATGGAGAAAGTCGAGCATTATGTAGAAGGATCTATAATACAATGAGTTCAAGGATCATGACAGCTGCTGTGGGTGTTATACCATGGTGATTGAATCAGAAGGAACTTTTAGTTTATTGATGTGAATAAAATATGAGAAGTTTTGGTACATTATACGAGCAAGTTATGATCCTCTTTAGCCCAGAAGATCATGAGATCAAAGTGAGGTGTACAATAATAATTAACTGACACTCTGCAGCTGGAACATGAATATCAATCATTTTCATCTAGATAATAGTCAAACAAACAAAAGTCGAGGAACTGGTTTGATGAGAACATGTGCCAGCTGCGCTGAAGAAGATACATATTATATGGCAACTTTCTTTTCTCTCACTTCCTCTCGAATAAAGTTAAAAATCTATCTCGATGTGCTTTGTCCTTTCATAAAAGACCGGATTCAGAGCAATATGGACCGTAACATTGTTTTCACATTAGAGAGTAGCTCAAGAAGAGGGAGTGGCTCCAAGATCTGTAAGGACTGAGTTGAGCCATATCAACTCAGAGACGGCATGTGTGATAGCTCTATATTCGGCCTCAATAGAACAACGAGCAACTACATTACGCTTCTTATTCCTCCATGTAACCAAATTGTTTCCTAGGAAGACAAGATGACGACTGGTAGAGCGACGATCATCAACTAATCAAACAAAGTCAACATATGCAAAGATTGTTACCAACAATGTAGAATGTTGGCGAGATCAAATGAAATCTGATTGGATTTAGCCAACTGTATTTAATTAAGATTTTATTGTTCATTAGTTGGCAGAATCTATTTTCTATAACAGATTTTTTTAATAGAATCTATTGTAAACAGATTTTTGTTTCACTTTTTTGTTTTTCTTCTCCTATATATGCTTGTTATTCCCTTTGATTCAATAATACAGAAAATATTTTCATCCCAAATTTATATGGTATCAGAGTAGCCATGTTATTTTCCATGGCCGACGTCATCATGATCGACAACGATGCCACCTCTGCTAATTCCGGGCAGGCCTAAGACTGTTCGCTTAATCATTTTCCTGAGGAGAGATAAGTTTTCTTCATATCACAGCCCACAAACTCGATGGCAATAATTACTTGCAATGGGCTCAATCGTAATCTAGACGAGGTGCGAGGACAGGTGGTGGCACGAGAACCATTTTCTTTTCCGAGGAAGCCTTTGTTAAGGTTCATTGAGAGGAGGGGCATCGCAAAGTAATGTTAACCGATGATGCACCACCAATCGAATCAACACTATAAGGATCAACCTTGGTGTCTAGGAATTTCTCTTCAAATGGATAACCTACCATGATCCACGCATGAACAGGAGAGGAGACCGACCGTGGTGTGATCACTGTAGTCGCCTTGGCCAAACCCAAGAGAAATGCTGAAAACTTCGAACTTTACGAAAAACCAACCAATTGGATACCGCAAAAATAGGCCAATTGTCGTGCCTATCAGACCCAATCTGACCATGACAAGGTTGTCAATACTGAGAATTCCATACCATTCAGCAAAGAGCAAGTTGAGCATATTTGTCACCTTCTAAGTCAGCCTTCCTGTAACATATCTCATATCACCTCTTCATTAGGTTCAAATCTAGGGTCATGCTATGTGGCTTAATCTAGTAACTTTCATTCAGCCTTGCAATCATTAATTAATTCCAAGGACCCTTGGATAATTGATTCAGGTGCCTCCGACCATATGACAAGTTAGTCTAATATTTTTTATTCCTATGTTTTGCATTCTAATCATAATACTATTAAAATTGTTGATGGATCTTTATCTCCAGTTGTCGGGGTTGGCACCATTCGAATTTCTCATGATCTTGTTCTTAAATCCGTACTTTATGTTCTACATTAAAATGCAATTTGATATCCGTTAGCAAAATTATTCGTGATAATAGTTGTGTTGCTTTATTCATGACTTTGTCATGTCAATTTCAGGAACTATTATCGGGGAGAACAATTGGTAGTGCTAGGGTTCATGATTGACTTTACTACTTTGAAGATGATCATACGAAGAGTCGACGAACTTTAGTATCTGGTATTGCTTTTGTGTCTGTTTCTAGTACTAGGAAAATAACATTATGGTACCATAGACTTGGCCATCACAATTTTTCTTATTTGAAACGTTTGTTACCATCTTTATTTGATAATAAAAATTCAGTTTTTTTTCAATGTGAAATATGTCAGCTTGCCAACCACATACGAGCTTCCTTTCCTCCAAAACCATATACGCCTTACACACCATTTTTTATTAATCCATAGTGACATATGGAACCATAAAAAATCACCACTTCACATGGTAAAAAGTGGTTTATCACCTTCATTGATGATCACACGCACTTCCTAGGTTTACCTCCTTTGAGAAAAAAGACATACAATGTCAAGTGTTCAAAACATTATCATTCAAACTCAATTCGAGACCAGAATCCGGATACTCAGAACTGACAATGGCCGAGAATAATTTAATTCTATCTTGGGTGACTATATATTGCAAAATGGTATTATTCACCAAAGTTCATGTGTTGACACTCCACAACAAAATGGAGTATCATAAAGAAAGAATCACCATTGTTGAAAGTAGCCCATACCCTCATGTTCACCATGAATGTTCCAAAATACTTACGGAAAGATGTTGTATTAACCGTCACCTACCTCATTAATTGCCTACCAATCATACCATAAACTTCGAAACTCCTCTCTCTGTCTACACAAAAAACTACCAACATATTTTCATATCCAATGCTCTTCCCTTAAGAACCTTCGGGTGTACAGCCTTTATTCACATCCATGCTCACAGTCGTAATAAACTTGATCCCCAAGCTCTCAAAACTATCTTTATTAGCTACTCTCCAACTCAAAAAGGTTATCGTTGCTACTGTCCTAAAAATAAGAAAACTTGTCCCTTGTGATGTTACATTTTTTGAAGATACTCCTAACTTCTCTCCAACTTCGCTTCAGGGAGAGACTGCTTGTTGTTCATGGGACACCCTTGTCATACCAATACTTGGATTAGATCCCACCATACATCCACTACCTACCATTCCAAGTGTGCCTAGAATGCCAAGTCCAGTTCCAACTTTAGTTGACCCAACGAAGTGTACCAGTATTGATCTCTGACTCAATTTCAATCAGTACTTCAAATCAACAAAGTGTACCAGTATTGAAAACAGGGCGATAATCAACTATGTCTAATCAGCAAGAATTACCTTAATCCAAGTCCTAACCTTGATCTATATGTACCAATAGCAGTTGGAAAAGGGAATTAGGTCTTGTACTCAACATCTCATTTCCAAGTTTATTTTCTATTAAAACCTGTCATTTTCATTCCATGCGTTTACCTCGAATCTATCTAGTGTTGTTATTTCCAAGTCTATTGAGGAGGCATTGACTATTCCTGAATAGAAAGCTACAATATTTGAATAGATGCCTGAAACAAACAATACCTCAAGTATCAGAAACAGGGGGAGAATCAACTATGCCTAATCAGCAAGAGTTACATGTCTACTCTAGACAAAAAGTCTGTTGACCCAAACTGGATCGCAGTCAACCTAATCTTGATAATTAACAAATCGATATTTAACATGATCCAACTCGATACATACATTGTCATCAAAGCTACAAAACAAACAACTTACACACATCAAGTCGGACAATCATCATCGACGACTGCTCGACGAATACTGCTGGAACTTGTATTCGGAAGTCTGTATTTTTATATTTTATTTGAGTCTAGGCTATTGTACGTTGAGTCGCACTGAGTACCTCAACCATAGACTAGATAACCAAAAAGCCCCACAAACAAAAAGCCAAACTGCCCAAGCCCATTTAGCCCATTGAGCAATTCTGTCTCCTAGGAGGCAGAGTTCGGGCCGAACTCTGCCCCCACACAGAGTTCGGGCCAAACTATGTCTCCTAATTTCCAGGAGCTAATTTTTAGGGATTGTTCATTGCAAGTTGTCCAACGGCCATAATTTTTGAATTTTGGACAGAGTTCTGGCCGAACTCTGTCTCCCAGGACTAGTATATATAGGCACAATTTTTTTCCATTTCAATCCATCCAATCTTCTCATCTCTTCTCTCTTATAGCCTATACATCCTAAAGAGCCATACTCTTCTCATCTACTAGCCACAAAACTTTCCAAGCCTACAAGGTGCTCGGTACGAGTCAATTAGAAGTTTTGTGCAAGAGTCTTTAAGAAGTCACTTGGAAAATTTCAAGTTTCGCCTCAGCGATCTTTTCAAGAAGTTGGCGTGCTCTTCTGTGTAAAGGCACGTGGTTATAAAGCTATTTCACAAATAGTGAATTTCAATCATGAGCTAGAGTTCTCAGGCCTGGACTAGTCCTCCACGAGGAAAACCAGGTTAAAAATTGTTGTGTCTGCGTATGCTTTCTAATCTCCATTTTATTTCCGCATTATACTCTGATTAATTATTTACTAGTTGGGATTGAATAGGGTTGATTTTTTAATTGATCATTATTTTCACAAGTACTCTATTCACCCCCCCTAGAGTTGCCTACACGTACTTCAATTGGTATTAGAGCTCTGTTCTCTTGATACAGGACTTACATCCTATAGTTGATCCATGGCAACCACACAACCCATCTCTACCAACTATGGTGAGGGTCAATCCACAAATAGGCCACCCCTATTTGATGGGACCAACTACACTTATTGGAAGACTAGAATGAGTTTTTATCTTAAGTCTCTAGACTTTGACCTGTGGACTGTAGTCACTGACGGCTACAAGAAACCTTCCAGAATAATTGTCGAGGGAAGTCTCGTTGAGAAACCCCACGACAAGTATACTGATCAGGAGAAGAAACAGTCAAGTCTAGACACTAGGACTATTAATGCTCTTTTATGTGCCATAGACAGGACTGAATTCAACAAGGTCTCCACATGCACCACCTCGCATGAAGTATGGAAGCTTTTGGAGGTGACTCATGAAGGGACCACGCAAGTCAAAGAATCGAAAGTCAGCCGTCTGACACAGGAGTACGAGGCTTTCAAGATGAAGCCTAATGAGACGATCACTCAAATGTTCACCGGATTCCTCGACGTCGTCAACCCGCTATCCTCTCTTGGAAAAGATTATTCCAACCATGAGAAGATACGCAAAGTGCTACGAGGATTGCCAAAGGTTTGGAATCCCAAAGTCACGGCGATCATCGAAGGCAATGATCTCACAGCAATGTCTCTAGAAACGTTGATGGACAAGATGATGCATGAGCTCGATCTAAAAGACTTCGAAGAAATAGCTCCAAAAGAGAAGGAGATTGCATTGAGAGCTCATCGCCGAAGAACCAGTTCAGAAGACACCGATGATGACAACTCCGAAGGTGACGATCAAGCTCTCTTAGTTCGAAACTTCAAAAAGTTTCTATGCTTCAACAAAAAGAAGAGAGAACAAAGAGACGATGAGGAAGAACCCACATGCTTCGGATGCAAAAAGACGGGACATGTCAAGAAAGATTGTCCCTTAGCAAAGAAGGGAAGCAGATATGAGAAGCCGTATAAGAAGCCTACTACAAGGAAGTATGCCAACACTAGCATCTGGCATGAAAGCGAGGCTAGTGATTCAGACGAGGAAGAAGACTCTCCACAAAACACGGCTAACGTCTGTGTAATGGCGACTTCAGAAAAGGTAAAAGATTCTTATGATGATTTCTCATTTGATGAACTTGGTGATGCCTTTGGTGATCTACTTGATGATCACAAAAAGGTAATCAATAAATATAAACATGCAAAGGATAAGATCAAGGACTACGAAACCGAGATCCATAGACTTTCATGTTTACTAGAAGATGTTAGAAACACTACACCCACGAAAAATACTGAAGAGGTATCCAAGCTTAAATTAAGCTTACACGATGCCGAATCAATCATTGAGAAACAAACACTTGAGATCACGGCATTAAACAAAGAACTTGCTGAAGAGAAAAACAAGTTCAAAATTGCTACAGGTAGAATTCACGATCTTACTGCTAAATGTGATGAGTTGAATGTTGTCTCTAAGAAATTAGAGATCAAACTGGACAAGCAGGTTGTACAACCGCATGTTCAGTCTCATAGTCACAACACGTACAAACACGTGCCAACTCAACACAAAAAGGCACGTCACCACAAGAACACTCATCCACATGCTAAACAAAATCATGCTTTCATGTACACCTATTCACATGCAGCACGTAAGACACATACACGTAATCATTATCATCATCATGCTGCTGCACACAGTCACTATAATCATTATAGTTACCCTGCTATTGCACACAGTCACTATGATCATTATAGTTACCCTGCTGCTGCACACCGTCACCACACTCACTCTACTGCTGCACGTAGCTATCATCACCCTACTTATAGACACCACTATCAACGTGCTCCTAGTATAAACATGCATGCTAGATGTACTTATTGTAACCTACATGGACACATTTCTCCATAATGTTGGATTAGGAGATTAGTTGATAGAAATATATATGCATGGGTACCAAAGTCTAACCTCTCAGGACCCAAAAGAATCTGGATACCAAAGGTCACATCTACTCGTGGTGTAGGTGGACCTTCCCTCCTCAACTAGAAGCAAGTGGATTCTCGATAGTGGGTGCTCGCGCCTGGAAATACAAATCTATTCGCAACACTATCGATGAAAAAGGAAGGATATGTTTCCTTCGGCAATAATCTTAAAGGCTACATCATAGGTAACGGTACAATTGGTTATCCTCCCTCTTCCGTCATTAACGATGTCTATTTAGTGACCGAGTTAAAACATAACTTGCTCAGCATTAGTCATCTTGCTGATCACGGTTATGATATTAACTTTGGAAAAACTAAATGCTTTATCTATGATCGATCGTCTGGAGACATTGCTTTTGAAGGCATAAGGGAAGATAACATTTATATTTTCTATCTATCTAGTGATACTAACAGTGCAGGAAGATGCCTTTACGCTCACAAAGACGAAAAGCTCCTATGGCATCAGCATCTTGGTCATGCTAATATGGATACTATATCCAGACTATCCACCAAGAAGCTAGTCAGGGGACTGCCGGATATCACATTCAAGAAAGACACGGTATGTGCCGAATGTGAAAAGAATAAGGCCACCAAATCTTCATTTAAATCAATAAACACTGTAAGTACTATCCGACCTTTGCAATTACTTCATATGGACTTATTTGGTCCTAGTAGAGTAGCCAGTCTTGGCGAAAAACTTTACGCTTTTGTTATTGTACATAATTTCTCAAGATTTACATGGGTTTTCTTTCTTACAAACAAAAGTGATACAAGTTATGTTTTCAAAGTTTTTGCTAAAAAGGTCCAAACCGAAAAAGGCTACATGATTACTCGTATCCGAAGTGATCATGGTGGCGAATTCGAAAATTCTGATTTTGAAAAATTTTGTGATTCAAATGATCTTAGTCATGAATTTTCGTGTCCTAGAAATCCACAACAAAATGGTGTTGTGGAGCGGAAGAATAGAACTCTTGGCGATATGGCTAGAGTTATGCTAAATCAATTCTCTCTTCCGAAATACTTTTGGGCAGAAGCTGTCAGCACAACGTGCCATGCTTTGAATAGGGTGTTGATTCGACCTATTTCGAAGAAGACACCCTATGAGCTTTGGTTTGGTAGGACTCCTAATGTTTCTTATTTTAGAGTGTTCGGTTGTCGTTGTTTTATCCTGAACACCAAAGACAACTTAGGCAAATTTGATGCCAAAGCTGACGAAGGTATTTTTCTTGGCTATGCGGCCAAGAGTAAGGGATATAGAGTGTTCAACAAGCGCTCCATGATTGTTGAAGAGTCTACTAATGTAACTTTTGATGAGGACAATAGTACAGCTGTTATTCCCAACGACGATGATGAACCATCTACTTCGACATCAATAAATGCAACGTCTAAAACCAGCTCTCCAAAGGAATTACCAAAGAAGTTCCAATTCACTCCCTCTCATCCAAAGGACTTGGTAATAGGTGAAATATCAAAAGGGATAACTACTCGATCCTCTGTAAGAGACTATAGCTAGCATTGCATTCATTTCTCAAATAGAACCGAAAAACGTTTTAGAAGCTTTTAATGATGAATTTTAGATTTCCGCAATGCAAGAAGAACTCAATCAATTTGAGAGAAGCCAAGTTTGGAAACTTGTTCCTAAACCTACTGGCCACTCAATAATTGGCATTAAATGGATTTTTCGTAACAAAGTAAACGAGGACGGTTCAGTCACTCGCAACAAAGCTCATCTCGTAGCCCAAGGATACAATCAAGAGGAGGACATCGATTATGATGAGACGTATGCTCATGTTGCCCGACTAGAATCCATTTGGATGCTTTGCGCATTTGCAAAATTTTAAAACATTAAACTTTTCCAAATGGATGTGAAAAATGCTTTTCTAAACGGTTTTATCAAGGAAGAATTTTTGTCAAACAACCACCTGGTTTCGAAAATCACAAATTTTTCGACCATATTTTTAAACTTAGGAAAGCTCTCTATGGCCTCAAACAAGCTCCTCAAGCTTGGTATGATCGTCTGAGTACTTTCTTACTAGATAAAGGTTTTTCAAAAGGGAACGTGGACACTACACTGTTTATAAAATCTCTTGATGACACAATTCTTTTAGTTCAAATATATGTTGATGACATTATTTTTGGATCTACTAATGAGGGTCTATGCAAGGAATTTGCCAAGTGTATGCAGGATGAGTTCGAGATGAGCATGATGGGGGAGCTCAACTACTTCCTTGGATTACAAATCAAACAACTCTCGCAAGGTGTTTTCATCAGTCAATCGAAATATGTAAAGGACATGCTGAAGAAGTTTGAGCTTGACAACATCAAACCAATCAGCACACCTATGGCTACTACCACAAAGCTGGAACCTGATGAAAGCGGCAAACCGGTCGATCAACGTAAGTATCGAGGTATGATTGGTAGTTTATTATATTTAACTGCTAGTCGTCCCGACATTATGTTCAGTGTTTGCTTATGTGCTAGGTACCAAGCCAATCCTAAGAAATCACGCATGACCGCAGTTAAGTGTATCTTTAGATACCTTAAAGGAACTATTACGGTAGGCTTGTGGTATCCCAAAACTACTTCCTTCGATTTAATCGGATATTCCGATGCTAATTTTGCGGGATGCAAAGTCGACCGTAAGAGTATCAGCGACACGGGTCATTTGCTAGGAAAGGCGTTCGTCTCATGGTTTAGCAAGAAGCAGAACTTTGTTGCACTATCCACAACAGAAGCTGAATACATCGCAGCTGGTCGTTGTTGTGCACAGATTCTGTGGATACAGCAAACCCTTGAAGACTACAACTTATGTTTCAAGCACATACCTATTTTCTGCGATAACACTAGTGCCATTAATCTGACCAAGAACCCTGTTTGTCACTCACGCACTAAACACATAGAAATTAGACATCATTTTTTGTGTGATCATCAACAACAAGGTACGATTACTTTAGAATTCATAGACACTGAACATCAGCTAGCAGACTTCTTCACCAAACCACTGGCCGAAGAGCGCTTCAACTTTCTTTGTCGTGAATTAGGAATTTTGGATGAAACGGTCATTAAATAAATTGGCCTGCGTAAATAAAGATTATGACATATATCTTTATGGTGACCTTGCTATGGGTACTAGCCGAAAGGGTCCTTCTGACAACAAGGCGTAAAAGCCTAAGCGACACGGTGCACTAGTCTTCGAACTACTGCTAGCTGGGATTCGGCCCCTACAGCTATCCCATGGCAGTTTCATCGTAATGGTCATTGTCATAAATCCTTGTTTATTATATGGTTTAATTTCATTTATAACTTAGTTAATTCAAATTTTCTAAATTCTATTCTTTTTCATCAAAAATTTGCCACATTTCAAACTTTCAAAATTTCATTCATTTTGAACCAACACTTAGCCATTTTTTTAAAACTTTCCTATGTTTGGTGCCCATGGAGGCAAAGTTCGAGCCGAACTCTGCCCCACACAGAGTTCGGGCCGAACTCTGTGTCCCTGGTCATATAACCTTCCCTGATGCTCAGCCACCTATTGATTTGATCCGACGGTCCAGATTTAACCCGCTTGGCTGCTCGTAAATTCCTTAAAACCGAGAATCAACCCTCTCTCTTCACTTTGTTCATCTTCCACCTTCCTCCAAACACAAATTTCTCAAACCCTAACCCTATAAACTCCACTTTTCGGGCTCTCTTTCTTCCTAAACTCAAGATTTCAAGTTTTTGGGGAGATCTCTTCCATCTTTTCTCAACTTTGTGAGGTATAATTTCATATTCCTTTTCCTTGTCAATTATTTCAAATTCTCCATGGCTCCTAGACTTTTTGGAAGAGGCAAGAGAAGGAGTGAAGGTGCTTCATCCTCCAATCCTCCTCCTCCTCTTTCTCCTCCAATCCATCCACTTTTTAATCCTCCACCACCTCATGACCCCAACACATTCAATGAACAAATTTTTGTATCATTGGAAGCTTCCAATGAATGGTTCAATGACTTTCGTTCAAGGAGTGTGTATGCGGGTCATCCTATCAATTTCACAATATTTTTGGCTTATGACTCATTATTCCATGATCTTTGTTTAGATGAGTTAGTTTCTACATCATCTTTTATATATTTGAATGCTATCCAAATGTTTTACTGTAATCTAATCTTTGACGACACACGAATCTATTCTCGTGTCGCCGGTATCGACATTACTTTTGATGATTTTGAACTTGCAGAATATCTCGAGATCCCGGAACCCAATTCTTGGGAGAAACTTGTCGATGCACGCAAGTTTCAATTTCCCGATGGATCGTCCCTTGAGAGTTTCAAGGATGATTTGTGTACTCCCAACACTCGTCCACGCAAGTTACGGGCTAAATTTCTTAACCCGTATTTCTATGAACTTCATCGTATCATCTTCTCCATGATCTTGCCCAAAGCGGGATCGACCGATGAGGTATCTTATATTGAGATCTCTGCACTTTATCATCTCCACTTTCATGTCCCTTTTAACCTTCCGCGCATTATGATGGACTGGATGATTAGTGCACGGAAGAGACCTCGATCATTGGTCTACGCCCTATATTTGTCGATGATTTTTCGTGCGTTCCATGTTCCTCTTGATGAGTGTCAGTTCCTTCCTGCCCCTGCCTATCTGTCTAAGGCACGGTGGCTTCTAGCAGCTGTTCAGTCTCATGCTGAGTCAGAGCATTCCGAGTCTGATGCTCAGGCTGATCCTCCTGCTCTTGGGCAACCTGCGCCCGAGCCACCTGCTACTCTCGAGTCTATTTAGACTATACTACGTGATCGTGTTCGCTTAGAGGACGATCGCTGGACTCAGATGGACTATCGCACCACCTTACAGATGTCGGCCATCAGCAACACTCTGCATGACATCCAGTACTCCTTAGCCTCTCATCCTACGGTGTCTTACCCCATGGTACGAGATCCTTCTCGCGAAGGTTATCGTATCGACGACGCCTGGGTCAGGAGGTATTTGGATCCAGATGCGGCGTTTGTTGATCCTCGTCGCTCTGCCAGCAACCCATCCGACTCTGCTGGACCTTCCCGTGCTCCATGACGGCCGTAGTCCATTTTATGATGCTGCTGATGCTTAGGATGTCTTTTGTTTATGCACTTTGTTATTTTCATTCAGTGATTATGTAGTTGAACACTATGCTTTGTACTACTTTATGCTTTATGGCTTCTATTTGGATTTTTGCTAGTTATCTCTTACGTTGGACTTGAGCTAGGTTATGTGATTGCATATTTACCTCATGGTTATGTTTTTATGGGGGAGCTTCTATTTCATTTTGCTAAATGTCAAAGGGGGAGATATATGTGATATTTGCTTAACCATTTTTGGATAAATACTTGTGCTATATTGTGCTACCCTTGTGCTATATTGTTTGGACTAGTACTTGTATCAGGACTTCTCTATTTACGGGGGAGCCGAATTGTCCATCTACGGGGGAGCAATATATGTGTCCAGGTATGAATGTTACGACACGCAAATATCACAATTTTGTCAATTATCAAAATGGGAAAGATTGTTGACCCAAACTGGATCGCAGTCAACCTAATCTTGATAATTAACAAATCGATATTTGACATGATCCAACTCGACACATACATTGTCATCAAAGCTACAAAACAGACGACTTACACACATCAAGTCGGACAATCATCATCGACGACTGCTCGACGAATACTGCTGGAACTTGTCTTCGGAAGTCTGTATTTTTATATTTTATTTGAGTCTAGGCTATTGTACGTTGAGTTGCACTGAGTACCTCAACCATAGACTAGATAACCAAAAAGCCCCACAAACAAAAAGCCAAACTGTCCAAGCCCATTTAGCCCATTGAGCAATTATGTCTCCTAGGAGGCAGAGTTCGGACCGAACTCTGTCTCCTAATTTCCAGGAGCTAATTTTTAGGGATTGTTCATTGCAAGTTGTCCAACGGCCATAATTTTTGAATTTTGGACAGAGTTCTGGCCGAACTCTGTCTCCCAGGACTAGTATATATAGGCACCCTTTTCTTCCATTTCAATCCATCCAATCTTCTCATCTCTTCTCTCTTATAGCCTATACATCCTAAATAGCTATACTCTTCTCATCTACTAGCCACAAAACTTTCCAAGCCTACAAGGTGCTCGATGCGAGTCAATTAGAAGTTTTGTGCAAGAGTCTTCAAGAAGTCACTTGAAAAATTCCAAATTTCGCCTCAGCGATCTTTTTAAGAAGTTGGCATGCTCTTCTGTGTAAAGGCACATGGTTGTAAAGCTATTTCACAAATAGTGGATTTCAATCCTGAGCTAGTGTTCTCAGGCCTGGACTAGTCCTCCACGAGAGAAACCAGGTTAAAAATTGTTGTGTCTGCGTATGCTTTCTAATCTCCATTTTATTTCCGCATTAATTATTTACTAGTTGGGATTGAATAGAGTTGATTTTTTAATTGATCATTATTTTCACAAGTACTCTATTCACCCCCCCCCCCCCCCTTTCTAGAGTTGCCTACACGTACTTTAAAGTCTCCCAACGAAATAAACAAATCATGAATCCTACTCACAGTCAAAGCCGAGTCTGTGATAGAATCTCACTTGCCAAATGTGCTTGATCTAGATGTGCCAATATCGATTAGAAAGGGTATTAGTTCTTGTACTCAACATCCCATTTCCAATTTTATTTCCTATTCCAATCTGTCATCTCCATTTCGTGCTTTTCATCTCCATTTCGTGCTTTTACCTCGAATCTATCTAGTGTTGTTATTCCCAGGTCTAGTGAGGAGGCATTGACTGTTCCTGAATGGGAAGTTGCAGTATTTGAAGAGATGCATGGTCTTAAACAAAACAATTCTCGGAGCTTGGTGGAACTGATACATGAAAAAAGCACTATAGGGTGCAAATGGGTGTTCATTGTAAAATATAAGGATGATGGTTCTATTGAAAGATATAAGGCACAATTGGTAGCCAACAGTTTTACACAAACCTTATTGACTATACTGAAAACTTCGCTCATGTCGCTAAGCTCAATACCATCCGAATTTTACTTTCACTAGTAGCAAATTCTGATTGATCAGTGCATCAGCTTGATGTAAAAATGTGTTCCTTAATCATGGTTTAAAGTATCGGCCGATACCGATCCGATACGGCCGATACCGATACGGTTTGGCATGTCTCGATCCGATACCGACCGATACCCGATACTTACCGATACCAACATTGAGGGTCTCTTTTCCGGTCAATTTGAGAAAAAAAATTAAACGAAAAAGACAAATCATCAAGGGTTTAAAGCATAATAAGATTGTAAAAACATGTAAAGAAGAAAATTAATCTATTATTTGTAAACCAATCGCTAAGGGTGATTACAATGTTATTTAATTTCAAAAGTACTACGAAATAACACAGAAAATACTTAAATTATGCCTAAATGTACAAAATATATGTTTTTAAATGTAAATAATTTATTAATAATTATTTTTTTCCGATACCAAAAAATCCGATACTCCGATCCGAAACCGCCGATACTACCGATATCGCCGATACCAATACTCGTAGGAATAGTCCGATACTGATTCCGATACCGATACTGTGAACCTTGCCTTAATGGTGAGCTTGAAGAGGAGGTATACATGAGGCAACCACCGGACTTCGAAGAGAAGTTTGGCAGCCAAACCGTGTGTAATCAACAAGTCCCTCTACGATTTGAAACAGTCCCCACTGTACTTGGTTTGACCTTTTTCAAAGGTGATTAAGAATCTTGGCTATATTCAAGGACAAATTGATCGTACACTATTTTTCAAACACTCAAAAGGCAAAAAAAAACAAAAAACAACTATTTTGATTGTCTATATTGATGATAACATCGTTACCAGGAATAACATCATAGAGATGAAAGAATTAAATAGATGGTGGCAAAGGAATTCGAAATTAAAGACCTTGGAGCATTGAGATACTTTCTGAAATGGAATTCGCAAGGAATAAGAAAGGTATTTCTATATCACAGAGGAAATATATTCTAGACTTATAAGAAGAAACTGGCATGCTAGGATGTAAACCAAGTAAAACTCCTATTGAACTTGGTAATAACACAAAAATGTTTGAAGGAGATCCTGTTGACAGAGAAAGTTATCAACCACTTCTTGGAAAGTTCATTTACCTGTCGCATACAATAGCTGACATAGCCTTTGTGTGAGTTTAGTGAGCCAATATATGCATGCACCTTGTCAAGGTTATCCTGACGCAGTGTATAAAATCTTGAGGTATTTGAAGCAAACACCTGGAAAGGGACTGTTCTTTTTTTTTCTTTTTCTTTTGTAAAGACTGATAATCGAAAAGTTAGCACTCAATGACTCAGAATGGATGGTTCTATGGATGATAGAAAATCAACATATGGTTATTGCACCCTATTATAGGGAAATTTGGTAACTTGGTGTAGTAAAAAACAGTTCGTTGTCGCAAGAAGAAGTGCACAAGCAGAGTATAAAGTCTTGGCTCATGGCGTTTGTGAACTTATTTGGATAAGAAGATTGATGGAAGAGTTGAAGATCAAATACGATGAACCTATGCACATCTATTGTGATAACAAATCAACCATCATTATAGCTCATAATCTTGTCCATCACGATAGGACTAAACATATGGAGGTAGACCGATATTCTTTCAAAGAAAAGATTGATGGAGGTATTATTAGCATTGAATATGTGCCTACTTCTCAAACAACTAGCTGATATACTCACAAAGGGGCCGACAGAACAAACATTTGATTTTCTTATGAACAAGCTTGATCTCATCAATATCTACACCCAAGCTTGAGGGGGAATGCTGGCGAGATCAAATCAAATCTGATTGGATTTAATCAAGTATATTTAATTTAGATTTTATTGGTTATTAGTTGGGTTTCTGTAACAGATTTTCTATTTTATTTTTTGTTTTAACAGAATCTGTTGTAAATCTGTTTACAACAGATTCTGTTAAAACAGAAAATAGATTTTTTTTTAAACTAATAACCAATGAAATCTAAATTAAATATACTAGAATATGTTGTAAACAGATTTCTGTTTTACCTTTTTGTTTTAATTCTCCCTATATATATATATATATATATGCATGTTCTTCTCTTTGATTCAATAATACAGAAAATATTTTCATCCCAAATTTATAAGTTTGTAGAGAACACCATGTCCAGAAGTTCCTTTTATGTAGCGTATAATCTTTTCAACAGCCTGAAAATGAGAGGTCCAAGAATTTTGCATATGCTGGCTCACCTTACATTGCAGGCAATATTAGGACAACTGACAGTAAAATAAATTAGCTTTCCAACCAATAGTTTATAACGTTCTGGATCAAATACAGCAGGCTCTGATCAATATCTCAATCTAGATAGTTTAATTGTGACATCCATAATTGCATGTTGGTCTGCAACCTAGAAATCTTGTCTCATATATAAGATCCAACGCATATTTACACCGAGAAAGCTACGATCGTCCGGAACTACGTGATACCTCAATATTAAGAAAGTATCTCAAAATGGGAGGCCAAGTGTTCTTACACCTTGGAAATGCTAGCGGAATCATCACTTATGTCATCCACATAAACAAGTAAGATAGCTATGTCCTAAGAACTCTGATGTGTAAATAAGGACGTATCTGAGCTGCTACAAACAAACATAAGTTACAAGATCCTGTTGAATGTCAAACCACGCGCGTGGTGTGGTGACTACTTCAGACCATACAGGACTAAGTAATGTACTTTATCCATGGATTATACCTCATCTTCTAGACACTTAATAAATCTAGGGGAACTTGGAAGGTGCTCCATGGTTGCATACCTTAATCCGTTAACCAAAATAGCCACCTAGGTATACAACATTTACCTTCTCATGCTCATAGCTACAATAATAGAAATTTGGCACCAACATAAAGGATTGACGTCAAGTCAACAACCGGTTTTAAAATTTTGTCAAATCGTATGTGGAACTTCTTGTGCTCCATAGCCGACTCCATTGTGATTGGAGAAGGCTTGGATGACGAAGATATTCCTTGCCTTACATTGTTTTGCTTATTATTTTTTTTAATTATGCCACAATACTATGGACATGACTAGTAACTAATACCTAACAACAGAAAAACTATTGATATAACAAACTAAATTATCATTGATGTTGTGTTTCAGGAAGTAGATGTACAAATCACATTGACATGCAAGTAGTTAAATTGGTGAATTGTGACTAATGAAAACACAGCAGGAAATAATTCTAACAAGCCTACATAAACGATATGGTGACAACCATATTTTTCATATAAGTAATTATTATTTTACTCTGTCAAAGAAAAGTATTCATGAGATTCAAAAAGCAGAACTAGGAGTCACCTTTGCCTATCCTTATAAGCCTTTTCAAACCATGTGCATATCGCCTCACTCGTGGTCTGTGACCATCAAGATTGAGCCTTCCACATAGAAACAGTATTGTGAGAAGATATTAGTTATTTAGGATCATACGAGAGAACTATAAAAGGACAGATCGACAGTAAATGACATCTGAATGAGCATTTCCATAGTCAGATGTGAACAAGCATACTCAGTAGGTGTGTTTAATTTGTGTCTGCCAGTTGCTATGGAGAGGTCGTAAACAGCCTGTTGGAAATGGTAGATGTACCTCGACTTAGTGGAATTTAAAATAATCACTGAAAAGAAGAAATAACACGAATACCACATAAATTGCATACTGCTTGGAATAGCATAAACTATTAGTCCAGTGACCAAAGATACACCGATAGTATGATAAAGTGGTGCAACATACTCAAAAGTGATTTATGCAACATATAAGTAGGAAGCTGAACTCGTAAGCTATAAGCAGGGAACATGAGCATAGAGATCTATGTTGCAAATTATACAAGGCTTTGATTTCATGGTTATATGTGCTAAAAATACTTTAGATATCTACAATATGGCATTTTCCAGGCAAGATCTTAAAAGTAGCAGTCTCAGAAAACAAAAGAAGAAATGAACTTTAACAGTTAATTAATAATTACACATCATCTTCAAAACTGAAAACAAGAATTTCTTGTAATTGGAGTCAATATTCCAGTGTAGTGAACATACATACAAAAACATAAAACAACTTAAGTTTCAGATGGATGGTTAGTTACATACTTGCTGTTTGGCTTGGTCAAATGCCTCCATCCATTTCTGAGCTTCTCCAGCCGTAGCACAAGCAATCTAGGAAGTAGACCAGTAATATGATTAAACTACCAAGGTGTAAGATAAGAACATGCAGATGCAAAATAAAAGAGATGATATATTCTCTTCAAAACCCTAAAGATAACAAGGTCAATAGTTCCATCTATTGTACAAGATTAAGAGTAAGCAGAAAATCATATCGATATTGGCAATTACACAGAAAATATTTATTTATGGTAAGTTATTATTATCTCAGAAAGAAATTCTAATTTTCAACCGATAAACAAAAGATTGTAATATGCTACTTTTGCAATTTTTCTACCATTGGGATACACTTCCCAAACAACTTGCATGTGTTGAATATGCTGCCACCAGCTGGTCCATCCTGAGAACGGATCAGACTCTCCATGAGATGCATAATTGCATTACTTATTTGTTTTTGTATAGGACAAGGAGATGGGCCATGTTCCAAAGTTTGGTAATGCAAAGTGATGTAGGACTATTTGAGATTTAGACAATGGGTTTATTTTCTGGTGCATTTATTTGGTTGAGTTAGGTTTATTTATTTATGAACATACAAGGAGATGGGCTATGTTCCAAGTTTGGTAATGCAAAGTGATGTAGGACTAGATCATCACATGGCCACTATTTGAGATTTAGACAATGGGTTTATGTTCTGGTGCATTTATTTGGTTGAGTTAGGTTTATTTATTTATGAACATATTTGTTAGGATGTACGTTGTTTCTGGATTCTTATATTTGGTATGTTGGATTTGGATTTCTTTCCTGGAGACCAATTTTGCGGTCTATATAACATTATGCTACAGAAATTTTATTAGAGAATGAAGAATTGCGACTCTTATTTGAAATTGCCGTGCCAGTGCCTATTCCTAAATAATAGTACTCTTATTTTTCTTCATTTATTATCTCTATCAGAAATCCATGCCATAATCTCATGCAGGCATCTTAACCCTAATAGTTTAGCCATAACCAACTCCAACACCCTTCTTTTCCAACCCAAAACCCCAACAACCATATTTTATAATTTAACCCTTTGTGTTCCACCTTTAAACCCTCCATACCACCCCAAAACACCCTTCTTCCTCTGCAATTTATAAGATCACTAGAGAAGATCATCTAGAGTTATATTTTGTTAGATTATTGATAATCAATTAGATAATTAGCCTTCCGCTAAATATCAAATTGTTAATTGTGAGTCGACCCATATGGATTGTCCTTTAGGTCTTGTCCTGCACCAAATTGGTACCAGGACTTAGGCTAGATTTCCATGTTATGTAGTGATAAGACTAGGGGAATGAATAAACAAGAAATGGTGAAACAAATATTAGAACTATTTGATGCGATGATTACATCTTGACACATTAAGAGCTGAGAGACGTGATCAACTTGCTTAGTTGTGCACCAAGATATGTCACCAGTTTGCTGACAAAAACAATAAGGATACACATGATAATCTAAGGTAGACAGTAGAGGTACTTGAAGAGGAGATAGAAGACCTTGACTGGGTCAATACCCCATGTTACTTGTATACTCGTGCCACTTACGAGTATGATAGACCCTGGAGAGGCGAGGTCAGATCCATTGGTTGCACCATGGGATGAGTTTGTACTTTCTGTTGATAGTTTTGTCAGGTTGAGCCTGATTGTGGCCTTCACTAGACAACATATAGATTTTTACCCCTGAATAAGTCTTTGATTCGTTTTCACAACATATTCCTAATGGTCTAAGATCCATAGGAGTAAAGTTGTGAGCAATGATTATTACATATCTTCAACACATGATTGTAGAAGGTTGAAGGATTTTTCAGTTAGAGATAGGGTATTGGTAGGTACATCAGAGAGGACTTCTCGCTACCTTATCATGAGTCACTACCACCTCTCATTATCATCACAGGGTATGTAGCAACCATACCATCTTCTTTAGAGGGACCATCTGTTATGGTTCCAGGAGTGCTAATACTGCTTCCTCTACCTCTGCTTTAGTACCTGTGGATGGAGACATCCCAGATGAGTTCCACAAGAACAATCATGGAGGTATCCTTGACGAGTTTCCGTACCACCTCCTCTACCATGGATAAGTGATTTGAGTACTAGTTGAGTCTTGAGCTCATTGTTGTTGCCAAGGACTAAATCATGCACTATCTAGCTCATTGGCGAGGACATCCATATCAGGTCATGCAAGGAGGACAGGTGACGTTGAGCACTTTCAAGTTTTCAACCCAGTTTTGCTTCAGAGTACTGTCACCTTATTTACCAAAAAGTGAACTGTCGAGTTCGGGGCATCACCTTATTTACCAGAAAGTGAACTGTAACGGAGGACCAGTTCGTAACATGGGTCTAATTCGAGATTTATACATTGGGTTTATTTTAGTGCATTTATTTGGGTGCTTTTGGATTATATATTCATGAACAATTTTCGTTAGGTTATGGGTTGTTTTTGGATTAGTTATATTTGTCATTTAGGACCAGGATTTCTTTCATGGAGGCCAATTTTGATCTTTATATAACATTGTACAACAAAATTGAATTAGAGAATAAAGAGTTGAGAAGTTTACTTAAGTTTATAGTACGATTGCCTATTCTTTGTACCATTACTTCCAATATTCAATAACCCTCGTCCTCAAATAGATCAAGATTTCATATAAAAATCGAGATTCAAACGATTTCGACTTTCAGGTTATTCTCCTTGGAACGAGAATTGAGTAGTTATAATCCTGTGGAATCAACTTCATGACTCTTTGGTAAGCCTTTATATCTTAATTCAATTGTTAATTTATAAGATCAGCTAAGATTATTTCCTGTTAGATTATGACAATCATTGCTTGATAACTATACTTCTGCGAGGTCTCATATTGTTAACTATGTATCAACCCATATAAACTGCCCTTTAGGTCTTGTCTAGTAACAAAAAGGATGAGTTACGATTCTCAAGTACTTCTTGTTCTGTTCTTCCCAATATATCTGAACTAGGACACTAATGTATGGGTGTTTTAAGCATTTATACTGCTTTCTTTAACAAGGCAGCCTAATTGTCGGAAGGGATTTTCACACAGGTAGCATATGCCAATAGCTATTTTTCAGAAATTGTATGTATCTTTCTATTCCATGTGTAAGTTACAACTTTTTTCCAGTCAAATTTCTGCTTTAATGTCCCAGGTTTTTTGTCCTATTACTGGTTCATAGATTTAGGAGAAAGGATCATCCAAAAAAATTTTAGATATAATTAATTTGAATGAAATTTGCTGCACGTCAATAAAAGCCGGTACAAATATGACACATGACTGGATCTACAAGATTACAGAATGTTGTTCCTTTTCACTCTTCCACTTAGTGTGTCATAGAGATGAATGTAATTCCCTAATGCAAATTGTATCGCCTTACCTCTTCCTCTAGACTCTGTAGTCTAGAAGAACTTGGAGGAGCTCCTTGGTTGCATGAGGTTAAACTGCATATCCAAAAGGTACCAGGTCAATCTACCAACAAACTGGTTGTCTAGGTTTTTTGGCATGACCCTCCCATGCTCATAGCTACCTTGGCTGGGAATTGGAAATTTGGCGCTAACGTAGAGAGTTGACATCAGGTCCACAAACGATCATAAAAACTGTCCATAGCTCACCCATTATGAAAGAAGAAGGCTTGTATGATGAATCGATGATGATGATGACGACAACAACTCGATCCACAAGATATACTCAACACAGATTCAGATTGAAATATGTATATAACATATTACCGTTGCAGATAATGCTAGGAAAGCTATAGAAAAAAGTGTATGGGAGGTGTTACATTCTTATATAATTGGACATGAATACTGACAAGTTAAACGAACAATTACTTACTTCTCCCTTTTTTGTCTCGTCCAACCGGTTGTAGAACCTCAAAACGTAGAATTCCTGTATGAAATATAGTTGCGGCCATTTAGATCCTCCACAAATATGACAGAAAAAGGGATACATCAAAACCTTCTTACATAAGTAAAAGATCAACATTATAAATGAAAAAAGTCATTATAGAACATGGAAGACTGCAAATCATAATCTTAATTCAACCACAACTAAATCTCTAAATCAAGCACTACTCAAAAATCAAATTATATTACCCCACAATTGATCTTCCTACGTCCCAGCTCCTCCACCATAAGAGTGTGGCTGACAACACCTTTCCTGATGGGTTTCTGCAGAAACAATGTAATGCATCATGAACAAGATTTGAAATTCGATTTTTCTTTTCTTTTCCTGTTTCATCTTCTTTTTTTCTTTTTCTTATTCTTTTTCCATGTTACTGAGCTTGGAAGCTTGCAATTAGACAATTCTAATGGAATCTACAGTATTTTACTCTTAAAGAAATGGAGGAAGAAAAGAAGGCAGAATCAATTTGATTAATAACTGCATGCAAAAGAAAAAACTGAGAAAAGTATGATAAGGGAAAAGCATAAGGTCAACTGTTAAATGACTTAGAATGATCTATACCGGCACTCAAGGTTGCATTCATCCTTTTCAGTATACAGGTAAAATTGTGTTTGTATCCATATGCAGAACAAGAAACAGTACAAACATGGCTATACACGATCCGTTTAGACCCCTAAAACTACCACCACTTAACATTCCACACTAAAAATTGAACACTAAGATATAGTAAAGGCCTAAGTTTTGGTCTCACAGCACTCATAGCACAAATAGAATTTGCCTTTTTGGTTCTTGTTCCCTTCTTTCTTGCCTCTCCCCTTGCTTTCACTTTAATCGGTCACTTTTAGGATTTTGTATATTGGAGGGAGAGTTTTCCTTACCCTGGAGCAGGTCAAGTTATCTTGTAAAGCCATGCAATCCCAAATCTCCTACACAAACTCAAAATAGGTGTTACCCACCCCTTTTTCAGCCTCCAACTCCACAGTATGGTGAGCAGACCAGTTCTACCCTCCCCCACTCTATAATGTCGGTATACAGCTCGACATGGTCCATTTACCCGATTAACATCACACCATGACTACAAGCTTCCCTTTCACTATTTTCCATTGTAGGATCAAGGGCTCTATCATTCCCTTCCTCATTCCACATCCTGAGTTAAGGCACAGAACCACCCAAAGAAGATTAAATCCACAAGGTATACAGAATTGAGATAAAAAGGAAAAGGAGGAAGACGGTTATTAATTTCTCATTCTTTCCTAACTGAATATATCTAATATTTATAGGGACCAAGCTTTTTCCAACCTTAACAGAAAGGACAGTACTTCCGGTAGTACTTCCAGTTTAGCAGGAACCAACACCAACGTGACAGTCTGCCAGATAGTTCCATTCTTAGTGAACGAAATTTCATCCAGACTAGAATTATGTGATTCTGAAGATTTCTACCAACACAGCCCCTCAAAACTAATGCATAAATGTTAAGCAGACGATGCAGAAAAGTCCAACCTACTCTTACCAGACCTAGTAAACAAATATGCCATCTAATTTTCAGAAGTATAAAATGTATCTGAAAACTTGTCGAGGACCTTCTCATAAGTGATAACCCACCTCACTAATTTTACCTACTGGAAAAGAAGTCCAAACAGGTAGAAATTAGCAATACGAAAACCTTTTGCACTAGCAGGCGGTTCAATCCCGCTGAAATAGTTCTTTAACTATTGAAAGTGAGATCACATTCAAGCTTGGCACAATGTTCCTTTCCTAGAGTCACTTCCAGAAACACTTCTTACTATAGGTTCCGCAAATCAAGACCATCCAATAAATCGACCTCCTAACATCCTCTAGAAAGGAGTAACCATCTTCCTGACATCAGCAACAAAATCCTTCTTTCTGTCTAACTAGAAAACACCTGATCAAGTATGCAAGATACACCATTGACACTTGATTATAACGAAACCTTGAGAATGGCTTTTCGTGCTATACACTGAGTTGAGAAAGACCAACTACGTGAATCGTACTATTGTTTCCTGATAATCCCTCGAAAACCCATCATTTCTCAAGCATCTCACAAAATGCGGGAGGCCCATGGAGTACAAGTAATTGAGCAGAACATACAACTGAATGCTAGGAAGCCTCTGAAACTGTGACGTGTCATATCTGTCTCATGCTGTGCCGTATCCATGTTTGCTTCACACAGACCGAATGTCTCGATCAAGTCTCGACTCTAAAGATGATGCTGCTCGGAATCAAAACCAAAACTATTAACATATCGGCAGAGAGCATTACACTAATCCTTGGTGGTCGAACGCCCGTCACTCCAAAATACACTAGGACACACCAAAATAAATGTCTTGTTTCCATGTCCATATCCGTATCCGTGTTGTGTCGGCTATATCCGTGTCCGTCCGACACAGACGCCAAACCTTGGCCACGAAATTATGTGCAAAAGAGAGGCTATTATTCTTAAAAAGGAGAAGGGGCGGGGCTTTCGCAAAAAGAGGAAACGCCCCAATTCTGTGAACTATACACAATATACCCATCCACATCGAGATTAAATCCTCAGAAACTTCAAATTGTGCTCAAAATTAAGAGAGAGAGAGAGAGAGAGGAGCGGTACGATTTCAGGGTTGTCGTGGGGGTCCCGCTTGTACATGGCAACATACTTCCCGCGGAGGAGGAGGAAGCGCAGGTGGCAGTACTCGTGGCCGATGGAGTTGGTCCCGAGATGGTACACCCACCCGAAGTACTCCGGCTCCCTCCCCCTCTCGCTGCGGCTCCCGCCGTCGCCGCTGCCGCCGCTCTCCGACGACCCCCCGCCGCCGCTGCTGCTGCCTTCCTCCATGGCACCCCCCAACTCCCCCTCCTCTTCCGATGTCGACATCCTCTCCTTCTTCTCTGGATATTTATACTCGGAAGAGAAGAAGAAGAGGAATCGAGAGAGAGAGAGAGAGAGAGAGAGAGATCTGTTTGGTAGTGTTTGTTGGATTTTGGAGAAGTTGATTTTTAATTGGCCCTCTTTATTTCTTTGTAGGCGTCGGCAAAATTGAGGGGAAAGAGACAGGAGAGAAACGACATGTGGCGGCAACTGTACCAGACGCATCCGATGGAGTTTGTTCATCCATTCATTATTAAGCAACCGTTGGTTTCGAAATTAATTCTTTTACCTACTTTTGTTGACACATTTTAATAATATATTTAATGCCACGGTTTGATCGATGGAGTTAGGTTATATGTATTAGTTAGGTAAATTATACATCCAAATTTATTAAGGACTAGTCCCAAAAAAATTATCTACAAATTTGTCATTAAAAAAAGGGATTTTTTGACTTTCATCCCACGTACTAATATGAATTTGTACTTACATCCCACTTTTTACTTTTATTTGACTTACGTCCCACTTTTCGTCACGAAAATACTTTTCGTGACAAAATAAATATTTTTCGTGACAAAATAAATACTTTTCGTGACGAAAAGTGGGACGTAAGTCAAATAAAATTAAAAAGTGGGATGTAAGTACAAATTCATATTAACAAGTGGGATGAAAGTCAAAAAATCCCTTAAAAAAATTACTTAGAACTGTCCATTACATACTATGTAAGTTATTCTGGCTATACGCATCCCATGACTTACTTAGCACACCTCATATAACTTAAGTTAAAAATTATATGGAAAAATTTGAGTGGCACCCCACTTTTGTTACGCTTATTTAAGGTGCACCCCACATGTTTACATGAATGTATGACACCCCCCACTTTCAACGTTTTTCGTCCAAGACTTACGGTTGACCGTTTTGACCAATTTTTTTTGACGAAAATACCCCCGTCTCCTTTTGTGTGTCCCCCCCTCCCCGTCACACGTGGCTGCCCCCCGCCGTGCTCGGCCCCCCTCCACGGCGTCGCCGCACCCCCCTCTCCCCGACCTCGCCGCACCCCCCCCCCCCGGCCATCACCACCACCACCACCACAACCATAACCACCATC
Organism: Iris pallida; assembly: GCA_029216955.1. NCBI lineage: Eukaryota > Viridiplantae > Streptophyta > Magnoliopsida > Asparagales > Iridaceae > Iris > Iris pallida. The sequence goes on from JANAVB010037020.1 coordinate 6,980,058, forward strand.
ATCACCACTATCAACCACCACCGACCCCCTTCCCCCCCCCCCCTCCCGCTCAGCCACCCCCCCCCCTCCCGCTCCGCGGCATCGCCGCACCCCCGCCGTTGTGCTCGGCCGTCCCTGGGTACAGCCCGACCCTGACCCAGAGCCTGGGTGGGTCCCCGTCGTCGTCCTCCTCGTCCCCCCAGCTCTGCACCTCCGGGTCCTTGTTCCCCTCCACCTCGTCCCCCTTCAGGACTCTCCATCACCTTCTCTTTTGCTGCTGTCAGAATTCTCTTCTCCAATCTTCCAAATAATAATAAGTAGAAGAAGAGTAAGCTGCTTCCTCCGCCAGGACCCCCATCCATCCCCATCGTCAGCACTCTACTATGGCTCGCGAGATCGCTCGCCGACCTCAACACCATCTTCTGCGAGCTCCGCGTCAAGTACGGGCCGGTCCTCACCCTCCGCATAGCCACCCGCACCGCCGTGCTCATCGCCGACCACGCCTCCGCCCACAGAGCCCTCGTCCAGCGCGGCGCGGACTTCGCGGACCGCCCGCCGACCCCAAAGTTCAGAACCGACCTGCTCGGGAGGAACCTCATCAATTCGTCACCCTACGGCCCCACGTGGCGCGTCCTCCGCGGCAACCTCACGTCCAAGCTCCTCCACCCCTCCCGCGTCAAGCACTTCGCCGAGGCGCGCCGGTGGGCCCTTCGGATCCTCCTCGACGAGCTCAAATGCCAAGCCCAGGAGAGCGGCGTCGTCGTCGCCGCCAGCTCGAGCTTCCAAGACGCGGTGTACAGTTTGATGCTCTTCATGTGCTTCGGCCAGAAGCTGGGAGAGAAGGACGTGGCGGGAATCAGAGTCCTGCTGAAGTCGTTCGAGTCGAGCATGGCCAAGGCCGACGTCTTCGCCTATCGTCCGGAGATCACCAAGCTGGTGTTCCGGAGGAAGTGGAGTGCTCTCGTCGAGACCCGTCGAAAGTTCAGAGCCGAACTGGCTGTGGCCGTCGAAAACCCCCCCAAAGCCTGGGTTAGGGTTTCCTTGATGATGGTGGTGGTAGTGGTGGTGGTGATGGCGGGGGGGGCGAGGTCGTGCGGCGAGGTCGTGCGGAGACGCCGTGGAGGGGGGCCGAGCACGGCGGGGGGAGACGGACAGTTGACGTGGGGAAGAGGACAACAGACAAGGGGTATTTTTGTCAAAAAAAATTGGTCAAAGCGGTCAACTGTTAGTCTTGGACGGAAAATGTTGAAAGTGGGAGGTGTCATACATTTATGTAAACATGTGGGGTGCACATTAAATAAGCGTAACAAAAGTGGGGTGCCACTCAAAATTTTCCAAATTATATTAATGTTAAAAGATACATATACCCACAAGACCTTTCTAGCACACCCTACCAGCTTCCCCATAAACCCGTATGTATACCCACATGACCTTCCTATCACACCCCACCATCCTCCTCATTCTTCCTTCTTTCATTTTCACTTTCTTCTCCAACCCAACCCCAAAATCCTAGAAAAATCCTAAGTTGAAATTTTGAAGAAGCCATCATGGAGGAAGGAAGTCCATCTGAAAGACACAATGTACGTTCTCTCTCCATTTTCTCGTTTTGAAGCAATGTATCAGAATTTGTATGAGAATCGTTCAACGTAAAAACGAAAAAAAATTCCTCGATAAGCACGATCAACACAGGTCGAACTTACCACTGTTTGTTCGACCTGTGTTGGTCGAACGTTTCATGTAAGGCTCGACTAAAAGTGTTCGAACATTTCTATCATGTTCGATCAGTGTTAGTCGAACGTATTTTAGAAAGTTCGACCTGTAACGGTCGACCAGTAGAGTATGGTCTGACTAATTGTGGTCGAACAGTGTATTTTTAGATTTAATTTTTTTGTTTAACTTAGTAAGGTGTATATCTTTTTCTTTTCAGAAAATGTCACGCCCCAGAACCAGAATACTGGAGAGCGGGGGCAGACATAGCCAGCTACGTATATTGAAGTGCAACCCACCTCGCTATACGGTCACGGCTGTCTAGATACATGAGGGTTTAACTACAATCCATCAGTCTCTTATGGTCATGAACAAGTCTAGTGTCTCAATCACAAGCAAGTAAGTAAATATTACAAGATGTAAGATCACCAAATATTTAGCTGATCATGAAGCTAGTCGTTACAAAATATGAAGACTAACAAGAGTTTAGTCATACATGATCGACCCTAGGATCTGTCAATCATATTACAGCCCGTAGGCAGACAATGATAAAGTATGCAATACGAGCTAACAGGTGCTCGCCGGCTAAACGCCTCAAAATAATAAATTTACAAATAGAGTGGGAGAGCCAAAAATAAACCCACTCATTGCCAGGATTCCATCTAGTGGTCACCATCTGGCTGGAAGGTCGGTAGATCCTCTGGTGCTGCTCCGGTATCTGGCCATACAAAACCAGCTGGGTCAGATCCCAGAAAGTGCAAGTGCCACAAGGGAGGCTTCACTTAGGAACTAAAACTAGCAATTAGCACAGAATATAATAATGATATAATAAAACTAGAGAGATGGAGCATCATGAGGATATACGGTAAGATAACCATGGAACCATTCAGATAACCAAGTTACAACCCTTAAACCAAACAAGGACCGGGGTTGTAACCCTTCATCTGAACAGAGCTTGGTTTCTCCTATTTATCGATAAAATAAAGCACAAGTAGTCAAGCCATGCTACAATCTTGTACAGGATCAGGACAAGACTAGACTGGGCTAACTCTATCCAATCAATCACGGCCAAGCAATGAGTATGGCTTGATACTTTAACTAACTAGGGTTATCACAAGCCTAGTTACTAGCAAGATGCAATGAGATCATTCCAACAGCCACAAGCTCTTCAGACCATCTAGGTTGAAATATCATATTCATGGAGGGTACAACACATGACAGTGTGCTGGAAATGTGCCCTACTCGTCGGCAGGCTACAAGTCCACTTGAGCGCCCAGATAACGGGATTGCCTGTAGCTAGGAAAATCTCTTCATGACTACTGGATTATTCTAGTAATTAACCCTTAGTTGAATTCAGTAGGTGCCCCTGACCGTGGTACTCAGGGATTTCTGTCCTAGACATGATGCAAGACAATACTGGTTTATTTGTACAAACACAATCATCCACGGTGTCCAGGTCATTCATTCTTATCATGTCCTGTCATGTCATGCTAGCCGTCGCAACAGCAATTCGAGATATATCATGTCAGGTATACTTGTCAGGAGTTCACCACGACGGGCCATTATCATGTCAAGTCACTTGTCAAGAGTGCACCACTACGGGTCACTGTCGTGTTCATGGTACATGTGCAGGATAACATAGTACAAGCAGTCCATCAAGAGACCCAAGTTACACTGAGGGTCACAAGACATGAGTTAATAAAATAATTAAAATAACAAAGGGGCAAGGCAGGAGAGGAGTCATGCGGCTCGGGCTCATGCGACTCAAGAAGGAATGGCGTATGCGGCCATACGGCTCAGGATCACTGGGTCCCATGCGGCCAGTGAAAGGGGAGCGCATGCGACTCTGGGAAGGGAAAGACCTCATGCGGCAGTGGAGGAGAAAGTCCATGCGACAAAAGGGACATGTGCTTATGCGGCTGGGGCAGCGAGGTGCATGCGGCTCGGGGAGCTAAGTCTTATGTGGCAAAAGCGACATGCGCTTATGCGGCTGGGGCAGCGAGGCGCATGCGGCTCGGGGAGCTAAGTCTTATGCGGCAAAAGGGACATGCGCTTATGCGGCTGGGGAATCACTGGCTTTATGCGGCCAGGAAAGAATTGGGTCTCATCCGGCTGGAGGGACTCGGGTCCTTATGCGGCCAGGAAATGGGCCTTATGCGGCTGAAGAACAGTTCAGGGTTCATGCGGCTAAAGATAATATTCGTGCAGCATAGGCCATGCGGCCAAGTCATGCAACAAGGCTTATGCGGCCAGGGAGAAAACTTGCCGCATAAAAGATCATGCGACTAAGTTCATGCAGCAAGGAACATGCGGCTGAGAACTGTTCTTCTTCTCCATTATTCCGAGAAGAAGAACCATGCAAGTCATGGCTTCCAACTCCATAATTCCTTCATCCAGAGTCCAAATCTGAACTTCCATAGGTCAAAATGGGACAGAATGAAATTCTCTACAACATGGAACCATCAGAACTGGATAATAACAAGATTAAATAGATCAAAATCCAAGAAACCCAAAAATGAAATAAACTTAGATCTACAAGCGACGAGCCATGGAAATTAAAAATGTTAAGTACTAAAGAGTTTTAGAATGCTGTAAAGAAGAGAATGGAACAATAAAACTTGAGTTCCTCCATGAAGCAAGATGCACTTGCCTAAGCTTTTTCTCTCTCTCTCTCTCTCTCAGGTAGGTGAAGAGAGTAATATTGGTGGGAAAGAAGAAGAGTAAATGAGGAGAGAGAAAGGAGTGGGGTACTAAATGGTGATGGTGGTGGTAGGTAAGGGTTCTCCCCTTGGTTCATGATGAACCAAGGCAAACCAAGCCTAGCCGAACCAACCCAAAATAAACCAAGCCATGAAATGCCAAGATAAGCCAAGCAAGGAATCGGGCAATACGAGTCAAAATACGTACACGTATATCATAATACGTGATACGAACCACAGGCATTACAACTCTACCCACCTTAAAAGAATTCCGTCCTCGGAATTTAATCAAGAGGCTAGAGTGGCAAGGACAAGCTATAGTAATCACAGACAAGCTATACTAGGCAATCAATCAATCAATCAATCATGTAAGCAAGGAATCGAAGGCATGAGGCATAAGGAAGATATTATACCTCACGAGTCAAATAGGTCGGGAAATCGCGATCGGATATCATCCTCACGCTCCCACGTTGACTCACCCAAAGAGTGATGACCCCAAGCAACACGGACTAACTTGATAGTCTCGTTCTTGAGTATCTTCTCTCTTCGGTCCAATATAGACACGGGTCTCTTCTCATACGAAAGGTTGGTACCAACAACCAATTTTGAATGATCCAAGATATAGCTCAGGTCCAGGATATACCGTCGTAGTTGGGATACATGGAACACGTCATGCACCTCACTTAGCGACGGCGGAAGAGCGAGACGATATGATACATCTCCTACTCGCTGCAGGATATCGAACGACCATATATACCTAGGACTAAGCTTTTCCCGTACGCTGAAACGAATGACGCCACGGTTAGGCGAAATCCTCAGGAATACGTAGTCGCCGACCGAGAATTCAAGGGGACGTCGATAGGAATCGGCCCAATGACGCTGGCGATCTTGGACAACTCGAAGATGATCCCTGACTCTTCTAACCACCTCAACTGTCTGAGCAATCATTTTCGGACCAAGCATCTGCCTCTTCCCAACATCATCCCATGCTAGCAGAGATCGGCACTTTCTGCCATACAGTGCCTCGAACGGTGCCATCTGGATACTTGTCTGGAAACTGTTGTTGTACGAGAATTCCACCAGGTGCAGGTGATCTTCCCACGAACCACCAAAGTCGGGTGTACATGACCGCAATATATCTTCAAGAGTCTGGATCGTGCGTTCTGACTGACCATCTGTCTGCGGGTGATAGGCTGAGCTGAACTGGAGATGAGTCCCCAAACTTTTTTGAAGACTCTGCCAAAAATGCGACGTAAATCTTAAATCTCGATCCGAGGTGATACTGACTGGTACTCCATGCATCCTGACTATCTGTCTGAGATATATCTCTGCTAGATGAGTCATCGACTGACCAACTCTGAATGAGAGAAAGTGAGCCACCTTCGTGAGCCTATCAACTATCACCCAGATAGCATCTCTACCACCTGGGGATCTAGGCAATCCAGTCACGAAATCCATGGTTATATGCTTCCACTTCCATTCTGGAATCGACAAGGGCTGAAGCAGTCCAGCTGGCCTCTGATGTTCAGCTTTAACTTGTTGACAAACCAAACACCGAAAGACAAACCAGACTATCTCCCTCTTTATGCCATTCCACCAAAAGTGTTGACGGATATCACGGTACATCTTTGTACCACCGGGATGGATGGAATACTGAGAACTGTACGCTTCTGCCATGATCTCCTATCTGATATCTCTACTGGGTACACAAAGACGCTTACCATATCGAAGTGTACCATCTTTATAAATGCATAACTCTGGCCGCTGTCCTGCCTCACACTCTGCTCTGAGCCGCTGAAGCTTAGAATCTGATGAGTGAGCTATCTTGATCCTGTCAACTATACTAGACTGAACTTGCATGCTGGCCATCAATGCCACACTGGTAAGAAGGACAACTTCTATACCCATCTTCTGGAGATCTGCTAACAACTCTGGTTTCAGAAAATAAACTCCGTCTCTCATGCTCAATGAATCTGTAACAATATTGGCATTCCAGGATGATAATGCAGGTTGACGTCATAATCCACAAGCAACTCCAGCCACCTTCTCTGATGCATGTTAAGATCCTTCTGGGTGAAAACATACTTCAGGCTCTTGTGGTCGGTGAAAATCTCCACCCTATCTCCATACAAGTAGTATCTCCAAAGCTTAAGGACAAACACTACTGATGCCAGCTCTAAGTCATAGGTTGGGTAATTCCTCTCATGATCACGAAGTTGACGTGATGTATAAGCTATTACCTTCCTATGCTGCATTAAAACATATCCTAAACCTCTGCCTGAAGCATCACAATACACTGAGAATCCCTCGGTCCCATCCGGAAGCGTGAGAATAGGAGCCGTCATCAAGCCTCGCTTCAACTTCTCAAAAGAACTCTGACATTCTGCTGTCCAAGCAAACTGCACATCCTTACGGGTCAACTGGGTCAGTGGCGCTGAACTCCGAGCAAAGTCCGAAACAAATCGCCGGTAGTAGCCGGCCAATCCAAGAAAACTGCGAACTTCTGCAACTGTGCTGGGCACCGGCCATGTCTCAATGGCCACAATCTTCTGGGGATCCACTTCTACTCCTCCTCTGGTGATGATATGACCCAAGTATGAAATGCGATCGAGCCAGAACTCGTATTTACTGAACTTGGTATACAATCGGTGCTCTTTAAGAATCTGGAGGACAACTTTGAGATGTTGCTCATGCTCCACTTCACTCTTGCTGTAGACCAGGATGTCATCTATGAACACGATCACGAACTGATCCAAGTAAGGCATGAATATACGATTTATGAGGTCCATGAATACAGCCGGCGCATTGGTTGCTCCAAATGGCATAACAAGGAACTCCCAATGCCCATATCTAGATCTGAATGCTGTCTTCGGAATGTCCTGCTCTCTGACTCTGATCTGATGATATCCTGACTGCAAATCAATCTTCGAGAATACCGCTGCCCCCTTGAGTTGATCAAACAAGTCATCTATCCTTGGGAGAGGATATATGTTCTTGATTATCACTGAGTTCAAGGTACGATAATTAACACATAATCTGGACGTACCATCCTTCTTTTTCATAAGAAGCATCAGGGCTCCCCAAGGCGATCCACTTGCACGAATGAATCCCTTGGTCCTGAGTTCCTCAATCATCTTGTACAATACCTCCAACTCTGACGGCACCATTCTCTCTCTGACACTGGTGTTGTTTCTGGGGTCAAGTCGATAGTAAACTCGATCTCCCGCTCTGGCGGCATACCTGGAAGCTCTTCTGGGAAAACATCTGGAAACTCCTCGACTCCCGGGGTAACTGCACTGTTGCTACTGCCATTCGCAACACTGGAGGAGAAGGTTCAACTTTGTCTCAGGAAAAGGAAAACTCTGACTCACCGGGTATGCTAAAAACAACCCTGCCAATGTGGCAGTCTATCCTAGCATACTGGTTCCTCAACCAATCCATCCCTAAGACCACATCATAATCGGCCATCGGAAATTCTATCAATCTAGCGGGGAATTTTCTACCGCTAACTATGATCCGACACGAGGAAAATACTCTATCTACTCCCACAAGTCCGTTACCAGTAAGTATATTAAGCCTCACTGATAAGGACTCGGGCTCCAGTCCAATCCATGTCGTGAATCGTGCAGACATAAATGAATGCGATGCACCGGAATCAAATAATGCTGATGTTGGGAAGGAGTTGACGAGGATAGTACCTGCCACTACCTCACCTGGTGCCAATCCTTCTTCCACGGTCATCGCCATCGCCTGACCATGCCCTCTAGGTGCGGGTCCCCTCTGCTGGAAACCTCTCTGCCTATTCTGAATCTGGGCTTGGGCTTGTGCATACTGCTGGGGGTTCTGCTGCTGAAAAGATTGGGTCTGAGGCAGCAAGGGCCTCGACAATGGATACTACTGCTGCTGGACTGGAACTGGGGCTGGTCCTCTCACCGAAGGACTAGAAAAGGTCGAAGAAGAGGAACTCCCCCTATTCGGACAGTTCCCAACCCTGTGGCCTGGTGCTCCACAAGCCAGACACAATCCCTGTGCCCTGCGACATTCTGCCACGACATGTCCTGGCTTTCCACAATAAGAACATCCCACTGCGGAAGAGTGCTTCTGCTTCTGCTGCTGCTGCGGGGGATACGCCGAGGTTGAGTGCTGAACCGACGTAACTGAAGCCGCTCGCCTCGGAGCTCCAATGGTCAAAGCCCTAGCTGCCGAGACGGGTGTTGAAGACTGGTTCATCTGGCCGTGGGATCGCTTCCGACCCCCAGTCCGGTCTACGATCCTCTGGGAGGTATACTCATGCCTCCTAGCTGCTCTCAATACCGCGTCAAAAGTCTGATGCTCAAACTACTCCACTGCCAATAAGATCTCCAGGTGAAGTCCCTGCTAGAACCGCTGGGCCCTATCGAACTAGGTCGCTACCAAGGTGGGAGCAAACCGACTAAGCCTGGAGAACTCGGCCGTATATCCGTCGACCGTTCTTTCCATCTGCTTCAGATTGGTGAACCTCGTCTATAGATCGTATCGAGCTATAGCATCGAAGTACTTGGTCTGGAATCTCTTTTGGAATACTGCCCAGGCAATAGGTGCTCTTAATCCAACGGTCTGCGCCGTCCACCAGCTGCGGGCCAAATCTAATAACTGCAGGCGCACTACGGCTACCTTCTCATCTTCTGGGGTCCTGGCTGCTTCTAGGATGACCTCAGTGTCCTAAAGCCATGCATCAGCAGCAATAGCATCTTCGCTGCCATCGAAGAAGGGAGGGTTCAAGCGCTTGAAGCTGTTGGCTGCACTGTTCCATGGATGACCGCCTCGGTTCAGAGCATCTTGTACTGCCTGGTGCAATGCATCACCTCGACGATCTTGAGAAGCTAACAATGATCTGATGAGACCTACCAAAATGCCATCATCAGGCTCTGCAGGCTGGACTGGCTGAACCGGTGGCTCTTGACCCCCAGTAGGCATGACTCTGGAGGCTACTCTTGAATGCTGGGCTTGATCTCCCGGTTGCTGCTGGTCCATGCGAGGTACTCCGTCTTGTCGATCGGTAGGAGCAGGAACAATGCCGCTGAAGAAGACGACATAGGGAACAATGAGGAAGGACCAGGACAGATCAAAGATACAAGCTTGTGACCAGGTCAAGATTTTAGGGATTTAGAAGACACGAACGGAGATCAAGGGCGAGTACTGTTTGAGACATCTATTCAGTAAAACCTCACATATCTTGATTCACAAGACCTTCATGGGCCACCACTTAATCCATGTCACGCCCCAGAACCAGAATACTGTAGAGCGGGGGCAGACATAGCCAGCTACGTATATTGAAGTGCAACCAACCTCGCTATACGGTCACGGCTGTCTAGATACATGAGGGTTTAACTACAATCCATCAGTCTCTTATGGTCATGAACAAGCCTAGTGTCTCAATCACAAGCAAGTAAGTAAATATTACAAGATGTAAGATCACCAAATATACAATAGTAAGGCGTCCCAAACATTACATATTTAGCTGATCATGAAGCTAGTTGTTACAAAATGTGAAGACTAGCAAGAGTTTAGTCATACATGATCGACCATAGGATCTGTCAATCATGTTACAGCCCGTAAGCAACAGTAATTAAGATATACAATACGAGCTAACAGGTGCTCGCCGGCTAAATGCCTCAAAATAATAAATTTACAAATAGAGTGGAAGAGCCAAAAATAAACCCACTCGTTGCCAGGATTTCGTCTAGTGGTCACCATCTGGCTGGAAGGTCGGTAGATCCTCTGGTGCTGCTCCGGTATCTGGCCATACAAAACCAGCTGGGTCAGATCCCAGAAAGAGCAAGTGCCACAAGGGAGGCTTCACTTAGGAACTAAAACCAGCAATTAGCACAGAATATAATAATAATATAATAAAACTAGAGAGATAGAGCATCATGAGGATATACGGTAAGATAACCATGGAACCATTCAGATAACCAAGTTACAACCCTTAAACCAAACAAGGACCGGGGTTGTAACCCTTCATCTGAACAGAGCTTGGTTTCTCCTATTTATCGATAAAATAAAGCACAAGTAGTCAAGCCATGCTACAATCATGTACAGGATCAGAACAAGACTAGACTGGGCTAACTCCATCCAATCAATCACGGCCAAGCAATGAGTACGGCTTGATACTTTAACTAACTAGGGTTATCACAAGCCTAGTTACTAGCAAGATGCAATGAGATCATTCCAACAGCCATAAGCCCTTCAGACCATCCAGGTTGAAATATCATGTTCATGGAGGGTACAACACATGGCAGTGTGCTGGAAATGTGTCCTACTCGTCGGCAGGCTACAAGTCCACTTGAGCGCCCAGATAACGGGATTGCCTGTAGCAAGGAAAATCTCTTCATGAATACTGGATTATTCTAGTAATTAACCCTTAGTTGAATTCAGTAGGTGCCCCTGACCGTGGTACTCAGGAGTTTCTGTCCTAGACATGATGCAAGACAATACTGGTTTATTTGTACAAACACAATCATCCACGGTGTCCAGGTCATTCATTCTTGTCATGTCCTGTCATGTCATGCTAGCCGTCACAACAGCAATTCGAGATATATCATGTCAGGTATACTTGTCAGAAGTTCGCCACGACGGGCCATTATCATGTCAAGTCACTTGTCAAGAGTGTACCACTACGGGTCACTGTCGTGTTCATGGTACATGTGCAGGATAACATAGTACAAGCAGTCCATCAAGAGACCCAAGTTACACTGAGGGTCACAAGATATGAGTTAATAAAATAATTAAAATAACAAAGGGGCAAGGCAGGGGAGGAGTCATACGGCTCGGACTCATGCGACTCAAGAAGGAATGGCGCATGCGGCCATGCGGCTCAGGATCACTGGGTCCCATGCGGCCAGTGAAAGGGAGCGCATACGACTCTGGGAAGGGAAAGGCCTCATGCGGCAGTGGAGGAGAAAGTCCATACGACAAAAGGGACATGCGCTTATGCGGCTGGGGCAGCGAGGCGCATGCGGCTCGGGGAGCTAAGTCTTATGCGGCAAAAGGGACATGTGCTTATGCGGCTGCGACAGCGAGGCGCATGCGGCTCGGAGAGCTAAGTCTTATGCGGCAAAAGGGACATGCGCTTATGCGGCTGGAGAATCACTGGCTTTTATGCGGCCAGGGAAGAATTGGATCTCATGCGGCTGGAGGGACTCGGGTCCTTATGCGGCCAGGAAATGGGCCTTATGCGGCTGAAGAACAGTTCATGGTTCATGCGGCCAAAGATAATGTTCGTACAACATTGGACATGCGGCCAAGTCATGCAGCAAGGCTTATGCGGCCAGTGAGGAAACTTGCCGCATAAAAGATCATGCGGCTAACATGCAACAAGGAACATGCGGCTGAGAACTGTTCTTCTTCTCCATTATTCCGAGAAGAAGAACCATGCAAGTCATGTCTTCCAACTCCATAATTGCTTCATCCAGAGTCCAAATCCGAACTTCCATAGGTCAAAATGGGGCAGAATAAAATTTTCTACAACATGGAACCATCAGAACTGGATAATAATAAGATTAAATAGATCAAAACCCAAGAAACCCAAAAATGAAATAAACTTAGATCTACAAGCGATGAGCCATGGAAATTAAAAATGCTAAGTACTAAAGAGTTTTAGAATGCTGTGAAAAAGAGAATGGAACAATAAAACTTGAGTTCCTCCATGAAGCAAGATGCACTTGCCTAAGCTCTCTCTCTCTCAGGTAGGTGAAGAGTGTAATGGTGGGAAAGAAGAAGAGTAAATGAGGAGAAAGAAAGGAGTGGGGTATTAAATGGTGATGGTGGTGGCAGGTAAGGGTTCTTCCCTTGGTTCATGATGAACCAAGGCAAACAAAGCCTAACTGAACTAACCCAAAATAAACCAAGCCATGAAATGCCAAGATAAGCCAAACAAGGAATCGGGCAATACGAGTCAAAATACGTACACGTATATCATAATACGTGATACGAACCACATGCATTACAGAAAAACACTCCAAATGACCCTAAAATGAACAATAAAATAAGCATTGTTAATTATCCCATGTATGAACAAGTTGATTTCTCAGAAGAATTTTGGACGTATAAGATATTTGATAATCGTGAATCGTTAGTGAGTTGGGCACATACGGTAGGAAGACGTCATAATATGGTCATTTTGGTTAAACGATTCGATAGAGGGGATGGTGGAAGGCGAGCTCAAATAATTTTGGGTTATGAGTGCGGTAGAAAATATCGGCCTCTTAAGACAAAAGTTGCTCAAGCAAATTCAACGAACATTAAGAAGAAGCCAAGACGCGAAAAGCTTATGGGCATGAAGAAATGTGACTGTCCGTTTCAATTAAAAGGAGTGCAATTCAATGACCTAGGACAATGGTCATTGACGGTTATATGCGGCTCACATAATCACCTAATCGGACGAAATTTGGTTGGACACTCATATGACGGTCGACTAACACCCACTGAAGATCAACTTGTGAAAGACTTGTCGAAGAACAATACAAAGCCCAAAGATATATTGAGCACGTTGAAGGAATCTTTTAGTGAGAATGAGTCGACATTGAAGACAATTTACAATGCTCGACAAAAGCAGAGTTGTCGAGCATGGAGGCCTATCTCAGATGCAATACTTGTTGGGAAAGTTAGACTCCGAAAAGTACTACTATCTAGATAGTAGATGTGAGAAAACTGATAAGGTGAAGGATCTTTTTATGCTCACCCGACTAGTGTGGATTTGTTGCGTGCTTTTTCTAATATTTTATTGATGGATTGTATCTACAAGACAAACAGGTACATAATGTCACTTTTGGAAGTGGTAGGGGTCACATCCACAAATATTACATTTTCTATGGTATGTGTTTATATGAAGGCCAAGCGGGAGGACAATTATATATGGGCGCTTAGTACGCTTAAAGGATTAGTGGATCAATCATGTTTACCAAAGGTGATTGTGAGTGATCGTGAGATAGCACTTATGAATGCTATAAGCGTTACGTTTTCCAGCTCCACACACTTGCTATGTCGGTAGCATATTAACAAGAATATCAATTGGCCGATTGCAATAAGTTATTTTGTACCAAGGAGAAGTGGGATTCTTTTAACAATTCATGGAATTCGTTGGTTCTTGCTGAAGATCAATCGAGATTCAATGAGTTACTTAGAAGATTGGAACAAGATTTCTACGATTATCAAAAAGCAGTTAATTATGCCATTAAGAATTGGATAAAGTCATATAAAGAAAGATTTGTTTCGTGCGTGTTGGACTAACAATGCGATGCATTTTGAGAACACGACAAGTAGCAGGTACGTGTCTTTAAGGTATTTTGCATATATAAATGTTAATTACATTATAATGTACGATTTTGATTGTATGAATTTTATACTCACAGGACAGAGACTGCATATGCAAAATTGAAAAAACAGTTGGACACTAGTCAATCAAATTTTGAGATCTCATGGAACATGATACATGATTTGTTGATCACTCAACACAACCAAATTAAGGCCTCATTTGAGATGAGCCTTAATGTGGCACCACATCGTTATAGTTCTCCTCTATTCAAGATTATCTGAGGATTGGTGTCTCATCATGCACTTGGTATGATTTTCGAGGAGATGAAGGGTATAAATAATACCGGTGTAGATCCCCTCCTTTGTGGTTGTATGTTGAGGAGGACTTGCTGGTTACCTTATGCACATGAACTTGCAGAGTTGAAACGGGATGGTCAGGATATCCAGTTAGATATGGTTGACAAATTTTGAACGAAGTTGGATTATGAACCCTCCAAAATGGACAATGTAGCTGATGCAGATGTCCGAAGCTATTGGGTGGAGACTATGTGTAGTATTAATCATATGTTCGATGTGGCTACCGATTCACAAAGGTTGTTGATGCTGAAAAAACTTTGGGAGATATCAGTTCCTTCGACATCTTCACTGCTTGAACCGGTGGGCTACAGATGACCTCGTGGTAGGCCAAGTAAAACAAAAATTTGCACTTCAAATTCGACGAAACGTGAACCAAGCAAATTTGAAATTGTTGAGTCTGCTCACAATAGTTGTTTACCGTTGGATGAAACTATAATGCTCGATGGACCCCCTTCAGCAAAACCAATGTTTACTTCCATCCGAAGGAAAAAGCAAAATGTTCGACGGAAGTCATCACGCAATACCACCGATATTACATATATAGGACAAGTTCTACCTCAACATCATCCGTATATGTTGAGTATGGAAAATGTACTAGGGGATGGACATTATGGTTTTCGATGCATAGCCCATGCACTAGGGTTGGGGGAGGAATCTTGGCCAAAAATTCGTAATGACCTCATCCAAGAGATCACAAACTTGGAAGATTTATACGGTAGATGTAACTTGATTAAGGAGTCTCCGAAAAATGCACTTGAATATTTGAATTGTTTCGTAGCACCGATTTATGACCGCAAGTATTGGTGGTCATTCCCCGATATGTACTACTTGGCGGTGTTGGCCTACAACATGGCCGTCATACACATGCACGATGATACTAACGTTATGTTTCTACCTATGAGGACAGAAGTTCCAACCAACCCTTGGCTTGTATGCATAGCATTTGTTGATACAAATCATTTCATCATGGTAAATTTTATTTTTTAATGTAAGCTTTAGGTTGTATCATTTCATCGTGGTAAATTATATTGACATGTTATTATTTGTATGCAGGTAAATTTGGCCGAAGATGCACCGCTACCACCCATTATCGACAGATGGTCTACTTTGTATCTTCCATGTGCTGCTGGTTGGGGCAAAATTTATAAACAACGGATTGAAAAGTATCGTGAAATTATTTTCTCCAAAAGCTCATTTGTTGATGGTGATCCGATTAGTTTAGATGATTAGTCCTATTGTAATTTAAATATGAATTGTGAAAGACTCGTAAGACTTGTATGTTAATTATAAAATTGGACTCAGAAATTATATTTATTATGAGAAGTTCATTGTATTGGTATTATGAGAAGTTCATTGTATTGGTATTATGAGAAGTTCTTTGTATTGGTATTATGAATTGTGACTACGAACTCGGGTTCTGATATGATTAATGTTTCAAATTGTACTATTCGACCTGTAATTTTCTTCATGCGAACACATTCTGCAATTTTTGCTTCAAATTGTACTGTTCGACAAGCATTGGTCAAACAAATATCTTCTGTTTGACCATTACAGGTCGAACATGTTTTGCACAGACCGACCTGTAATGGTCGAACAGAAGAAAAATGTTCGACCTGTAATGGTCGAACAGAAGATATTTGTACGACAAATGATGGTCGAACAGTACAATTTGGAGCAAAAATTACATCAGAACCTGAGTTCAAACTTCGTAGTCACAATATAGTCAAACAAAATCACAAAAACACAGTTCAAAATCATATTACAGAACCTGAGCACAGTTCAAAATCATGTCACAGTTCAAAGTTCATAGCCTGAACATATAAGCTGAGCACAGCTCAAAGTGCCAAAAACATAATTCATAACCTGAACACAATTCATAACCTGACCACAATTCACTAGACAAAATGACAAAATAAGGCACTTTCAAAAGTTCAAATTCATGATCACTACAACATAGTTCAAAGTTCAAAGTCACGAGGAACTACAGAAATCTACTATCTGTGACGCCTTCGACTCCTACTAGTAGACGCCCACTTCAAAGATTTAGGTAGTTCTTCGGGCACGATCTTCAAAGCATGATATGTGCCGACTAAAGCTGGAACTAAGATCGACGTGTCTGGTCCCTCTTCATTCTCTATGCATTATCGGTAGACCGCTCTAAATACCCCAAAGCATTTTCGATCATTTCCCATGGTTGTGGCCCTGTCTGGGTAAATGTAGTACCGACGGCGGTAGAGACGTTCTCCTGATCCTGGATGTGAAAATGTTCTATACCAATCCATATAATCGTCTAAACACTCCCATGCGGGTTTTGTAGCTCTTCCACGGGCTTCGGTTGACAGTACATGGCTGCTCCAGAATCGGAAGTAGCCTTCCAAAAAATGTCAGGTTGTACTTCTGGCCCGTATTTCCCCGACGGACAATGCTTGGAATCAAAGGGAAATCAGGTATCTTCTGGAGTAAGCCAAATTATCGAAGCACACGGTCGGGATGATACGGATCTACACAGTCAAAGGCACGTATGCCTCCATGGTAGAAAGTTAAATTGTCCCGAGGATAAGAGTCCCTCATCCCATTATAGGGTGTCCAATTGATCTAAATCATAAAATAAAAAAATTAGAAATACATAGAACACATAAATAAATGGCGTAAATGAATGTAATAACACTCACACTATGTACTTGAAGATTGTCCAAAACCTCCCTCAAGGCAAAGACCCGGTCGGCAGTTCCTGCAGAATATGATCTATTGGCCCACCTCAAAGCAAG
Organism: Iris pallida; assembly: GCA_029216955.1. Lineage (NCBI taxonomy): Eukaryota > Viridiplantae > Streptophyta > Magnoliopsida > Asparagales > Iridaceae > Iris > Iris pallida. Next base: position 6,996,862 of record JANAVB010037020.1, read on the forward strand.
TGGATCGTCCAACTTATAATTGACATTATGGGTTGGCCTTGTGAAGGGAAAATACTCGTATATCCAGACCTAAAAAAATATCGGACATATATAAACAGAACATAGATATCGGGCATATAAGAACATAAAAATGTGCATATAAGAAGGAGAGATAGCTACCTCCAGTAATGTCAGATATCCATATATTTGTTGCACCCCACTCTGAGATACTAATCCAAGCTGTCGATGCAAGTATGCTAGAGCAGCTGCTCCCCAAGCATACTCATGGACGCGGTTGACCGTCTCCAGAAGACTAAGAATTTTTGTGTCAACAAGTATGCCACTTTTGTCTATAAAAATTGTGCATCCAAGCACGAACCATAAATATGCACGGGCTGCACATCTTCTTTTTCTCTCATCCGTACTAGTGACATCTCTACTAAATCGAGAACGGAGCCACTCCAACCGGACCGAGCTACCTCTCTGGCCTTGAAGGGCATCGATTGCCTTCCTTTCTGTCACCCCCAATAACCTACTAATCATTTTCTTAGGGGCCTCCCATCCCCTTCCCGACTCTGGTACAACCACAGGTAATCCACTAGCCGGGAGTCCTGTAAGACAAAATACGTCATCCAACGTAATTGTTATTTCACCGAATGGCATATGGAATGAGTTGGTCTCCGGTTGTCAACGCTCAACAAACGCACAAATAAGATTTCTGTTTGGCGTCTTATACAAAATCTGTCTAAAGTCTGGAATTTTGGAACGATGAATCAACATCTTAAAATTATTACCCCCTCTACCAAACTTCCATGTTTCCATCTTGGTCGTGTGGCACCAACACCTCAAGGCCTGTCAATCCCATTCCAAATATGGAACGCCACATGAGTCTTGAAACTTGGAATAAGTCAGGGATCTTTAGGACCACCGGGACAAGGGCCCGTCAATACATAATCGTCCTCGCCTTCTTCTTCATCTTCTTCCTCAGCACGTACTTTCTCTTCTTCATCTTTTTCCTCAACACATTGCTCTGTTTCTTGAGGACTGGTATGTACAGCCGCCTCTTCTTCCTCAACTTGCATGTTTAAAATGTGCTCCGGTTCTTCCTCAGCATGTTGCTCGCTCATTTGACTCGGAGTAACTGTTGGACTGGTACGTACAGCTGCCTCTTCTTGCTCAGCACGTTGCTTTCTCATTTGAATCGGAGCAACTGTTACTCCTTCTTGATGACAGCTACGTGCATTTGCCAACTCTTTTAACCGACGCCTCCTATGAGAAGCTGTACTAGGTGGTCATCTCCTCATATATGTCCTTCCTACTAAATTTATTAAAATAGCAATAATTAAACAATTTGGACATCAAAATGAACTGCTCAACCAAAACTAGTCAAATAAATGCTTACTGTTCGACCCATACAGGTCGAACATAAAACTCAGAAGATCGACCAATACAGGTCGAACCTACCACTCTGGTATACGACAGATGCTGGTCAAACATATACACAAACGTTTGACTTTCGCGTGTCAAACGTGCTTATAAATGCCCGACCGACCAGGCTCGAGCTGAACCGTGAATACCCAAAAAAATCGAAACAGAAGCCGTTCGAACAAGAAATGAAGGTATTCGAAACCCTAAAATAGTGATCCTAAATGAAAATAATACTTAATTCGAAGTAATGAGGTGGCCCAATTTGAAAAACTCACCAAATTGATCTTGGGATTGGGATTGGGATTAATCTTGGGATTGGTCTTCGAATTGGCCCTCCATTGAGCTAGTCGAACAATCCGAAACCTCCTTGCCGACTACGCTATTGTAGTGGGTCAAATGGGATCGAAGAAGACTTCGGATTCGGGGGCCGAACTTTTGGAAATATGAGAGTGGAGAGAGGAGAGTCTTTTGGAAAGAGGAGAGTGGAGAGGAGTGTTTAGAATGTTGGGGTGTGCTTAGGAATGATTGGAATTATAGATAGGTTTTGTGTTATAATAGAAAAAGTTTTTTGGTAATTTAGTGGGGTATACTTAGTATTTATGATAAATTTTTTTCAATTAAAATGTGGTGTAGTTAGCACTTGGGGTGTGCTAAGTAAGTCATGGGGTGCGTATAGCCGCACCCTTTTTTTTATCTAATTCTTTTCCTTTATTTTTTTCAAATCTCAAATCCCAAAACTCTAAACACATTAATCTATAGAAGTTGGAATGTTCTGAATCCATGTTCATGCCTAAAATTCATCTTTTAATAACTAAAATTTGATTTATTATTTAATTTGGATGAATTCTGAAGTTTTGAACTCAATTTAGGTTTTCGAACTTCGAAAATTCGCCCACAGTCGTGAACGGGACGATGATGGAAATGATAGAAAATTTTGACAGTCCTATTCAAAAACAGCATGTTTTATTTAGGACTATCAAAAAAATTGACAGTCTTTCCAAATTGTAGGACTGTAAAAAAAATTCACTCATAATCCCCAATTTATATCAGAATTCGTTTCTCTGGACCAAAGTTTTGTTCCTTCAATATTAAGATTAAATCATATACTTGGCTACAAATTAGTTTATATCAGCCTTCAATTTGATGTTCTATTTCTTGCGCTTGTTTCAGTGAATTTACAATGACATATTTTATTCTGTTTTGTTTACTTAAACTGACATAGAAAGCATGCCGCTGGAGAATCTAAGATTCTCATTAAACAAATTCTTACGTATTGACCAAACATTTTCCATGGATATTAGATTCCCACGAGCATGTCAATGACACATTCTATTCATGTGGTTTCACATCCTATCCTTCGACGTTGCTAACATTTTCGTGAATATAAGATTCCCATGCACCCTGTTCTTGTGACTTCCCTTTCTATCATATGACAAAAACATTGTTAATTTGAGAAACACGGTTCATGTGACTTGCCACCAAGCTTTGATATATCTTGTTTTATTTAGGACTGTCAAAAAATTTGGCAGTCCTAACTGTTGTTAGGACAGTCAAAATCTTTGACAGTCCTAAATAAAACTTGATGCTACAGTTAGGACTGTCAAATTCTTTGACAGTCCTAAATAAAACTCATTGTAGCAGCAAGTTTTGTTTAAGACTGTCAAAAAATTTGATAGTCCTAAATGTTGTTAGGACATTAGATTCAACAATCACACAAGTAGAGTTTAATAACATCACATTTCAAAATAATCTCACAAATTAACAATCAACATCGCATTTAAAGTTAATAAGACATTAATTTCAACATCACATTACATTTAACATCAATCAAAGTTTAATAACATCACATTCATTTTAAGCTAGTCTCGAGTATCAAAAAAAGTTACACACAACATCGCATGACCATCAACCCAAAACGTTTAATTACAAATTTAAAAGTTTCTATTTATCATGACGACTCTTTGTACGTTGCTCTCTATCTTCGAGGAACGAAAAATTAGTGGTGTTGTCGATGTTCTCCAACTGTTCACCAACTTCAACATAGTTCTCGCCCTTCCAACTAACAAGACTTTTACTACAGGCGTCAAGGTCCTAGTTTTTAGGATCGCGGCTAAAAAATAATGAAATATTTCAAGTAAATTAACAGATAATTAATCATAACATACGGACTATAGAAAACTTATATAGTCCTGGAATGGACGGGAATAACACAGGATTGTAAAAAAATTTCTACAGTCCTGTACATTTTCAGGACCGTAGAGTCCTAACAACATATTGGACTGTAGAAATTTTCTACAGACCAGCGTTCTTCTAGCCCGTGGCTGTGGCAAAAATCCAACCCAAAAATTTGAAAAAAAAATCAAAAACACGATAAAGGTTCATGTAAAACCTACATTATGATATAAATTATAACAAGGATTAGGAAATATTTTTGCTATAAGGAAATGAAAAATAACGAAATACCAAATAAAGATATGGAGAAGATGGAGGAACAAGATTTGTACCTTGATCGTGAATATGGTTTATATGCCATCTTCGAAATTGGGAAGAATATTATGGTTTGGGAGAAGATGGAGGTGGTGGAGAAGAAGAAGTTTAGGAGTTTGGGGAGAGAGAGAGAGAGAGAGAGAGAGAGAGAAAGTTAAAATGAGTAGGTTTGAGAGGGTTTGGGGGGATTGGGGGTGGGGTAGCCCAAGCAATAAAGTGGTTGTCATGAATAGCCTTTCCTCTAAACTAGGCTAGCCCCAATCTTGGGCTAGTCCTAATTAAGTAACTTTGGATGTGCCCTTATAATTTGTCATTACTTATTGCATGTGTTCTTTATTTAAGTAATTTTTGTTAATTTTTTTATTTTTAAGCAATATAATTGTTAACAAAATAATATTTTTTATATTGTTGACAAATTCATATGTTCTACGAAAAACTTTTTTATTTTTTGGATTATTTACACTAACCACTTCTATGTTTTTATGTTTATTACACATACCTTCCTTATTTTGAAAATAATTACACGGACCTCCCCTATGCTTTATATTAAGAATGGTTAGTGTAATAACATTTTACATAAAACATAAAATATATGGGAGGTCCGTGTAATAAACATAAAACATAAGGAAGGTTAGTATAATTATATTCAAAATAAAGGAGGTCCGTGTAATAAACACAATGAATATGTTTAATTATGTTTATTAGTAGAGACCAATGAATATGTTTATAGTTGTAACTCCCTGAATCAATTTTAGTGAATTTTAAGATTTTTCTAATTTTCTTTTAGAAATAATATTGTTTTCGTGAATAAAACCAAAATTTATTCGGATAGCTATTTAATTAATGGATTTTGATTGATTATGAATTTTATCCATTTTAAAAAATAAAATATTGATAATAAACTTTTCTGTTAAGCTGTTTTAATTAAACTTTGTTTAATTTAATTTAAGTTGATTGATGGTTATTATTACTAGATTATTTATTAATATTGTTTGATTTATATTAACTGAAAAAAGAATTAATTTGACTAATTATTTTTATAATTAATTATTATTAATCAAGTATGTATAACTGTCTTTAGTTGACAGTTGGCAGGAAAAGAATAAACTGACAAATTTTGTAAATTAATTATTTTGCTCATATTCCTGTTTACTATTCCTATTAACTGTTTTGAATTTTTGATTTTGAAAAACTGTTAAAACCATTTGATTTTGAAAAACTGTTTGAAATTTTGAATTTTAAAAAATCTGTTAAATGTTAGTATAGGAGTGCACCCAGATTTGCCATTATTTACCTATATTGTCACTGTACAAAAAAACCCCAGATTTATTTTTATTACAACAATACCACCCATATATTTTATTATAAATATAAGATAATATTTTATTATTATTACACAGCTTCCCATATTCTGACACCCTCTCTCTACACGTTATTTTCTCTCTCTACAACTTTTCTCTCTCTTCTCTCTAGCCACTCGGCCAAGAGCCACCGTGAGCGCCACCATTTCTCAGCTGTGCACCACCGCAGCTCCGCCGAGATCGGCCACTACCCGGCCGAGCCACCACCTTGAAGCCCGAGCTCTCCTCGACTGCAGAGAAGACATCGAAGACTGAACACTTCTCGACTCGCGCGCCGACGCCTCGAGACAGGAGCTGCCAGCTCTTTGATCCTCGTGCTGGCACATCAGAGATTGTGTGCCCCTTCGTAGATCGAGCCGACGCCTCGATCCTCATGCCACTCCACCAGCAGCACTCCGCCCAAGCCTCAAGGAGCCACCTCCTCGCGCGTCGAGCCACCGCCGGAGCCAGCTGTCCGCCGTCGCTAGCCTGAACCTCTCCATCAGCCACGAGGATCAGCCGTACACGACCAGATCGGCGCCGCAACCGTCGATCTTGATCGCGTCTCCTCCGACTAGTCTAGATCGGACACAACAGCATCCCAGTTCGTCGACGAGCCACCACCGGAGTTCGAGTCTAGCCGTTCGTCGTCGACGCCTCGCTGCTAGTGGATCGACATCGCCATCACGATGAAGGTAAATCTCGCCTCGATCCTTTCGACCTCCTGCTGTGTTTTTTCTTCTCTTTGTTTTCTTCATTTTAGGGTTTCGGGCTGATGAAGTAATTAAGGATTTAGAGTTTCTTCAGGAAATTAGGGAAGAAGACGAACTGGTGATGGTGATTAGGGTTTGCTTTTGGAGATCTAGGGTTCGTGAGGAACCGTCGGGAAAGACGACCTAATTGACTTAGGGTTTTGTGTTGCGGCCATGGAAGAATTTCCTAGGGTTAGGGATGAGCGAGAGGAAGGTGATAACCTAGGGATTCAGATCTAGGGTTTTGGCGCTGGGGGCTGAGACTGAGGAGGAAGACGGGTAGAAGGAGTTAGGTTAGGGTTTCGGGGAAGAACCTAAATCTAGGGTTTCCAGAGTTTAAAGAAGGGGTGAACCTAGGGTTTGTGGCTGGAGTGAAGTCTGAGGAAGAAGATGAAGGTGTCACGCCCCGCTCCCGTAGGAGCGATCGTCCTCGCTAAGGCGTGATGCCGCACGAGCCTAGATTGCGCTCGTGCAAGGCGGGTTCCATAACGGCCGATTTCAGCGACTGCGATGGGGTCGTCGCACAGAAGTCCCAAGCAGAGACATTGAATGATAGTAGCGGAAATTAAGAACAAACACAAGTTATTCAAAGAAGCTCTTTATTGATATTGAAACAACGGTTACATTGGGGGCGCAAGGCCAATATTACATTCACTCAAGCTCACTCTTCTCACATTTTACAAGTTCACTCAGCTCTCTCTCTCATCTCTCAATTACAAGTCTTGATCCAGCGGATGCTTCGAAAGGCGACGTCCATACATTATGTCCTGTATAAGTCTTTACTCCATGCGGCCGTGCGCTTTGAATCGCCAAGGAACTCCGTACCTCGACGCATCCAAACGAGCTCCGCGCCACGAGCTTCTACATGTGCCTGCACATGGAAACTATTTGGGTGTCAGTACTCAACTATACTGGTGGAATGAGCTCCTCGCTCACCCATACAAACCCAACACGTTTGGTTTACTTTTGTGCAACTTAGTCTCCTTTATGATTGTCTTTCTACTCTTGCCTTAGGATCAGTTTTAGGACCGATGCCTTGGCCTATTCCGTGTCTCTAGACCATCTAGTGCTTGCAACGACAATGTTAACTCATACCTTGCCTCAAGACCCTTCTCGTGCCAACAACGTTAACCTATCGAGTCGTGTTTGCCTTTACGGCTTAAAATCAGAGACACAACTACGCGATGAGGCTCCATTTCCTTGTGACCGTGCTACAAACCTTTGCTGAGGCCGTGCCTCGCAACTCAATGAGACTCGATCATATCGCCGCCTCGCGACCCTTGCTACTTTGATCACCAACTGACCCATCCAACTTGTGAACTAAGGGTTACTCGACCAACTTTGTCTTACGGCGGTTTCCTGACTTAAACTCAAACAACTCAACCATAACCATGTAACTTATATGCCGACAACATAAGACTCGACGCCACATCTCGTGCCGAAGCACGGTGTCTTCGTTGCAGCCAAATCTTAGGCCCAAATATTGTCTTCTGACCGAGCACGCATTCGACTCGACTCTTGATTCATTTCTTCTAATACTCGACTCAGTCCAAAGGCATATACGCGGATCGCCGCTCATGCCGACTCATCTATATGGGGTCACTAGCATAACAAGCTATACCTGGACACGTAGCTTGTGGTCGGCCGGGACCCTTCCAGCGTAAGGTAGCTAGCTAGCCCCCTGGAAGTCCCCGACTGACCCGGTGCTGTCGAGCCAGCACAGCTACCACCGTATTTCCTTAGGCCGCATCGGTCCCGTGGCGCCACAGGTTGCCGTACGGGGAAACTCTACCTTGTCGATAAGTTGTCGAATGACCATGCAAGACCCTTCACTCAAACTGACGTCTCACACAGTCATTGTACTCTCAGTATTATCATCTCTTTCTAAAACCAAGTTCAAGTCTTCTATCATTTGAGACCCCTCGACGACCCACGGTCGCGAGCATTCTTTCCAATTTCCTTGAGACCCCTCGCCGACCCACTATCGCGAGCATTCTTTCCATGATACCATATCATTTCATTCAACTCAATGCCTATTCGATAGTCCTTTCTCCAAAACTCATTCAATCAACCGTGGTTCATGTCCTAGACACTAAGTCCGTGCACCGTGCCTTAAGCCGACTTCCAATCTACGCGACGCTATCGCCCAAGTCATACTTTATATGACGGGCCTTGGGATCGTGGGACTATTTAACCTGACAACCGCAGAATGAGCGGGATAGCACTTGGAATGACTTAGGTCGACCGACATAACTTTGTCTAACTTACTCAAGCCTACAACTTAACGAGCAAAGACCGCGTCAAGCCTTGCCTCGATGGAACGTGCCGTGCACGCGTTCAACTTTGAACGACCAAGTTATTTGGGTGCCTAGACTTATGGCACAAGCTGTGCAACACAACTTAACTCATGGGGCAAGCCAAGGCTATGCCAAGCCTTGGACGACAGAACCGTGCATGCTTTATGAAACATTCATGCGGGCGACGCCTATGACTTAGGCTATGTTCATAACTTCGCCGACTCAACCAACTTTTCTTCTCCCAAGCTACGGGATGAAGGATCGAGTGTCATTTTCAAAGTACGCCGTGTATCAACTCTAAGTCGACCGTTGGACCTTTCCATATTCTAACTCAATTTGACCCGTCGGGATTATTCCCTTTAGCTATGTGGATTCGTCTCTTTTATTATCAAGCCTACTTGTGCAAGTTGAAAACATGCGATTTATTATGTGAAGGCTAAGATGAGGCGAGTTCACCGAAACTACCCCACCTGAGCGAGCGGTCGCCTCGACCGAGCTATGTCTTCGAGTAGCCGTTGCAAGGCTAAGTTCGAATGCCGTCGACGTTTCGATTCCTCCGATTGACTGAGCGGGACGGGACACTACATCATACACCACTCAGAAAAAAATTTGTCCTCGAAACTAACTGAGTACTTACTCCTTGACTTACCACTCGAACGTTCAACGACTCTCGCGCACACTTCTCATATGCGTTCCCTCAAATCCGAGCCACGCTCGTGCTACCCTCAATCCTTTCTTCCAAGCTTACAATATTAAATCCTCGACACTCCCCCGTTCCTCAAGTCTCACTTGATTCAACGTATCACTTAGTTAGATCGTGTACATATTCCAGGCGTCCCCAAAATACATGCATTTCAACCAAGCCTCATGATAGAGAATCCCCCCTCACCACTCGAGTCGGATCGTGCATATATTCGGGCGTCCCTGATATACGTGCATGTCAACCGATACTCGCGAGTGGTGTCTCCACAAATCCTACCACTTTGCACCCGGATGTCTGCCTAACCGCTAGGCTATGCCTTTCCGTCAGTATTGGAATCATAGTTCCCAAACAACAATATCAACACTGACCCCATCCTAAGGTCAAACCAAATTGATAGTACGGGGTTTCTCTACCCAAGCTCGCATCACTCCGATTTCTAAACTTCGAGCATAGATTTCCTACACACATCTCAACATTCATCGCACGGGGTCCGAGTCATTCAGCAAAGCCATCCTACGATAACTCACGTTCAACCAATACTCAACAAGAATGTATCGCTCGTTCATCAAGCCATTTTGTATAGTCTATCCCTCGCACACGTTCGACATAATCCACCTATCAATCATTTTCAAGTCAAGCACGCTACGACACAATCCACCGCTAAACCACAATTCATATTTCATATTCTCTAAGTCATTCATCCCAATTCACGTATTCGATCATGAGGTCATCTAGCTTAACAATATGTTGCGCCCCGATCTCACGCGATTCAGATTACCCATGGTGGGCATGAATCACCATGCACGCTCTTGCAGGATAATCATCCTCATCGGGACATAACTCTTGTTTTGCGTCTAGACTATTTCATTCTCGATGTGCGGATTGGACCTACTCAATCCTCAAGTTTTATTCATTCATCAATCGCAAGTACTCGCATCCTCGAATTTTTCTTCGCATCAAGCCAACAAGTCGAGACAATCAAAGTTGTCGCGTCCTGATTTTCCGAGTTCGATTATTCTTGCGACATGAATCACCATGTCAGCGCTCACGCGGAACGATCGCCTCAAATCCGACGCGACGCATGTGCGAGGCTAGAGTTGCGCTCGCGCAAGACAAGAATGTCGACGTTGTGGTTATCTGAGTAACCATCAAGACCACGATCACTTTCATCCAACATTCATCTCAATCAAAATCCTGAGTATAGCATCCAACCGAGCAATAACACTTGCACGATCGTCTTTCGCCGAGTCAGAGTACCCCCGAGTTATCGTCTATCGATCTTTGATACCCCTCAATACCATCGACGATATGCATAACTTGACGATCTTCCTTTGCAACCAAATTTTGAGTCGTGCGAATGATGCTATCGTCCGACTGGATAATTTCCTCGACATTCAAGTTCAAGTTCGATCATTATCCCTCGAATCCTTTACAACATCAATTTTCTCAATCAATCGATCGACATCCCTGAGGCTATCGTATACACCACTCAGGGATGAAGTCATTCAACAAATCTTCAACTTATCATTCGAATCAAAATCCACTTCTTCAAATTTTTCGTTCGAACCATTCCTCGAATTTCAAGCACGATCATCTATATCGCATCGATGTTATCGTCCCTCGATAGCACCCCTATCGATAGTCATCTCAATTTACTCAATCGAGTTCAACTAATTCTTGCTCGACACTATTCAATTTCTGCACTCGACTTTTCTAAGGTCGACGCAACTTTGGTGTATATGCCCAGTCCGACTTAGCCAACCGTGCTTACGCAAACCATCTTTTGTTTCTTGTCAAAAACTGTTTTTCTATGTTTTGCAAAAATAGTTAGACTTATTGTATGGACATCCCGTAGGACAATTAAGAGAGCGCGCACCAACGATATCAACTTGCGGAAGCAACAGAGTCAAAGAATTCAATCGATAGTCCAAGGACGTAAAGCCGTGCTCTGATACCATTATGTCACGCCCCGCTCCCGTAGGAGCGATCGTCCTCGCTAGGGCGTGATGCCGTACGAGCCTAGATTGTGCTCGTGCAAGGCGGGTTCCATAACGGCCGATTTCAGCGGCTGCGACGGGGTCGTCGCACAGAAGTCCCAGGCAGAGACATTGAATAATAGCAGCAGAAATTAAGAACAAACACAAGTTATTCAAAGAAGCTCTTTATTGATATTGAAACAACGGTTACATTGGGGGCGCAAGGCCAATATTACATTCACTCAAGCTCACTCTTCTCACATTTTACAAGTTCACTCAGCTCTCTCTCATCTCTCAATTACAAGTCTTGATCCAGCGGATGCTTCGGAAGGCGACGTCCATACATTATGTCCTGTATAAGTCTTTACTCCATGCGGCTGCGCGCTTCGAATCGCCAAGGAACTCTGTGCCTCGATGCATCCAAGCGAGCTCCGCGCCACGAGCTTCTACCTGTGCCTGCACATGGAAACTATGTGGGTGTCAGTACTCAACTGTACTGGTAGAATGAGCTCCTCGCCCACCCATACAAACCCAATACGTTTGATTTACTTTTGTGCAACTTAGTCCCCTTTATGATTGTCTTTCTACTCTTGCCTTAGGATCAGTTTTAGGACCGACGCCTTGGCCTATTCCGTGTCTCTAGACCATCTCGTGCTTGCAATGACAACGTTAACTCATACCTTGCCTCAAGACCCTTCTCGTGCCAACAACGTTAACCTATCGAGTCATGTTTGCCTTTACGGATTAAAATCAGAGACACAACTACGCGATGAGGCTCCATTTTCATGTGACTGTGCTACAAACCCTTGCTGAGGCCGTGCCTCGCAACTCAATGAGACTCGATCATATCGTCGCCTCGCGGCCCTTGCTACTTTGATCACCAACTGACCCATCCAACTTGTGAACTAAGGGTTACTCGTCCAACTTTGCCTTACGGTAGTTTCCTGACTTAAACTCAAACAACTCAACCATAACCATGCAACTTATATGCCGACAACATAAGACTCGACGCCACATCTCGTACCGAAGCACGGTGTCTTCGTTGCAGCCAAATCTTAGGCCCAAACATTGTCTTCTGACCGAGCACGCATTCGACTCACTATTGATTCACTTCTTCTAATACTCGACTCCGTCCAAAGGCATATACGCGGATTGCCGCTCATGTCGACTCATCTATATGGGGTCACTAGCATAACAAACTATACCTGGACACGTAGCTTGCAGTTGGTCGGGACCCTTCCAGCGCAAGGTAGCTAGCCCCGTGGAAGTCCCCGACTGACCTGGTGCTGTCGAGCCAGCACAGCTACCACCGTGTTTCCTTAGGCCGCATCGGTCCCGTTCGCCACAGGTTGCCGTACGGGGAAACTCTATCTTGTCGACAAGTTGTCCAATGACCATGCAAGACCCTTCACTCAAACTGACGTCTCACACAGTTATTGTACTCTCAGTATTATCATCTCTTTCTTAAACCAAGTTCAAGTCTTCTATCATTTGAGATCCCTCGACGACCCACGGTCGCGAGCATTCTTTCCAATTTCCTTGAGACCCCTCGCCGACCCACGGTCGCGAGCATTCTTTCCATGTTACCATATCTTTTCATTCAACTCAATGCCTATTCGATAGTCCTTTCTCCAAAACTCATTCAATCAACCGTGGTTCATGCCCTAGACACTAAGTCCGTGCACCGTGCCTTAAGCCGACTTCCAATCTACGCGACGCTATCGCCCAAGTCATACTATATATGATGGGCCTTGGGATCGTGGGACTATTTAACCTAACAACCGCAGAATGAGCGGAATAGCACTTGGAATAACTTAGGTCGACCGACATAACTTTGCCTAACTTACTCAAGCCTACAACTTAACGAGCAATGGCCGCGTCAAGCCTTGCCTCGATGGAACGTGCGTGCACGCGTTCAACTTTGAACGACCAAGTCATTTGGGTGCCTAGACTTATGGCACAAGCTGTGCAACGCAACTTAACTCATGGGGCAAGCCAAGGCTATGCCAAGCCTTAGACGACAAAACCGTGCATGCTTTATAAAACATTCATGCGGGCGACGCCTATGACTTAGGCTATGTTCATAACTTCGCCGACTCAACCAACTTTCCTTCTCCCAAGCCACGGGATGAAGGATCGAGTGTCATTTTCAAAGTACGCCGTGCACCAACTCTAAGTCGACCGTTTGACCTTTCCATATTCTAACTCAATTCGACCCGTCGGAATTATTCCATTTAGCTATGTGGATTCGTCTCTTTTATTATCAATCCTACTTGTGCAAGTTGAAAACATGCGATTTATTATGTGAAGGCTAAGGTGAGGCGAGTTCACCGAAACTACCCCACCTGAGCGAGCGGTCGCCTCGACCGAGCGATGTCTTCGAGTAGCCGTTGTAAGGCTAAGTTCGAATGCCTTCGGCGTTTCGATTCCTCCGATTGACTGAACGAGACGGGACACTACAGAAGGGATGGGGCTAGTCGGCTAGGATTCTAAGTATGAAGGCTGCAGCCATGGAGGAAATATTTAGGGTTAGGGTTTGGGAGCAGTTGGGAGGAAGAAGACGAAGGGGAAGGCTGAGCTTTTGAAGTCGGCTGAAGTATGGAGAGGAGAGAGAAGAAGAATGGGATTATAATATGAAGTTATGGGCCGGGTCTGGAATTAGGATGTTGGGCTGTGTTATGGGCTCTAGCTTTATTTGTTTGTTAATAGTGTAAAATAACAGGAATGGGTCAGAAATAGAGCTGGTCTGGAGAGAATAGACAGACAGAGTTTTGGGCTTAGAAGTTTTGGGCTGGATTTAATTTCTCTTCCACAGGAATTATTCAGTACAGAAATAATAAGCATGGGCCAGACCTTTGGGCCAGTTTGCTGGGCTAAGTATAAATGTTGGTTTAGGATTTTCTTAGAATTTAATTGTTAGGTTTTGTTTAGATTGGGCCAGGTTGAGTATGGGCTGGACTTATTTGTTTCCTTACAAATTATTTAGCATGCTTCATTGTAAATACTTAATAAGATATAGTTTATAAAAAAATGTTATTATGTATAACTAAAATTATATACAATACTTGTCTTGCCAATAATAGTAGGTAGCATACATCATATTAATATCATTTTATTAAGCAGGTTTTCGATTAAATATTTCCTAAATAATAAATATTGTGGTATTTTCTTGCTAAATAATTCTAGTAAATCAAAATGCTTCTAAAAGTTTATAGAGTTATATAATTACTATTTTTAGCAAAATTCTAATATATCAAAAACGTATTTATTTCAAAAATGCTATTTTACTTACAAAATGTTTCCAGTATTTAAAAGTGATATTACTATTGTTTATTTTGATCAAATCATATTATAAAGATTGTTTTATATTTTCTAAAAATAATTAAAATGTGTTTTCATTAACCTTATGGTATGATTAGCTAGCAAATATCTCCTAAAAAGAATGTAAAGCTATAATTATTACCTTGCTAATAAAATGTTTCCAAATATTTCTAAAATTATATAGTATATGTTTTCATGAGTATTTATGACGACTAAACTATAAATATTTTTTAAATATTGTTAACTTGTTCTTATCTAGAAATAGTTGAATTATCTAAGTTAGTTAGCTATAGTCTTTACTTCAACCCTAACAAAATTGTACAAAAATATTACCAGGTGATTTACAATCATGCAGTACTACTCACGTGCTTCCAAGGCAAGGCAAGTACACTGACTCGACTTGTACTCTGTATTTCTGTCTTACCTTCATGTGCCATGTTCTCATATCGGATACGAGATACACACGATTATCTTGTACATTGTCCATTGCTTGTGAGTCATTGTTTATTACGGGGATTGGGGGAATATTAGCTTTTGTGTGACCACACCCAACATAGAAATTGTGGATAGCCTAATCGTACACTTCATGTACGATAAAGCTGGACCTTGTAGAATTGATTGACTCATTGACTCATTGATTGATTGTGCTCCTAAGCCGGTTACACATTAGTTTAATATTTCAAAATTATCACACTTGTATATTGATTGTCGTGTTCATTGTCTTGTACATTGATATCCATGTTCATTGTCTAGCATATTGATTGTCATCCATTGCCTGAAGTTTCATATTTTATTTCTGGTACCATAGTTTCATTTCTAGTTCTGGTATTCTGGTTTCACCTTGTATTATGTACTACAGATTACATTGTATATTGTCTTGTCGGGGTTGTACTTTGCTCTTTTCCTGACAGGATACGTTGCAGGTGAGCTTGAGGCACATGGAGCATGTGATTGCATTGGACATTGCAGCTTTTACTTTATTTATTTTCTGGAGATTGTATTTTGGATATTCATTATTGTATATTTATTTTATTTGACCAGATTTGTCACCGACTGATTTTGTACTAAAAATGACTTGATGGATATTGGTGATTTTCTGGGAACGTTATATATAGAAGTTGTGTTGTTTACATTACATTATGACTTGGAGTTTTCCTTAGTATTGTACAGCTTACTTCGTCGTATCCATCGACGAAGGCTGGGCGTGTCCGACTCTTATTCGATTATTCGGGAGCGGGTCGTGACAATAGTAGAGACCATTGAATATTGGAAAAGCACTTTGGTGTTGTATGTGATGGAAAATAAATAATTCTTTGGGCAGTTACGTGTGTTTGCACATCAAGTATGGCGCCCTGAAGGTCTTATGGAGATTTTTTTTTGTTGAGAGAATGGTTTCTACTTCATGAAGTATACGTTTCAGGAAGACATGGACAAGGTGCTACAAGTTCCATCTGGATCATGTTCCCTTGGCAAGTGGTACTACGGAGGTGGTTGCCGAAATCTAATTTTAAAAGAGAGCAATTTTCGACGGCGCCCATCTTGATCAGGTTCCCGTGGCTAACCCCGAAATTATGGAGCGCTTTATCCTTTATAAAACTGGCTAGTCTGATACCAATTTGTCACATCCCGATTCGATAAATCGTTCGTCCTCGCTTCGATTTAAGCCGAATCGATCGTCCTCATTGGGCCGTGATGTTGTACGAGTCTGGAGTTGCACTCGTACAAGGCAAGAACATTATATTTGATATATCTTTTAAAAATATGCTTTCATTGATAGCTTGCAACTAAGTGCAAGTCATAATTATATTGGATATATCGTTGCGGCTACATTGATTGAAACAAAACAAAACACTCGACAAACTGCCTGAACTAATACTTGTTGTTCCATACATTCACACCTTTTATTACATTGAAAGCCTTCGATGAATTGGCTTCAAAATACTTCAAAATAGAAAGAGCTTCAAGACGACTCTCCAAACTTCAGCTTTGGCCTAGCACCGTGCACCCCCAGAGTTCTCGTCACCTATGGGGTTGGAGGATTAGTACACTTGGGAATACACTAGTGAGCAAGACGAACCCACTCATCTAAACCGACTCTGATTATTAAGGTAGGCATGCATTCAAGTTTCCTTGCTATTTATAACTATATGAATTCAGTTCATATCGGTATAACATAGTAGTTTATCTTAACTCTTACCACGACTGTGCTCGTCTCCTGCACGAAACAGAAATAATACTTATCACCTGCATAAGACAATAGGTGACCACGCTACTATCTTATATGTGGTCATTGGTGTTACGCACCACGAGGGACCCTCATATGGTATTATGAAGCGCCCTTTCAGCCTGGGTTGCAAGCCCTATTGGAGGTCCTGTAATACCTCGCATCGAAGCACGAATTTTATTTTCCCTAGGTCGATTCAGTTTCAGCGCCCCGAATATCGTTTCGAGGAAAGCCAAACTTATGCACAAGTTGTCCACGACCATGCAAGTGCGTGAAGTGTTTAATATTAAAACAGATTGCATAGTAGAATTTAAGCAACATTATCATTTCGAATCATGCGATGGTTTATTTCCTCAAAGTCATACGTTCATATTTGGTATCCCGTAGGCACCAAATAGCCCGAGGCACCATATACCACAACCGACGTTTCATATTATTTTGTAGTTCATGAAATAGTCTCTCTCTTTTCTAGAACCTTAATTTTTTACTTTTAGGTGCGAAACTTATGTTTTTATAGTAAAGTTACTTTAAATCAATACAGTTATCCTGAGTTCTTTATCTTAGTGATTTGGCATGCATGCATTTAACTTGGCATCGTCGATTTGAATAAGTTCGAGGCAACAAGAATTTTATTTGCGAGAAGGAGTAAAAAGGAAGGGGATGAACCACCCACCAAGTATTTGATCGTGCCGAGAGTCAGAGCGCTTCATAACGTTCAAGCTTTAGTTACGCGAGCTCCTGCAATGACACCAACATTTTATCAGAATTCTTTCTTTAATCCTTTGTTTCAATTTTTTTTAAATGAATGCAAAAATTTGCGCAAAATCATATTCACCAAAACCAAGTAGCAAAAACTTCAAGAAAATTATACAGCAGTCCGATCCCGTCGAAAGAACTCTTATATAGAGCTCATTTGTCGAGACACGGCCTGCTACATCGAGGACTCATTCCAAAAGAAGTCATTCCATTAGTTGGATCAATTATCGTAACATTCGTCCAAATTAATTTATTTGATGCCATGAAGCGTTACCGTATACGAAGCTCAGCGGTTGAGTCAAACTAGCCATCTAAGTTCCCGACTGAGTCTGACTCATCGTAAGCATATTACATAATGTGCCGCCTATCGGGAATGTGACACTACAATAGGTGTCAAACCCCAGATCCAAAATACAAAGAGCATGGACGTAACTCAGCCAACTATGTATGTTAGAGTATACCAATACCCTATGTTACATTCATTGTCACGAACTGTAACGCCCCAGTCCCAAAATACTTAGGACTAGGTACGTGTCCATGCCAGCTGCATACATACAAAGTACACCCCAATATATGGAAACCTTGTATGTATACATAAGCTGTAAAATACAGTAGAACCATAATAACTAAATCTCATCCACTAGATAAATAAATAATATAAAATCAACTTTTGAATTTGTCATGAATACAATCGTTGGGCGGAGACAAAGTCCACTACCAACTATCTCAAATAAAATGTACAAGAAGTGATCGATAAAATAACGAGACGAACCAAGCGTAATCGTCTTCGAAAGAATGGAGAAGATCACAGCCTTGGTTAGAACACCTGCAAAATCACAGAAGCACACACCTGGAGAGATAACCAGGTCCTCAGAGGGACGCAATAAGATACAATAAATATGCCATATAAATACTGAATATAAAATATGCCACAATCAAAGAAAATGACAAGACATAAATAAGGTACTCTAACCATACTAAAGTGAACATGCAATTTTGAGAAACAATCCTTCGACACATGAGCCCTGGCTGTAAATAGGATCGGCATAGTTCCCATATAGGGCACTAGGGGCCTACGTCCGTAACGTTCAAAGATCGTCAGAGGGCATCATGTGCAAGGGGCTACGTCCATAACGCTCTGGAAAACGTAAGAGGGCACCTGGAGCCTGCGTCTCCGGTGGAGCGCACAGGTAAGCAGGGAAGTGCAAAGAAGCCCATACGTCAGGTATTGTTCTCCCCACCCAATGTACCTGTCAAGTCGCATCCACGACCATGTACCTCTACTAACTGCTAAGCCTCCTAACACGCCTCTATTAGCAGTTAGCCCTAACGCATGCGTATGGGGGATCAGCCCACACGCAAGAACCTCTACATGCTACTCATCTTACACATCCTCGTGGTACAACGGTGTCAAGGTATATGCAATACACTACAACGGTAGTCTCTTAACTCTAAGTCCATATGCAATCAAAGGATAATAACAAAGTATATCTAATATCACTGTGCAGACAATAAATCAAGAACTGCAAGAACTGGAAATAATGAACAGTAATATGTAATAAAATGCAACTGAATATAAAAAGTATAATGGCAAGGTATCTTGCCTGAGGGTGGTGCGAGAAGCAGCAAAATCCAACAATCAGAATCGTCAACACGAAAGTCAAAATCCACAAGAAGCTCCGGATGCTGAAACAAACATCACGAACGAGTTTGGAATATAAGATATGCCTAGGAAACGCCTGTCCAAAAGTTAAATTCTGGAACAAAGGCAAAATCATAATTTCGGGTCAAAACGATGTCCGCCGTTGGACCCGCTTTGCACCGAAATACGTGCCAGAACCTACGGTCTCTAAAGTCGTCAAACTATATGTCTACAGATTTGTTTTGACGAGACGAACCCAACGGTATGTCCAATTTTGGATTCTGGTGGGCTGTACACAAAATCGCCCGTTGAGTAGGATTGTGGGCCCGCCAAAATAGCGTCCCGATCAACGGTCTCAAAATCGGACCAAACTTGGCTCACAGGACCAGAAAAATATTTTGAGTCCAATGACGCAAGTTTCATCGCGATATGATGAGCGTGCACAAAGTTGGGACTTAATTTGCAAAGGGTCGATACGGGGGTATCTCGACGGATACGCACTGATTTTGTCGCGCATATGCAACGAAATCGGGTTCCATCAGTTCCCACACGTCAACAACATCCATACGCGCCTTTTGATGCGTATAGTGTGCGACCACGTCGCCCGGTTTGTCGGGATGGACGCCGTATCGGGGTGTTTCTCTATTTTTTGAAAACAGAATTTACAATTTTTCGGAAAACTTTAACAACGTGTAACTTCTACATACTACATGAAAAGTGAATCCAGAAGGTGCGTTACAATCTCGGTTATGTTGTCTTTGACTGTCTTCAATTAGTTTTTATGAAAGTTTAATGGACAGCGAGAAAAGTGGACGACAAGTTGATGTTTCAAAACAGTTTTTAATATTCAGAAAAGTGGTTTTTCTCCAACTTCGTTTCGATTTTTCGAGCAAGTTGGATGGCCATGTCAAAATCCACGTAGGGATCTCGAAGAGGGTCATGTGGGCTTTCTACACGAATTTACGGATCTAAAAACGGATTTAAATTGACGGAGAAAATGATCGGAAAAGTGGGATACCTTAAAGTGGGAATCTGTTGTTGTTGTCGATAGTTCATTTGTCTTCTTCGCGAGCACGGCTTCGCCATGGTGCGTCCGAGCTTCGCCGTGGTGTGGGGAGGAGGAAGGAGGAGAGGAAGGAGGTGGAAGAAATTAGGGTTTTAATAGAGAGTTATATATATATATATATATATGTATGTATATATATATATATAGATTAGGATTGGGGGGGGGGGGGGGTTCGGCCTATACTTGCTGAGTTGCTGTTGTAAAGGGGGTCGGCCCCTTTATTAACTTGCAGCTGCTGCTGCTTATGAAGGGAGGGGGGGCGCACCAATGTGGTGCTATGCTTTTGCTAAAGTAAAAAAAAAAAGGGGCGCTGCTTGCGGCTTGGGTTGTTGTGGTCGGTTCCATTTATGGGCCGACCACACATTAGTTGTTGTTTTTTTTACTTGACTTATATATATATATATATATATATATATATATATATATATATATATATATATATATATATATATATATATATATATATATATATACAATTAATCTCACATATTCTAATTAAATAAAATGCAAATAAATTCGTAAAAAATTCTAATTTCTTCAAATCTAATAAATCTATATATGGAATATTATATATCTTACAAATATTGTATTCCAATCAATATTTCTTAAAATATTTTAAATATGAAATAACAACAAGAAAATTTATTTTTCTTTAAAACTTATCTTTATATATATATATATATATATATATATATATATATATATATATATATATATATATATATATATATATATATATATATATATATATATATATATATATATACACACCCAATAAAATATATATATATATATATATATATATATATATATATATATATATATATATATATATATATATATATATATAAAAATATATATATATATATATATATATATATATATATATATATATATATATATATATATATATATATATATATATATATATATATATATATATATATATATTATTGGGTGTATATATATATATATATATATATATATATATATATATATATATATATATATATATATATATATATATATATATATATATATATATATATATATATATATATACACCCAATAAATATTCACAATCCAAATAAAATTTTAATATTATCTAACCCTATATAAAAATCTATTTAAAACATGTTTAATTATATATCCAAATTCAATTGACCATAAAAGGACAACCAAAATTGACAACCAATAATAATATTAAATAATTGTTTATTTAATTCCACAAAAATACTTTAATAATAATTAAATAATAAAAATAGCTCGATGGTGGTTTTGGTGAACTTATTCCGCACACTCTCATTCGGGTCCAGAAGAATATTACACAATTATTGAGACACATTATTAAATAACAATAATACTAATAATTGTATAAATAAATATTTAATTAGAAATATACATCCAGTCTTAAAATAATTTAATAAATATTTGCACACACATAAAGTATGCCTACGTGGCCATCTTGGTCACACCACATGCCTACATGCACTTAAATTTGGTCAGGGCCAAGTTCGGGCTGAATTGGTCAAACCGGGTCATCAATAAATAAATAAAATCATAAATTGTATAAATTCATTTTTAAGTACAATAAAATAAAAATATAATTTTAAAAAAATAGGGGGTTTTACATCCTACCCAACTTATAAGAATTTCGTCCTCGAAATTTTTAGGAATAATAGGGTAGGTAGGGTTGAGGGATAGAAATGCGTTTATCAATGCCAACATACAATTAAATTTTGGAGGAGGCGATAAAACGGCGTTCAACACCACCATGCAATAGAAAATTGTGGAGTCGATATATACAAAAATATATCATGGTTATGGAATTGAATCAGAGTTGCTAGTGCAGGTAACAAAATATCAAATTTTAGAGAACAGTAAGGAATTTAGTAGGCCAAGGAGAATAAGTTAGACATTTAGGAAATGTGATTCCTTAAGAGAGAACTGGATACTAATCGTCTTGGTCGAGGGTTTGATTAAGTGATGATTAGAGTCACTCTCGAGTGCTCAAGAATAATTGGGAGGGCACGATAACAATTCTAGGGTTGAGGAATAAGGAGTAGTTAAAGACGAGGATACAGCCACATGAGTCGGTCGGTGGCTATCTACATTTGTGTATAATTAACCGATTGGGCAACCAAAGATGATACCTTGAGTCTATCTTAGCAAGTACAGTGCCTTGTCTTTCCAAAATAAATAAAAAGATAATAACAACAAAGGTTTCAAAGACGGAGAACAAAAAAGGTTTCAAAGACGGTGTTATATATTGAGTACGAATTGCGGGGTTCATAGGCGGCAAAAATAATTCAAAAGAGAATTGCCAAAGCTGTCGCGGAAGAGACCCTAAGGCAAGTTTACTATGTCTTCATCCACGTAGAATAAGATGTGATAAGCGAACCAAAGTGCAATAGGTTGATCAGACCATCATGCACCGGTTCTGATTAGACAATATGTTAGTGGGTGCACCCAGTAAAATATGTCATGATCAAGCTTGATAACGAAATAAGCTTGCAAAACTGAAGCTACATTAGCAGCATGGGATAGTCAAAATATGAGCAAGGGAGGTACTGATGAAGGAAATTTTAAATAGTCCCAAATCTTTTAAAATCAAGGCTCGCCCGAAGTGTGGGCCTATACAGTTGTCCTATTGTTTCTTCATTTATGACTTGGTAGACTAGATAAGGTAGGGTCCTCTGAATTTAGAGTCTAAGTGAACTTACCAATGTGGTTCACAAGGAAAAAGGTTTGTTAGGTGGTGAGGTATTCTACCCAACTTTCAAGAGTTAAACTAATAGTATCATGGGACAATGGGTCAAGCAATCAAGATAAGGCACAAGTTTAAACATTTAAGGAATTAAGTAGAACAAAATCACATATTGGGTCGAAAGGAATTGAGTCGAGGTTGAATCCCTATCAGTGGTCGAAAATATATCGGTATCATGGTAAAGATTATAGTTTGGCCATTTTGACCATAAGGTCATATCAAGAAATAGAGTACAAGGAAACGTGTTTTAGTGGGACATGATATATCTACATGAAGGTGGACTTGTCTAGGTCTTACATATGAAATTTGTTGGAAGGAAAAGTCTAGTGTTGTGCTCCAAATATCAAAGTCATGGTAAGGGATGCCAAAATATCTAAAATAGAAAGTGGGAGTTCATGAGGTGATAATTAATGCACAAAAATTAAGAAGATCAAGTTAAAGCATGCAATACATTAAAAAAATCCAGTAAATAATTTAGGAACACAGTTCCAGGGGGAATATAGTCTTCTAGATGAATACAGTTAAGGAACCATTAGATCATTATTCTAAATGTAAGTGGGTTAGAAGGTCGCAATTAAAAGATCTAGAATGGAAGGAAGGTCGAGTAAGCAACGGTGGAAATATAGTCACATAGCTGGGTAGATGACTAACAACACTTGTGTATATACTACTATCATGGTCATGAGTGAGATGGCAATTAGTGTGGAATACTCAGTAGGGTTATCTTGGGGCCTACCATTAAAATTTCAACTCGAGTTTCCTCTAAAAAGTTTCAAAAATAAACTTTCAAAAATAAACCACCAAAATTTGTATTCACTCCAAGCCGTTCAAATTCATTCATAAAAATTTAAATCACTCTCATAAATCTCAAAGCAAAATTTTTATCACGTTACTACTAACATTTTCCAAAATTAACGTTTAAATTCGACTATTTAACTCAAAGAGTTCATAATTTACGAATCCATAAAAATTTTACAATCAATCAAAAATTTAACACTCTAAGATTTTCAAATAACTCATAATTAAACTCTTAGCATATTAAAAACAATCTCAAAAATTTAGCTCAATGCTCTCATCAATTTCAACTTCTACTTATGCTAAGTTATTCCAACAAAATTACAACCTTTAAATGGTAACTTACTTTAATCAATCAAAATAACTTTCCATCACATCCTTCGAAATTCTTCCAAAAATTTTAATATTAGCAATCCCACATTTTTAAATAATCTTATCAGTCAAAATCTTTTTTTTTTTTTACCAAAAATCTAAATAGATTTGTAAATCCTCAATCATAGGACACAATTTAAAATAATTTTTTTTCAAGAATTGCTTTCATAACTTTCAAATATTTAAAACCAAAATTCACCGTCATTACTTTCACTTAAAAATTTAAAATTTACTAAACACGAAATCGCAAGTTGTACAACGCAAATTTAAATAATTTCTATGGCCATTTTTAAAAGCTAAGATCATTTTCAAACCAAATTTATAACTGTTCAAAGGTATATAACTATAATACAATAAATCATAAACATCAAAACTCGAAAATCAAATAAATTTTATATTTGTTCAAAGATGTATATCTATCACCCAAAACTTATAAATATCATAACTCGAAAAGCAAATCAATTTTATACTTGTGCAAGGATGTATAACTATAACCCAATAAATCATAAATATCAAATCTCAAAAAGCAAATCAATTTCTTAAACCAAGTATAAAATTCTATAATCCTCTGGTGTTTACTATTTAGAAATCTCAAGATAAAAACCTTCCGTGGTAGTATCCTACTTTACAAATTACTAATCATTAATTCACACAAAAAGCCCCTTTTAAATCAATTAGTCTTGAATGTATTCCAATTGCCAATATAACCATTCTAGCCATGTGTTTGGCCTATGAGCATATACTAGTGTAGTCATCTTCATAGTTGACACTAAGCACGAAAATAAGAATCGACGGTAGAAAGGAATCAAGCAAGATGCAATTCAAGGAGGTCGATCAAGAGTTCGAAATGTGAAGCCAAGGGAAGAGGTCAAGCTGTATGGATGAGATTCCTAGGTTCTAATCCTATGTTGCAGGTTCACATCGGTACAGTAACGTAACCGAAGTGACAAACTCGACCTGCATAGGCCACCACAAAAATATGTAACGCCCTAGTCCCAAAATACTTAGGACTAGGTACGTGTCCATGCCAGCTGCATACATACAAAGTACACCCCAATATATGGAAACCTTGTATGTATACATAAGCTGTAAAATACAGTAGAACCATAATAACTAAATCTCATCCACTAGATAAATAAATGATATAAAATCAACTTTTGAATTTGTCATGAATACAATCGTTGGGCGGAGACAAAGTCTACTACCAACTATCTCAAATAAAATGTACAAGAAGTGATCGATAAAATAATGAGACGAACCAAGCATAATCGTCTTCGAAAAAATGGAGAAGATCACGGCCTTGGTTAAAACACCTGCAAAATCACAGAAGCACACACCTGGAGAGATAACCAGGTCCTCAGAGGGACGTAACAAGATACAATAAACATGACATATAAATACTGAATATAAAATATGCCACAATCAAAGAAAGTGACAAGACATAAATAAGGTACTCTAACATACTAAAGTGAACATGCAATTTTGAGAAACAATCTTTCGACGCATGAGCCCTGGCTGTAAATAAGATCGGCATAGTCCCCATATAGGGCACCAGGGGCCTACATCCGTAACGTCCGAAGATCGTCAGAGGGCATCATGTGCAAGGGGCTACGTCCATAACGCTCTGGAAAACGTCAGAGGGCACCTGGAGCCTGCGTCTCCGGCGGAGCACACAGGTAAGCAGGGAAGTACAAATAAGCCCATACGTCAGGTATTGTTCTCCCCATCCAATGTACCTGTCAAGTCGCATCCACGACCATGTACCTCTACTAACTGCTAAGTCTCCTAACACGCCTCTATTAGCAGTTAGCCCTAACGCATGCGCACGGGGGATCAGCCCACACGCAAGAACCTCTACATGCTACTCATCTCACACATCCTCGTGGTATAACGGTGTCAAGGTATACGCAATACACTACAACGGTAGTCTCTTAACTCTAATTCCATATACAATCAAAGGATAATAACAAAGTATATCTAATATCACTGTGCAGACAATAAATCAAGAACTGCAAGAACTGGAAATAATGAACAGTAATATGTAATAAAATGTAACTGAATATAAACAGTATAATGGCAAGGTATCTTGCCTAAGGGTGGTGCGAGAAGCAGCAAAATCTAACAATCAGAATCGTCAACACGAAAGTCAAAATCCACAAGAAGCTCCGGATGCTGAAACAAACATCACGAACGAGTTTGGAATATAAGATATGCCTAGAAAATGCCTGTCCAAAAGTTAAATTCTAGAACAGGGGCAAAATCGTAATTTCGGGTCAAAACAATGTCCGCCGTTGGATCCGCTTTGCACCGAAATGCGTGCCAGAACCTACGGTCTCTAATATCATCAAACTACATATTTACAGATTTGTTTTGACGAGACAAACCCAACGATATGTCCAATTTTGGATTCCAGTGGGCTGTGCACAAAATCGCCCGTTGAGTGGGATTGTGGGCCCACCAAAATAGCGTCCCGATCAACGATCTCAGAATCGGACCAAACATGGCTCACAGGACCAGAAAAATATTTTGAGTCCAATGACGCAAGTTTCATCGCGATATGATGAGCGTGCACAAAGTTGGGACTTAATTTGCAAAGGGTCGATACGGGGGTATCTCGACGGATACGCACTTATTTCGTCGCGCATATGCAACGAAATCGGGTTCTGTCAGTTCCCACACGTCAACAACATCCATACGCGCCTTTTGATGCATATAGTGTGCGACCATGTCGCCCGGTTTGTCGGGATGGATGCCGTATCGGGGTGTTTCTCTATTTTTTAAAAACAGAATTTATAATTTTTCGGAAAACTTTAACAACGTGTAACTTTCTACATACTACATGAAAAGTGAATCCAGAAGGTGCGTTACAATCTCGGTTATGTTGTCTTTGACTGTCTTCAATTAGTTTTTACGAAAGTTTAATGGACAGCGAGAAAAGTGGCCGACAAGTTGATGTTTCAAAACAGTTTTTAATATTCAGAAAAGTGGTTTTTCTTCAACTTCGCCTCGATTTTTCGAGCAAGTTGGATGGCCATGTCAAAACAACATGGGGATCTCGAAGAGGGTCATGTGAGCTTTCTACACGAATTTACGGATCTAAAAACGGATTTAAATTGACGGAGAAAATGATCGGGGAAGTGGGATACCTTAAAGTGGAAATCTGTTGTTGTTGTCGATAGTTCCTTTGTCTTCTTCGCGAGCATGGCTTCGCCATGGTGCGTCCGAGCTTCGCCATGGTATGGGGAGGAGGAAAGAGGAGAGGAAGGAGGTGGAAGAAATTAGGGTTTTAATACACTACCAAAATAAGTCATATTACCGACGAAATTAGCGACGTTTTAAGAAAACGTCGCAGGGAAAAAACAATTTAGCGACGTTTTTTAATTACGTCGCAAAACGTCGTTATTAGCGACGGACAGCAACGTTCTGCGACGTATTTAAACTACGTTTGCGTTTTAAACAGATAACGTCGCGTATAAGTCGGTAAACATCGCTAATATTAGTGATATTAGCGACGTTTACCGACGTATATGTTAATTCATCGCTGCTATCACTTATACTAGCGACGTTTACCGACGTTTTTGTGTGACGTCGCTAACTTGTAAATATAGGTCAGGTTCAATTTTCATTCCCCCCATTATTTTCCCCCCAATTATTTTCCTTCCCCCCCGACCCCGAGCCGGCTTCCCCCACCCCCTCGGCCCCCGACCCCCACCGACCTTCGGTGACCGCCGCTCTCCTCCTCCGGAGACCGTCGACCCCCTCCTCCCCCTCCACCGCCGCTCCCCCTCCACCGCCGCTCCCCCTCGCCGTTCGCCAGAGCCAGCTCCAGCCACCTCGACCGCCGCTCCCCCTCGCCGTCGTCGCTCCCCCTCGTCGTCACGGTCAGGTAAACCCTAACTCTAACCGGCTCGACACCTCAACACGAGCCTGTGCACGTTTCTTGTTTGGACACCTCGTGTCTAGTTTGCTAGACACGAGACACCCCCCTGACATATGTATAAACCTTGTGCACACATTAATTGATATGAATTTGGGTTTTTGATTCGAATTGAGGGTTCTTCACATATTTTCTGAAACTGTCCAGTTTGAGCATTTTCTAAAATCTTTTAAGTAAATTAAATTGTTAAATAATGTAGATTCATGATGTTTAAGATGTATACAATATCTGAGATGTTAGTTTACATGGCCGAGGTTCATGGAATGCAAGTTTGGGTTGTATTTATTCAAATTTGGGTTCGAAAAAGGGATTTTCTGATACATGTATTGTTCTTTGTGTTTTCAAGAGTAAAATTGATAATTAAGATGCTAATTCATATAATGTAATGTTATTTACTGTAGGACATTGAAACTGAGTAACTGCCCTCTATATTGTTCACTCCCCTTTCTTAGTTGTTCAGTCGACTTCTAGGTAGGTAAAGGCCACTTCTTAGATGTATCATTTGATGGAAGGGAGAGGGGGCATAAGTGTTCAGTCCTTGTTCAACTTATGAACATGTATCAGTTCCAAAGTTACTAGTATCAGCCATAGTCAACCATAGTATCTTTTAGATTAGGATTTGAACCCATATTCAGTCAAACCCTTCTCATCCTTGTTCAGTCCTTGAACTTAAACCAATCCTTGAATGTGAAGTCTAGTATATATATTTGATTAGCTTTGTATATATATGTGTATCTCGATTTGTGTTTGGTTGCAGTGGTTAGGATTTAGTTATATATTGGGTTACCTAAGGGTTGAGTTCAGAGTTTAGAGTGGAGTGTGAAGAGGGAAAGTTAGTATGTGACATTGAGAGTTCACAAAGATGGTAGGGTGTATCAGATTTGATAAAAGAAGGGAGTGATGGCTATATATCGATTGTATCTATAAAGGTTGTATATATAAAGGATAGTATAGTGACTTATGGTAAGTTAAAGATTGTGGGTTCAGTCTAAGAAATTAGTCTTAGTGTGTAGAGTAGTATGTAGAGGAGTATGGCTACTAGTGATATATAGATATGTAGGTCCATGTGTATCTGTATCGGACTATCGCTATCGGTATCGAACTATCGCTATCGGTATCGGACTATCGCTATCGGTATCGAACTATCGGTATCGATCGAACTATCGGTATCGGACTATCGCTATCGGTATCGGACTATCGCTATCAGTATCGACCGTATATACGGTCTACCTAACCTATATACTGATACTAATTTGATACTCTCTGATATTAAGTACATCCGGCTTACTAGCTAGCGGATCCACCAGTTACATGATTATATACTAATTATGTTTATATAAAGTATGCATGTATAATAGTAGGTAATGATATGCAAAACTGAAAAGATAAATGCAATACATGTATATAAAGTGTGTAGATAGTCAAACCCTTCTCATCCTTCTTTTATTTTATATTGACTTCCGTGATATGACAGCTCCTCAAAAAAAAGAATCCTCTACTAGACATCGCACTCTCCTTTTCAGAACATCAACTAGTATTACTACCTTGATGTATATATAAAGTATGCATGTATAATAGTAGGTAATGATATGCAAAACTGAAAAGATAAATGAAATGCATGAATGAATGGATGAAAAGATAAATGCAATCCATCGGAAAAGCTTTGACACTTGCATATCATTCACTACCTTGATGTATCTATCTTACAGAATTATGGAGCTGAATTACTATCTGCGGAATCGTACTTGGATGTACAACCGTCATCCTGATGACATGTGCGGTGTGCGGGATGAATTCATAGAGGGTGTACACCAGTTCCTGCAGTTTGCCAAGGCGTTCCCTCAGTACATGGACGGTACCAAAATTAAGTGTCCGTGTGTGAGATGTCGCAACTTGAAATATCATCCAGAAGTGGATGTCACGTATCATTTGTACTCGAAGGGTTTCACGCCGAATTACTATCAGTGGAGCGAGCACGGAGAACTTGTGTCTTTAGCATCGGAGTACGAGCCTTATGTGGATGTCCACAACAACGCTCCTTACGACGATGGGTTGGTGAACATGGTTTTTGACGCGGCCGGGCCTAGTTTCGATCCGGATGATCATGATGCACCTGAGGAGGCACCGAACCCCGATGCTGCACAGTTCATGGAGTTGCTGGAGAATGCAAGGACTCCATTATATCCTGGTTGTGAGGATCATTCACCGTTGGAGGTGGTTACAAGATTGTTGAGCATCAAGTCCGATTTTAACATGTCGCAAGATTGCTACAACCGTATTATGGAGTTGCTTATAGAAATATTGCCTGAGGGTGCGAAGTTGTCTAAAGACTTCTACCGGTCTAAGAGGATGGTTAGATCGCTCTGGATGGGATATGAAAAAATCGATGCCTGTCGCAACGGGTG
Organism: Iris pallida; assembly: GCA_029216955.1. NCBI lineage: Eukaryota > Viridiplantae > Streptophyta > Magnoliopsida > Asparagales > Iridaceae > Iris > Iris pallida. Next base: position 7,027,109 of record JANAVB010037020.1, read on the forward strand.
CATGTTGTACTACAAAGACGACAAGGATGAAGACGCCTGCAGATTTTGTGGTGTCGATCGCTACAGGAAGCCTACCTCTTCGATGCACTACTTGCCGTTGACGTCGCGTTTGCAGCGGTTGTTTATGGTGAAGGAAACTGCAGAAAACATGAGTTGGCATAAGCGGGAACATACCGAAGGAGTGTTGGATCACCCATCTGATGGAGAAGCATAGAAGCACTTTGATCGAGAGTATCCAGATTTTGCTTCTGATCCGCGTAATGTTAGATTGGGTCTCTGCTCTGACGGTTTTACCCCATTCGGACTTTCGGGATCCCAGTATTCGTGTTGGCCTGTGATCGTCATCCCGTACAATCTACCGCCTTGGATGTACATGAAGACTCCATATATGTTCCTCACCGTTATTATTCCAGGTCCGAACAATCCGAAAAGGAACATCGATGTTTATTTACAGCCATTGATTGATGAGTTGAATCAGCTGTGGGAAGTAGGTTCCAACACGTACTATGTATCTAGAAAACAAAATTTCCAAATGCGGGCAGCACTTATGTGGACCATCAACGACTTTCCGGCCTATGGAATGTTATCTGGATGGAGCACGCATGGTCGTCTTTCATGTCCGTGTTGCATGGACGACACTAAGGCTTTCCGTTTGAAACACGGAGGCAAACCGTGCTTCTTCGATTGTCATCGACAATTCCTGCCGAAGGATCATCCGTACCGGAGGAACATGAATGCTTTTCGTGCTGGCGTTGTGGAGAAGGATGATCCACCGACAAGGTGGTACGGAGCCACGATATGGGAGGAGGTTAGAGATTTACCAAGTGCTATTGAGCAGCCTGCTACGGGCTACAAGTGTGACGGATTTGGTCGCACTCATAACTGGACGAAGAGGAGTATATTCTGGGATCTGCCATACTGGAGCACCAATCTGATTAGACATAACCTTGATGTCATGCATATCGAGAAGAATGTGTTTGACAACATAATTAATACTGTAATGGACGTAAAGGGGAAGACGAAAGACAATCCTAAGGCTAGATTGGACTTGAAAGAAATATGTAGACGTCCTGCATTGCATTTGATAGAGGACGGGAATGGGAAGTTGAAGCAGCCTAAGGCAATTTTCTCACTGGAGAAGGAGGATAAAGTGAGGCTTTGTAGGTGGATTCAAGGTCTGAAATTTCCAGATGGGTATGTTTCAAACTTGAGAAGATGCGTCGACCTCAAGGAGAACAAACTGACAGGTATGAAGAGCCATAATTGTCACGTATTCATGGAGCGGTTAATTCCGATTGCATTTCGGGAATTCTTACCGCAGGCAGTTTGGGATCCATTGACGGAGCTTAGCATATTCTTCAGGGACCTTTGTTCTAAGAAATTGCTCGTTGATCGTCTAGAAAAGCAAGAGAAGGACATTGCGGTAACACTGTGCAAGCTAGAGAGGGTGTTTCCTCCTGGATTCTTCGACTCTATGGAGCATTTGCCGATTCATCTTTCCTACGAGGCACGTGTTGGTGGACCCGTCGAATATCGATGGATGTACCCGTTCGAGCGACATTTGAATCACCTAAAAAGAAAGGTAAAAAATAAGGCTCGGGTCGAGGGTTCTATTTGTGAAGCCTATATTCTCGAGGAGATTACAAATTTCTGCTCCTCCTATTTCAAACCTCATGTTGCTACGAATAGAACGAGGGCTCCGAGAAACGACGACGGATATCAAGAATTTAATGATGGAATACTGAAAGTATTCAATGCGTCCGGAAAGCCTTCGGGGAAAATGAAGAAGAGATATTTGAATGACGAAGAGCTAAGGGCTGCTCAGTTGTATGTATTACTCAATTGCGACGAGGATGAAGTGGAAAAGCTAGAGGGGTAAGTAAGGAATGATGAGTTTACGTCATCTCAATGTAATAGTATAAGCTAATATTATTGTACTAATCATTCTAATGCTTCGTTGTTTTCCAGCACATATAATGATGAGTTGAGGCTGGTTAGACCCTACCTAACAGACGAAGCATTAGAACAAGAAATGAGACGTCATTTTCCTTCTTGGTTGAGCGAATATGTAAGCAGCTCGGTAATATTTACTGGCCTCTTCTAATGCAACTGCGCAATAAATAACTTATTATCTCTTCTTTGATATTCAGGTCGATCGTCTAATTTCACCCGAGATTGAATTAATTAGAACTCTTGCCAAGGGACCAATTACTTTTGTTAAAACATGGCTAAGTTATTGTGTCAATGGCTTTCGGTTCAAGTCGACAAATGCTCCGATCAGAGACAGCTTCCTGGATCTTGATTCCACGAAGAACAGTTGTTTGTGTATCAAGTCTTCGAACTACAAAGACGTCGATCCAGGAAATGATTTCTTTGGCATCTTGCGAGAGATTGTGGAGTTGTCATATAATTATGGCAGAGAACCTGCAAAGATCGTGTTGTTCAAGTGTGAATGGTTCGATCCGATTGAAAATCAAGGCTGGAAAATTGACAAGCATGGTCTTGTGGATATAAACTACAAGCGTAGATATCAAGGCTACGAACCGTTTGTCCTAGCAACTCAGGCTCAGCTCGTGTACTTCACAGCTTATCCGAGACGGGGAGCAACGAAGTTTGACTGGTGGGCAGTATGCAAGACTAAAGCTAGAGATACTTTTGATGTTGATGAAAAAGCTTACCAGGAGGACGAGCTACCTCCTGTAACCAATATTGTCGATGTGGACTCCACGGAAGTTACGCATTACACGACACATAATGTAGAAGATGTAGAATTATCCGAAGAGGAAGACGAAGCCGACGAAGGTGAAGACGAAAGTGAAGATGAGGAGGAAGAGGAAGATGAGGTCGAGGAAGACGAACAAGATGATTATTCTGAAGATGATTGAGAGAGATATACTTATCTGAACTTAGATGTTTCTTCTAGAATATATTATCTGGACTTAGATGTTTATTGTAGAATGTATCATCATATGTTACCTTGGTTATTATCTTTGTTGTACTGTCATATTTCTAGTCTCTATTATTTGTTGTACTTTCATATTTCTAGTCTCTATTATTTGTTGTACTTTCATATTTCTAGTCTCTATTATTTTTATACTATCATATACTGTTATCAGGTATGGCAGGTCGTCACGGAGCGTTACGAGGGACACGACGAGGACATGATCCTCCAGTACTTCCTACAGGTACTGCTAGAGGACGGAGTTTTCCTTCGGTACCTCCTACTGGTACCAGCTCTGGATCTTCGTCGCCGATTACTCCTCCATATCGGACAGTAGCTGGGCCTGCTGGGACGACATCACGTGGCATATCTCCTGGGACGAGTAGTTCCAGGCCTGTTGAGAGTGCTCGCCCGTCTAGCGTTCCTGATGCTGATACGACGATAGAGACGGATGAGCAGATGGCGGAGGCTACGCCGACGGCCGAGGAGGATGTGCCGACGGCCGACCAGCATCATGCAGATCCTCCTTGCGCACCTCCGGAGGAGAGGAGGACGGAGATCTGGGCCGACGGTACAAAGTAGGTATTTTGGTTTATGATTTTTTTTTCTGTTTTTATCATAAATTAACTTTTTTCATGAATATAATATGTCTGTATAGATATCGTCCTCCAGGGGTACAGAGACACCTAGGCGATATGCTGAGGCATAATTATGGTGGTCCCTGGATTAACTACTCTGATGCTCCAGACGAAAGGAAGAACTACTGGTTTACGCGCTTCAAGGTTAAAATAGATTTGTTTTTAACATGAATCATTTAATTTATGCATATTATATATAACTGATAAATATTTGGTTTCGTACTGTTCTAGGATATGTTTTACTATCCACCGCACCGGGCCGAGCTGATCGAGGGGATGTTTCCTTCCGTCGCTGCTAAGCTGATCCGCGACTCTATTAATGATCAGAAGGAACGTGATCGTGCCGGAAAGCCGATCAAAGGTTGGATCACCCCTGATCAGTGGAATACGATGAAGGCTCGATTCAACGAGCCAAGGTACAAGGAGAAGTCGGAGAAGGCTAAGGCGGCTAGGCAACATGCCTCGAAGTGGTACGGTGGGTCGATTCCGATGACGGAACATTTCCGTCGTCTGGTATGTCTTTCTCTTTTAGAAATATTATTTTAATGCAAATCCGATAAATTATTACTAAGATAATATATTTAATTACAGATAAGGAAGGTCGGTAACGCCGACATGGTGACCGTCTTCCTGGCCACCCATCGGAAGGGCGGAGTCCTTATTGACGAGAGGGCCGAGCAGACCTATGTAAGTATTATAATACGTTATCTTAATTTAATACTTCGTGTCAATTTTAATATAACTTAGTAAATATGATGCAAATAAATATTCATGAAGTTAGTAAAAATAAGTACATTAATTAGAAATTAGAAATCATAGAGTACTATCCATACTTTCTAGGCCGAGTATCAGAGGCTGCGGGAACGGGCGACTGCTAGTGCACCTGATACAGGAGTGGCCGGTACTTCCTCGCAGCCCACTCAAGCTCTGTCGGAGGACGAGCTGTGGATGACCGCCGCTGGTGGCCTCCATAGGGGTACGTACTACGGTACGGGATCCTATGGCGCCCTAGTTGCGACCCAGTCCTCTAGGACATCTCCTGTTAGTGTGCATGGTCCACAGCCGTTCCAGGAGTCTGCCCGAGTCCACCAGATGATGGAGTCTCTCCGTGACGACCTGCTACGACGGATCGAGCAGCAGTCTCAGCACCCTACGGACGATCCTGCGCTGATAGCACGATTGGATGCGCTCGACCGTGGCATTATGGGGCTCGTGGAGACGACTGAGAGGACAGAGCGCACCGTTGGAGGGTTAGAGCGCACGGTGACGGAGTTGCAGACAGGACAGGTGACCATGGCCGAGAGGGTGAGATTGGCGCAGGATTCGATGGTCCAGAGCAGTGGTAGAATGTTATCTATCATGGATTCATACAACCAGCGACTTACAGCGTTGGAGCATGCTGGTACTCTGGGTGCGCCTTCATCGTCGTCGACTCCGCCGCCTCCACCGCCTTCTTCTTCGACACTGACTCCACCGACGTCACAGCCTGGCGCTCCATCTGTATCGATTTCACTTGCGGAGTATGAGGAGTTGTTATCCCTTCGTCGCGGCGGTGCCCCTCCTGCACCAGATCACTAGTAGTCCTAGTTAGGACTTTTGTTTGTGTTTGTATCATCATATGTTTGTGACTTATGATTGGATGTTTGGATTTGGATGTTAATTGTGTTTGTATCGATTTGACTTGTGACTTGTTTGGATTGGATGTTAATTCCTTCGTCAATAAATGTTAATTGTGTTTGGATTGGATGTTAATTAACTTAGATTAAAGCTATATGTGTAGCATCTTGAATTGTGAGTGGGGGTTTGAATGCGCTGTGATTTGGAATTGTGAGTGGGGATTTGAATGTGTACCTATATGTGTAGCATCTTGAATTGTGAGTGGTAATATAGAATCTGTGTTTTTTTTTTTTTTTTTTTACAATTTTAGCGACGTTTAGCGACGCTTTCTGACGTTTATCGACGTCAGTTTCCGACGTTTACCGACGAGAAGCTGCAAAAATACATTTTTCCGACGTTTTTCCGACATTTACCGACGACTAACTGCAAAAAAAGTACAGGTCTCCGACGCTTTTCCGACGTTTACCGACGACTAGCTGCAAAAAAATGTACAGGTCTCCGACGTCTAGCGACTACATTTACGTCGCTATATTACCGACGAAACGACGGTAGACGTCGGGAATTATTCCAGGACTTCACCGACGTGTAGCGACTACATATACGTCGCTAATATACCGCCGACACGACGGTAGGCGTCGAGAACTCACCGACGTACAGTTACGTCGCTGGATGTCGGTAATTACGACGTTCAGCGACGTTTTTGTAATCAGCGACTAAGGAAACGGCGACAAAACTTAAACGTCGGTAATTGCGTCGGTGATTCATATTAGCGACGGATTTTATTGTTTTAGCGACATTTTTGGGCGTCGCTAAAACCACTTATTTTGGTAGTGATAGAGAGTTAAATATATATATATATGTATGTATATGGGTGGGGGTTCGGCCTATACTTGCTGAGTTGCTGTTGTAAAGGGGGTCGGCCCCTTTATTAACTTGCAGCTGCTGCTGCTTATGAAGGGAGGGGGGCGCACCAATGTGGTGTTATGCTTTTGCTAAAGTAAAAAAAAAAGGGGCGCTGCTTGCGGCTTGGGTTGTTGTGGTCGGTTCCATTTATGGGCCGACCACACATTAGTTTTTTTTTTTTTTTACTTGACTTATATATATATATATATATATATATATATATATATATATATATATATATATATATATACTTTTAGACACAATTAATTTCACATATTCTAATTAAATAAAATGCAAGTAAATTCGTAAAAAATTCTAATTTCTTCAAATCTAATAAATCTATATATGGAATATTATATATCTTACAAATATTGTATTCCAATCAATATTTCTTAAAATATTTTAAATATGAAATAACAACAAGAAAATTTATTTTTCTTTAAAACTTATATATATATATATATATATATATATATATATATATATATATATATATATATATATATATATATATATATATATATATATATATATATACCCAATAAAATTTTCACAATCCAAATAAAATTTTAATATTATCTAACCCTATATAAAAATCTATTTAAAACATGTTTAATTATATATCCAAATTCAATTGACCATAAAAGGACAACCAATAATAATATTAAATAATTGTTTATTTAATTCCACAAAAATACTTTAATAATAATGAAATAATAAAAATAGCCCGATGGTGGTTTTGGTGAACTTATTCCGCACACTCTCATTCGGGTCCAGAAGAATATTACACAATTATTGAAACACATTATTAAATAACAATAATACTAATAATTGTATAAATAAATATTTAATTAGAAATATCCATCCAGTCTTAAAATAATTTAATAAATATTTGCACACACATAAAGTACGCCTACGTGGCCATCTTGGTCACACCACATGCCTACATGGACTTAAATTTGGTCAGGGCCAAGTTCGGGCTGAATTGGTCAAACCGGGTCATCAATAAATAAATAAAATCATAAATTGTATAAATTTATTTTTAAGTCCAATAAAATAAAAATATATTTTTTTAAAAAATAAGGGGTTTTACACGACCTGCTCCCATTTTTTGGGATACGAGTATGTTGCCAAGTTCAGCCTACGCCGCAACATCGGCAGTAGTATGCTGTCTAGGTATCAATGTCAACTCAAATATAACAAATCTAATTGCTCATTTACAATAATTATTTTATTTACAAATCCAATAATACAACAAAAATAATTTTTGGGAACAAATCTGCTAAACATTTAAACAAAAAAAAAACTACCTAATCTATCCAGAATCTAAGGTTAGCATCCAATATCCCTATCTCCCCCGTATGGTCCATAGCGCAAAAGTAGGAAGCATGCCAAGTCACCTGCAACGATCCAGTCAGGAAAGGAGCAAAGTACAACCCTATTGTATTTATGTAACTTAATACAAAATAAGCTAGACAGTATAAATGCAATGTAAAAGTAAAGGAACATGTATATGACCTGAAAACGATAAAATGTACAAGGAACTACTAGCGGGAACATGTATGAACAAGACAACTGGAAAATAAACATGAACAAGTAAAACTAATCAAACAGTACTTTGAAATACCTTTTGACATATGAACGGCTGGGCTAATACGGTATATCATATATGGCTATCATTCAATTTTGGTATGACTAACCCATACGTGAGGTGTATGACTTAGCTATCATTCAATAAATAATATTTGGGTTTGTTCATACGTCTATTTATCATTTCTCCTCCCGACTCACTAAACGGTCAATAAACAAGCAATGAAGCAATCAAGCCAATCATGTCAGCCAATCGTGTCATAATTGTGTCTCAATAGGATACTCAATGAAACGTAATAAAAGTTAGCATTATAATATAATAAGCACATAAAGCAATAGTGTACTTGCCTCAATTAAGTTGCAGTTGACTTGACTTGATCATGTTGGCACATGATAGTCGTAGATGTCATAATTATGCAAGATGACCTCTAACGATAAAACAGACCATGCTAATAGGTCTGGGACAGTCCAATTAGCCTAGAGTAGATATAAAATAGTCAGAATCACAAGAAATAAGAACGTATGACTAGTCACGATCAAAATCGAAATTGAAGGAAAATCTGTATAGACAAATAAATATATATAACTATTTTAGAAAATACGTTTTTGAAAACTATTAGTCAAAGTATTTTAAATAAATATTTTGGAAACTATAGAAAAATCATGCTTAGGTCAAAAATTATAATTTAAATATATAAAAAATTATTATAATAATATTTTAAGGTCAATAAGCTATACTTAAATACCAAAAATAATAATAATACAATTTAGTTCTGAATAAATCACTTAAAAATCTAATTTAACCTAATAATAATCTGACATGTAATTCAAATAGGAAATTTTGTCCATAGAAAGTCATGTTTCCAATTTTGGAAACCATGGCACACGAATCGAGGCATACCGTTGACTAACTAGTCAAACGTTATGAACTTGAGACTTTGAAAATGCATCTTGGTAGATTTTAGTACCACAAGTGCAACTGAAATGATCATGCTACAAAATCACGATTTCGTCAAAAGTTATCGTCGTTATGGCTAACCGTGACCAAATCGGTAATTTATCAATCAAATCTGAGTTCAACATAATAAATAAAATACTAAACGAATTTATGAATTTCTGGAAAAAATTATATATCGAATATTGTCATGTCATCTTTTCAAAACTTCAAACGGATCACAAATCAGAGTTCGAGATCTCCCAAAATCTCGAAAATCGTACGACGTGTCAAATTTTGGACAACTAACACTCAAATAATTCTCCAAAAATTCACAAATAAAATATCAGTAATTAAAATATATTTTCTAAAATCTGACCTCGAGATGATTCCAACAAAAAAATGGCACATAAAAACGATGTCGGGGCTGTCCGCAATCGCTTCGGCGCTTCGGGAAGTCGAGGAATCACCGAGATCAATTCTCTCATAAATGGCCAAAGAATAATAGGGTTTTCGAAAAACTATTATATATATATATATATATATATATATATATATATATATATATATATATATATATATATATATATATATATAAGCCGCCAAGAGGCGGTTGAGCCGCGGCTTGGGCTTGCCACGTGTCACCATCTGGTGCGTCCCGCACAAATATGGACGGCGAGATGGGGACCCGGGTTGAGCCAAGTCAAGCTGGCAGCCGACTTCCTAATTTAGAAGCCATAGCCCAGTCAGGCGCTGACTGGGCTAACACGTGGCCTGCTCCACTCATCCTAAGTGGCTAACGAGTGGGCCACTGCCTACTGACTGGGTAAATAAATTTTAAAAAAGATTTTTAAAGCCAAATAACTCCAAATAAATTCTAAAATTTCTAGAAAATTTTAGAAAATATTTGTAACCCTCTAGAGCCCAAATAAAAATAATTTGTCCAAAAGTACCCCTGAATGACCCTACAGTAAATATTGGAAGTCCTTAAAATTAATAAACCTCCATAAATTAAATAACTAAAATATCCAAAAATTATAGTGGAATATGAAATAGCTAAATAATACTTATATAAGATCTCTATGGGCCATATGACCTTAAGATGGTCATAACTCGCCTACAAGCTTAAGCATGACCCCTAATGATCATAAAAATTAATCGAAATCAAATTTAAAAAAATTATTTTTTTTGGGAAGTATGGTCTTACAGTTATATACGGATGTAAAGATAAGGAGGCCAGCTACATTCCAACAGTTTTTATGGTCCATAAGATCATATTCTCAATCCAACACAAGCAATAAGCATAAAGATATATCAAATGCATGCATAATTGTAAGACATCCTAAACGTTAAAACATAAAAGATCGAAGCTAGCAATACAAAATACAGTAAGCTATATATATATATATATATATATATATATATATATATATATATATATATATATATATATATATATATATATATATATATATACAAGTACGAGTCCATAACATAGCTACAATCTATATACATGAAGTAGTTTTTCGAAGGCGAGAACAACCTCTCAGAACTCAGGCTAACACATGCATGTGACTAAATGCCCAAAAGAATAGACAAAATGTATAAGTGGGAATAAATAAATCCACTTAAGCTTCTGGTTTACTGCCCTCCGGGTGGTCACCATCTAGAGCGAGATATGAAAGAGCCTTAATTTAGATCCACTATAAGATTAGGTCAATACAAAACCAATGGGGGTCAAAATAAAAGAAAATAGCAACTATTACAATAAAAATTCTACAAGAAATTAAATTGGCAACAAAGCCAAACAAAAAAAACACAGGGAAAACAATACTGGGAATAGATCATGAGTCTGTCCATCGATAGGGCGACTGGCTAACTCTACATCAAGCAAGAACAGAATTTAGAAAGCTATCATTCGACAACTCGTGTTCTTATTCCTGACTCTAATGAGAATATAAATGACATGGAAAACAATAATCTAATACTTGTATGTGTACATGTACAAGTGCTGATAACTGGTATTATATACTTGTACATGTAGCAAATGATTGTTGTAGGTGCACGTCTCGATAATAGGACTTGACTTGAGCAGAATAAATAAATATCATAGGATTCGAAAAAAAATCATAGCCTCTCGATAGAGCATTAACCAACCCTCAAATAAGAACAAAAGGTTGTGAACTATTCCTCGACAAACTAATCCACTAAGTCTAACCCGAAACCGACAAGATATATGCAAGATTGGATTGATTAGACTAGAAAATAATCTAACAGATCAAATATGACCCAACAATTATCTGTTGGCCTATTGGTCATGGTCGAATCGAATTTTAATAATTGATCTAACCATGTCTCGATATAAGGGCTACTTGGACGAACTGCGACAGCATATGCCTGATACCATTCAAGACTTGGAGCTGTATTTGTCGTCGCGTATGTATTTCAATTATCAATATATTTTTGTATTATATTGAGCCTAGGAATACAATATAAACCACGTCGTACTGACAAATAGGCTATCCAAGAAATGTTTTCAAAATACCCTTCCATTTTAAAAACAAAGCCCAATCACAAAAGCCCAAACTACTCACTAACTGCTTGAAAATTCAAAAGCCCAAAAACCTGACTTACAAAACCCAAAAATTAACCCATTTTGGACCAGCAGAATTATGGGCGAATTTGCTTTGAATTTGGCTCGAGTTCGGCTACATGAACGTTGCTTTTTAAAATCAGTCTTCCTGCAGTTACGGATGCAACGGCTATATATCGAGATTCTTTCATAAAATTGTGTTCGAATTCTATCCGAATTATACCCGAATTCTCCCTTTGGAAATCCTATAAATAGAAAAGAAATTCTACCTTTTTAACTCACTAATTCACTTTCATATCTCTTCCCTCTAAGCTTAAGACGGTCTTCCAAAGCCCCACTAAGCTTTAAATTTCAAATTCCAAGCCAGTTACGATCCTTTAGTCGATTTTTCAGTGCGGTACGGTGTAGAAGTTCAGAGTGATTATAATCAAGAGGCTTGATAGAAGTGAGACACTTCACAATTGAAGTTGGTCGAGTACTTCGGATCAAAGCTCGCATTTGTAGAAGTTGTAAGGACTTCGTATGAAAACTTACGATCTTTCCATAGTAGATTTCAAGTGGGAGCTAGAGTTCTCTCGACTGGATTAGTTCTCACAAGAGGGAGACCAATATACATCGTCATCTTTGTGTTTGCTATTTACACTTTACTTTTACTTACTCATAACTGTGATATATTTATATGATTTTGCTGCTAACATTTTTTTAATAGCTAATATTTTGCTACCTACTCTATTCATCCCCCTCTAGAGTATATCAATTTACATTTCGTTCCTACAATTGGTATCAGAGTGGGTTATACAGGTAAAGCAAGATAACATTATTATTATTTTTTTTATATATAACTGCTGTTACATAGATTACTATATCATATATGGCAAGTGTGAAATTCACAACTGAAGGCCAAGCCACAAACAGACCCCCACTGTTTGATGGTACGAACTACACTTACTGGAAAACACGTAAGAATTTCTTTTTAAAATCTCTAGATTTTAACCTATGGTCAATTGTAATTAACGGCTATAAAAGCCTCCACGTGTTCTTATTGATGGAAATTTGGTTAAAAAAGCACATGACAAGTATACTGATTCTGAAAAGAAAGAAGCTCGTCTTGATGCACGTGCTATTAATGCTTTATTTTGTGCTTTAGACAGGACTGAATTCAATAAGGTGTCTACATGCACAACATCTAATAAGATATGGAAATTTCTAGAAGTCACTTATGAAGGCACGACGTAAGTCAAGGAGTCCAAGATCAATAGACTTACTCAAGAGTATGAGGCGTTCAAGATGAAGCCGAACGAGTCCATTATACAAATGTTCACAAGATTTCTAGATATTGTAAATCCTTTGTCCTCACTAGGGAAGGAATACAATAACCATGAGAAGATTCAAAAGGTGCTACAAGCTTTCACAAAGAATTAGATAATGAAGGCTACGACGATCGTTGAAGGAAAAAACCTCACTACCAAGTCTCTTGAAATGCTCATGGAAAAGCTACTCACTCACAAGCTGGAACTTCAAGACTTTAAATAAGCCGCACCAAAGGAAAAGTTAATCGCCTTCAAAGCTCAACAACGAAAAATTGTCGAAGAAGATTCTGACGATAACGACTCCGGACTAAGGATCAAGCTCCCCTAGTAAAGAAGTTCAAGAAGTTCATGAGGTTCAACTGAAGAACGAAGGAACACAATAGCAAGAACAACAACAATGAAGAAGATCCAATCTTCTACGGTTGTAAGAAGAAAGGACATATCAAAAAGGACTATCCGATAACATTATTATCAACCAGAAAAGGTAACAAGTATGAAAAGAGTTACCTGAAGAAATCTACTTCCAAAAGATATGCCAACACAAGCATTTAGCATGAAAGTGAAGCCAACAATTCAGAAGATGAACAATCAGATGATGCTGCAAATGTATGCTTGATGACATATGATCAGGTAAACTCAAACCCTCTGTTTGATACATATAATGATTTTACCTTTGACCAGTTAGGTGAAGCTTTTAGTAACCTCTTAGACGACCACAAAAAACTGTTTGACAAATATTAAAACTCTAAGAAGGTACTAAAAGAGTATAAAGGTAAAACAGGAAGACTTACCGACTTACTAGCTGAGGTTAGAAATAGTGAAAACCCTAGTGAGACTGGTGAGCTTTCTTCTGTCAAACTGCAACTACACGCGACGATACATTTATCCGAAGAAAAAGATAAGACCATTACTAAACTTGAGGAAGATTTACTCAAAGAGAGAAAGAGCCACCACTGTGTACTAGTCAGAAATGATGCACTTATAGCTGAATATAACACACTTTATGACACCTCCAAAAAGTTGAAAATTAGGTTAGAAAAATAACCTGAAGTTGCTACTTCCTATTGTAACATGTGTCAATTACCGAAACATCGGAACATGCTCAAAACCAATACGGTCAAACGTAATACTGTCATACCAAACATAGCAAAACCTTTGCCCAAAAAGACTAACCGATATGCATTCTACTACAAGTATCCAACTAGAACACCAAGACCTACCAATCATGCACAACACACTGCACCTAGCACTCAGCATGCTAGATATCACTATTGTGGTACTATTGGTCATATCTCACCTGCATGTATAGTAAGAAAATTAGTTGATTTAAATATATGTGCATGGATATGAAAGACTAACATATTCGGACCCTTCAAGAAATGGGTACCAAAAGTTTTATTTACAAACTTCTTTGTAGGTGAAATACCTACTCATGCTAGGAGCAAGTGGATCCTCGACTGCGGTTCCTCATGGCACATGACCGGTGATGCTTCTCTATTCGCAACATTATCGAAGAAGAAAGAAGGAAACGTCTCCTTCGGTAACAACTTAAAAGGGTATACAGTAGGTATCAGCAATATTGGTAAGGCTCCCTACCTAGTGATTAAAGATGTCTGTCTAGTAACTGAGTTAAAACATAACCTACTCAGCATAAGCCATTTAGCTGACCACGGTTATGGTATTAACTTTGTCAAAGACAAATGTACTATAGTTGATAGTTCAACTGGTAGTACTATCTTTAAAGGTATTAGGAAAGACAATATATATGTTTTCTATTTGTTGGAAGACGCTAACAAAGTAGGTAGATGCTTACTCACCAAGAACGATGAGAGTCAACTATGGCACATGAGACTCGGTCATGCAAACATGGACACAATTTCAAGATTATTCATAAAAAAATTGGTACGAGGCTTACCGGACATTGTCTTTAAGAAGGATATGGCATATAGCGAATGTAAAAATAACAAAGCTACATGATCCACTTTTAAGTCCAAAAATGATGTAAGTACCACTAGACCTCTACAATTACTGCATATAGATTTATTTGGGTCTGGTAGAATTGCTAGCCTAGATGGTAAGTTATATGCATTTGTAACAGTAGATGAATTCTCTAGATACAAGTGGGTATATTTTCTCGCACGCAAGAATGATGCATTGTCTGAATATGTCACATTTTGTAAGAAAGTTCAAAATGAGAAAGGATTCATGATCACTCGTATTCGAAGTGATCATGGCGACGAATTTGAGAATGCAAAGTTTGAACAATTCTGTGACACACATGGATATTTGTATGAGTTTTCCTGTCCTAGGACTCCACAACAAAACAGAGTTGTGGAATGTAAGAACAGAACTCTATCTGAAATGGCTAGAGTAATGTTGAACCAGTTTAGTCTACCCAAATATTTTTGGGAAGAAGCTGTCAATACAGTTTGTTATGTTCTCAATAGGGTTGTAATTCAACCTAAATCGAAGAAGACTCCCTATGAGTTATGGTTTGATAGAACACCCACAGTTTCTTATTTTAAAATCTTTTGATGTAAATATTTTATTCTTAACACTAAATATAATTTATGTAAATTTGACGAAAAGGCCGATGATGGTATCTTTTTAGGTTATGCGGCCAAAAGTAAAGGGTACCGAGTCTTCAACAAGAAGTCAATGATCATCGAAGAATCAATGAACGTCACCTTTGACGAATTAAACCAATAAATGATCAACGACAATGATGACGAAGACATCAGTACACCAAGCAAGACGTCTACAGAACCTGAAACCGGAACCAACTATCTTAAAAGTCTGCCAAAAAGAATAAAATTCATGGCTGACCACCCCAAGGACGTGGTTATAGGTGAGATCACCCAGGGCGTAAGTACTCGTTCCTCTACCAAAGATATAGCGTCTTGTATTGCATTTATTTTACAGCTATAACCTAAAACTATTGAAGAAGCATGTAGTGATAACTATTAGTTAGATGCTATGCAAGAGAAACTAAACCAATTTGAACGAAATCAAGTTTGGAAACTTGTTCCCAAGCCCATTGATCATCCGATCATTGGCTGTATTCTAAAATAAATTAAATGAGAACGGTTTAGTCACTCGTAACAAGGCTCGACTCGTAGCTCAAGGATACAACCAAGAGGAAGATATCGACTACGATGAGACCTATACCCCTGTTGCAAGATTAAGAATCCATTCGCATGTTATGTGCATTTGTATGTTTTCATAACTTTAAACTCTTTTAAATGAATGTAAAGAGTTCTTTTCTTAATGGTTTCATAAAAGAAATTTTTTATGTAGCTCAACCTCCAGGTTTTACTGATTTCAAGAATCCTGATTATGTATTCAAGTTGAAAAAGCCTTATATGGTTTGAAATAAGCCCCTCGTGCTTGGTACGATCGTCTAAGCTCTTTTTTACTTGATAATACTTTTTCAAAAGGCAAGATTGACACTACACTGTTTATGAAGTCCTTAAATGGAAATTTTCTTTTAATTCAAATTTATATTGATGATATTATCTTTGGATCTGCTGATGAATCACTATGTCAAGAATTCTCTAAGTGTATGCAGAATGAGTTTGAGATGAGCATGATGGGAGAACTCAATTTTTTTTTTGGATTGCAAATCAAACAAACAAACAATGTGATGTTCATCAACCAAGCAAAGTACACAAAAGTTTGTTAAATAATTTTGATCTGGAATCTGTCAAACCTCTTGGTACTCCAATGGCAACTTAAACCAAGCTTGATGTAGATGAACAAGGCAAACCTATCGACATACGTAAGTATCGAGGTATGATTGGTAGTTTACTTTATTTAACTGCTATGTCGCCCTGATATAATGTTTAGTGTTTGCATGTGTGCAAGATTTTAAGCTAACCCTAAGGAATCACACTTGTGCGCAGTTAAACGTATCTTTCGATACCTTAAGGGCATTTCTTCTGTTGACTATGGTATCCTAAAACCATGTCCCTTGACCTAACCGATTATTTGGATGCTGATTTTGCTGGATGCAAAGTAGATAGAAAAAGTACAAGCGACACGTGTCATTTCCTAGATAAGGCTATAGTCTCTTGGTTTACCCAAAAAAAAATTCTGTTGCATTATCGACTACTGAGGCCGAGTATATTGTCGCAGGACGTTTTAATGCACAAATTTTGTGGATAAAGCAAACCTTAGAAGACTTTAATTTATACTACACACATACCTATTTTCGGTGACAACACTAGCACTATCAACTTGACTAAGAATCTTGTATGTCACTCTCGCACTAAGTACATTAAGATTCGACATCACTTTCTTAAGGACCATCAAGCAAATGGAGACATCAGTTTAGAATATATAGACACAGAGAAACAATTAGCTGACATCTTTACAAAAGCTTTAGAGGAAGATTGATTCAATTATTTACGTCGAGAATTAGGAATTTTAGTATCAATAATATTAATTAATTTTATCTTATTAATTATTTCTTCAATATGCAAAAACTGTTTTCGAGACAAGCCTACAAAGGGTTTGTATGTCACCACGGCTACAGCTACATCGAAGCGGTACTTAAGCGTCTTCTGGTGGACCTCCATTAGCTGGGACAGTACCCCTACAGCTAATCTGAGATAGTCGTTGCGTAACAAAATTTTAATTATTAAAATAATTTTAATTATATTAATTGAAATTTAAAACTGCTAATTTTGGAATTAAATAATTGAGAAGTAATAATAAATACAAAGTGACATTTTAGATTTTGCTCAAAATAATCTCAATAGAGTTCCAGGCGAACTCAGACCGAATTCGTCCCGAGTTCGGCACGAAATCGGTTGGCATCGGGTTTTTTTAAACAGAATCTGAATGGCCCCCACTTTTATTTCTTCTTCCTCCTCCTCTGTCACGCCCCAGTACCGGAATACGGGGACGGACGTCGTCAAAAACAAGCCAAATAATTGAAGACGTTATACGGCGATGACGGCTGTCAATCTTGCTGTGTATCCTAGCATGCAATCAATCTATAGCCTAATCCGATCTTATACCCACATGCAATCACAATGAAATAATAAGCAAAAGAGAGAATCATATGGAAAACAGAAAATACTCATATGATAATCAGGAAATCTACAGTACAGGATAATAATGTAGACGGGTATGCCTTTCCACAGTTCCTAGCATGGTCTAGAACTGAAGCACATCCTCCAAGTCAAGTCAGAAAGATTCATAGGGTCGGTCACAGACAATCTGGGAACAATCCAGGGTTGGTCAGGCCAACCGCAACAAGTACCAGAAAAAAAGGCTCAAGGACGGGCGAGAAAAAGCCAGCAGGGTAAAATATATGACAAAAAAAGCATATAAGGACAGTAAATGAGGGTAAGAATCATGCGGTACCAACGCACGGTAACAATCCACAACTAATATAGCTAATACAATCACAATCTCCCTAACATCCAATAATACCTGCATCGCCAGCTGGAAATTGTTATCAGCCGGCTTTGCAAGCAACAAGCCAAACAACTTAGAAGAATAAGCAGCCACTCAAATGCCTACGACTTGCTATCATTAGCTAATTAGGGTTATCACAGGCCTAATTACTAACAAGATACAGTTGAGACATTTCCGCAGTCACAAGCCCTGCAGACTATCCAGGTTATCCAGGCGAGGTTGTTTATAAGAGTTATCAAGATTACTGGTGTATTTATGATTCAAGAAATGTCCCATATGACAGTGAGCTGGAAATATGCCCTACTCGTCGGCAGGCTACAAGTCCACAGGTGTGGCCGTGATAGGATCACCTATAACTGGAAAATCTCTCTAAATAAACTACTTGATCAATCTAGTTGTTAACCTAGTCAGATTCATTATGAATCCCTGACCGTAGTAACCAGGAATCTATGTCCTAGACATGATACAAGATGAGACAGGTAGCTTGTACATGCACAATTAGGAAAAATTAATCACAGTGTCAAGACAAGGTTATACTTAGCAAGTCAGGATTGGCTGTCGCAACAACGATCAAGATTAAAAATGTCATGTTAGGTTTACTTATCATGTCGAGAGTACTAGTTAGGAGTGCGCCTTGGCGGGCCACTATCAAGAATTATCAAGATAGGTTCAGGTTATCACGTCGTGTCAAGAACAAGAAGAAATATGCCAGTCACAAGAAGTTATCTGCCCCCATCGTAGCATGGATATCAGGTCAAGTACAAGATCGGGATCTCTACTATAATAGCATCTCAAGTACACATGGGAGCCTACAGCTCAAATCATCAAGTCGGTCTATCCACCAGATCAATCTATCAGGAGTCTCGCATCTACGATGGAGTGAATATCATGTCAGAAAAGACGATCACCAGATACTAAGTTAATCACTATAATCAATGCTAGGCCCTCTGGCTCATAAGAATCCTCTGAATCAATGATCACTAGCTATCATAAAACAATTCTCATAACTACCAAGATATAGCAAACAAACTAGGTCTTTGGGCGTTTGGGAAGTCGGGTAAAAATCATATAAGAATACCCTCGATATTCTCCTCGTTCCGCGAAACACTCGCGATCACCAAAATCTAAGAATTCGTATAGTCATATCTAATCAAAATAGAACATCGAAAAGGAAATGGCATCATAATCCAAAAATCCACGTGAGTCTACCAAATCAAAATCTCGGAATCATGCTCCCTATAATACTAAATCCTTAAATATATCCAAGTCACAAATCTCGATGCATAGGACAACTGTCAACCCTATCTGGCTAAACTAGGATAACTCCTAGAAGGAGGGTCAGGGACAAGAGACTATTAATCAATGTTGCCAAAAAATGGCAAGGATTGCATGAACCGCTCTGGAGCAGATCCACAACCCTTAAACCAAAAAAGGACCAGGATTGCAGACCATCTCCCGAGTGTAACTGCGCTCCTCACGCTATCCGACGGATAAGACATGTCAAATAGCTAGGCGACTAATCTAGTCAGGAGTCTACCTAGCAGGTACTGAGATCAGGTCGCTATATCGAAAATAAATATGCACGAGTCTAGATCAGCAAACCAAAGGAATGGTTCTGCCCAACTCTTTGAACCAAATTTCCGATCGAGAATTCTGGAAAAATTCAGTAGAGTCTCTTTTGTATTCTGGACGGGAGCTCCCAGTGAACTGGGGCTAAGCCAATACATACAACAAAATTGTCTCTCAGGGCGCATCACAGCATATGTCCATAATCTAACCAAAACACAATCATAGCCACAAGAATAATTAGCCAAAGCCGTTACCCGACCGCGAGTCGGACACGGGGCATTCGGGGATAATCCATACATGTGAGTCGTGTTCGTGTCCTCGGAGGTGTGGATGACACGTCCGAGTTGTCCGATACGATTATAAACCGGTATCGAACCAAGCTATCCTAGGTTATCATCATGGCGGTTCTACTGATAAGCTACATTAATCATGGTTATACATTTACAATTACAAATGAATTAAATATAATAAATACCAGGAGAGAGGGCAAGAGCCGTCGATGAGCAAAGGATACTTGCCTAGAGGGCTCGGCTAGGTAAGCAAGTCTTCGACGATCGGGATCCAGGCTAGCATGTCCATCGAGGCCCTCGGAACACAATAAACAATTATTAGCATCAAATAATAAATTAATAGAATAATCATAAGTGATGCAGGAGGCTATACCGTGTAGGTCCCACAAATAGTGTAGGGATCTGGCACGAAAACCAAGGCACGCAGATTAATACGAATACGCAAATCGAGACATGTATGTATCGAGACGTGCACGAGAATCGAGATGACATGAAGATCGAGACGAACATGAGACATAACGTGCATGTAAATCGAGATGTGCACGTAGATCAAAGAATCATGAATATCGAGATGGCACACAAATTAATACAATATGCAAATCGATGCAGTATGGGGTCCAAGGTGGAACACAAACTGAGGCTACACACAAATTAGTGCATGTACGCAAATCGGAGCGACACAAAAATTGAGATGGGCACAAAGGCCAAGACATAAAAATCAAAACAATGTACAAATCGAAGCACACGTTGCCCGAGGCAGCGAGGGGCTCGAGGCATCCTGCTACCCAAGGCATCACATGGATCGAGGTAGCACGAAAAATGAGACGTGTGAATCAAGACAGGACACAGACCAATGAGCGCACTGCTTGAGGCTGCACGTGCACCGAAGGACGTGGCCCGAAGAGCACGCAGCCCGAGGTCGGCTCACTGCTCGAGCAGCACGGGGCCCTAAGGCGTCCTACCGCTCGAGGTGGTGCTAGCCCCGTGTGCAGCGGCTGCGCAGGCGCTATGGCCTGAGGGAACGAGAAAGAGAGGGGCAGCAGATGTGGGGGAGCCGTCGGGGAAGCTCAACGAAGTCGGTCGGCTCGCCGACGGAGATGGCAGCAGCAGAAGCAATGGGGTTTGCCGTCGTCGAAGAGGGGAGGGGGACGTCGACGACGGGGATGGCGGTCGAAGTGGTGCTGGTGGCGATCGCAGCTTCGGAAAGATGGAGCTCAGAGAGGAGGCGGCCATGGAGGTGGCGCTCGTGGGTGATGGTGGAGGTGGCAACCACGGAGATGCCGGGGACGAACATAAGAGAAGAAAACGAGAGTGAGGGAGCGACACTGAGCGGGAGGGAGAGAGAGAGATGAGAGGGAGGAGGGCTGGTGGCTGAGCCGGAGGAGAGGGGAGAGAGAGTGCACGAGAGGAAGAGGGGGCTAGGAAGAGAGTGAGGAAGAGAGAGAGAGAGAGAGAGAGAGAGAGAGAGTTGAGCGGGAGAGTGAGGGGGGCTGGTCTCCAGCAAGGAAGAGAAGAGAGGGAAGAGTGAGGATGGAGGGAGTGCTCTATTGAGAGAGAGGGGAGTTAGGTAGGGGAGGGGGTATCGGCTAACTGTAGGGGAGAGAGAGAGAAAGTATGGGTTGGGGTTAGGAATATATATTTTGGGGTGGGGTAGATATAGGAACAAGAAAAATAATATTAGCAATAATAATAATGAGGATAAATTCACCTCCAAGAAAATAATAATAAAATTTTAACAATACCCAAATTTAAAAATCCTCCAAATATAATAACACAGTCATATACCTATTTTAAAAATAGGGATTTGACATCCTCAAAACAGCAGCCGCGAAAAACTCCAAAATCCTACTTTTTCCACTTTTGATTTCTTCCTACTACTTTGGAATCTTACGTTGAAATTTTGGATTCGGGCGTGGAATCTCCTCCTCTTCCACATACTCTAATCTGAGAAGGTATAATCTCCTCTATCTCTCCATCTCTCAAATTTTCAGTTTTATAGAAATTTTCCATTGTAATTATGCCTAGAGTAAACAATCCATTCAAGAGAAAGAAGACTGCTAGTGAAGGAGCCTCATCTTCTGGTCCTACCCTTGGATCTCTCTTTTCGCCCGTCCAAACGGATGACGAGATGTTCAATGAGTTCTTCTTTGAAACTCTAGAACAATCCTTGCTATGGTATGCAGATTTTTTAATTCACAATATTTGCCCCGACGCACTGATAAAATGGACGATATTTTCATCTCATAAACCATATTTTGAAGCTTTGGGATTACATGTTCTTGCTAGATATTCATTTCCTATTGCCAGTAATGCAACTAGGTTATTTTACTGCAACTTTAATCTTGCCGACGATGATTACCTTGTGAAAAGTCGTATCGCCGGTATTGATATTCAATTCAAGGATAAAGATTTAGAGACGATCCTGCAAATTCTAAATGTAGGTGAGCCGCTTGTCGATATCACTGATTTTGAATTTTCCAACGATATAACTTTGACCAATTTCAAAAATCAACTTTGTGCTCCTGATCCCGTCCGTCCCGGCAAGTTCAAAGCCATAAACTTGAACTTGTTTTTCTATGCGTTACATCGGATCATCTTTTCCACCTTACTACCCAAGTCCACTTCAAAAGACGACGTAACCAATCTTGAATTGTCTGTTATCTACCACATTCGTCATGGGATTCCCTTTTCTGCCCCTAATAATATTATCCAGATAATGGCTAGGTGTCGTGAGATGAACATAAATCTTCTCTACACGATGATCCTACCTATCATCTTTCAGCATTTTGATATTGATTTATCTTCTTGTGCTCGTGACCCTGAGCCCAAACATCTGCAACTTTTACGTCATAGTGCCTTTGTCCCTCATGCTCCTCCTACTGCACCACCTTCTCCACCTCAGACTTATCTTATGTCCTTTGAGGGCATCCACCAGTATTTGGATGATTTGCGACATATTCAACTGGATGAGCACAACTCTTTGTGAGTGTATGACATCGAGACATCGAGGGAACTAGAGTTCCTACCTGCCAGGCGATTTTAGGCCGTGCAAATTCTTTTGTGGATCTGTGTTTCGCTCAGACTTGTCAGCATGACAGCTCTCTTCCACGAGATCCTACTATTTTTGGTTACCGCTATGAGGATGAGGTGGTTCATCTTTACTTCAACCCCGGTAATGCCTATGACCGGTACCGTGGTTCCGGTGCTACTCCATATCCATCTCATGGAGCTGGTACTTCTAGTGCTGGACCTTCCGGACATGGTGATGTTGCTGCTCATGTTGATGATGATTCATATTATATAAGGACTTGATCTAGACGCTATATTTTTTTGTCTAGACGTTATCTTGTTAGACTCTGTTTATGTCTATGTGTTCTTGGAAATGTTCCTACATTCCAAGATAGTACTACTTTTATGTATGACTTTTGGATGCTGAGTTTGTTGTTTCAAACTCCTTTTCGATTTTATGTAGTTTTCTTTCAGTACTTATTTATATTGCTTATCCTTTTTGGTATGCACTTATGCTTAGCACTATCTTCAGCTACTGCTTCAAATCATAAACTGCCTGTGACATTTATGTTATTTTTTATATTATCTCTATTTTTCTTTAATGTTTGTTTCTAAAGCATAAATTGTGGGAGAGCTTATCTCTTTGTAATTATTTTGCTAAGAGACAACGGGGGAGAAAAGTATCTAACATCTTTTTTTTAGGATAATATTTGCCAAGAGGAAACAGTGCAATACAGTACCAAACATACAAACACACGTTTTGAGATTTTCAAATCAAGGCCAAGATGTTATATCGATCAAGGTTTGTTAATTATCAAAATGGAGGAAATTGTTGGCCCATTGGTCACGGTCGAACCGGATTTTAATAATTGATCTAACCATGTCTCGATATAAGGTCTACTTGGATGAACTGCTACAGCATGTACATGCTATCGTTCAAGACTTGGAGCTATGTTTGTCGTCGCATCTATATTACAATTACTAATGCATTTTTACATTTTATTGAGTCTAGGAATACAATGTAAACCGTATCGTACTGGCAAATAGGCTACCCAAGAAATGTTTTCAAAATACCCTATTATTTTGAAAACAAAGCCCAATCACAAAAGCCCAAACTACTCCCTAACTGCTTAAAAATTTGAAAGCCCAAAAACCTGGGTTGCAAAACCTAGAAATCAACCCATTCTGGACCAGCAGAATTTTGGACAAATTTGCCCCGAATTCAGCCCGAGTTCGATTACATGAAAGTTGCTTTTTAAACTCAGTCTTCCCGTAGTTACGGATGCAACGGCTATATGCCGAGATTCTCTCATAGAATTCTATCTGAATTCTACCCGAATTCTTCCTCTGGAAATCCTATAAATAGAGAAGAAATCCTACTTTTCAACTCACTCATTCACTTTCATATTTCTTCTCTCTAAGCTTACTACGATCTTTCAAAGCTCTACTAAGCTTTTAATTTCAAATCCTAAGCCAGTTATAATCCTTTAGTTGATTTGCCAATATGGTACGCTCTAGAAGTTCAGAGTGATTGTAATCAAGAGGCTTGATAGAAGTGAGACACTTCACAATTGAAGTTGGTCGAGTACTTCGGATCAAAGCTCGCGTTTATATAAGTTGCAAGGACTTCGTAGGAAAACTTGCGATCTTTTCATAGTGGATTTCAACTGGAGCTAGAGTTCTCTCGACTGGATTAGTCCTCACAAGAGGGAGACCAGTATACATTACCGTCTTTGTGTTTGCTCTTTGCACTTACTTTTACTTACTGATAACTGTGATATATTTCTGTGATCTTGTTGCTATCATTTTTAATAGCTAATATTCCGCTGCATACTCTATTCACCCCCTCTAGAGTATATCGCTTTACATTTCGTTCCTACATTATCTACATCTTGCTAGTTTTAACTAGCTAACGTTATCACATTCCTGATTACTAAAAGACATGTTTAAGGAATCTTAAGTTATAATGTTGTTGCAGACAACCAAGGCTGACCAAGGTAACATATGCTAGACTCGTACTTGTCTAGTACAAGAAATAAATGTTTGAAAGTAATCTGGATCATATAGTACATAATCTGATCATCATCATGATCATGCATACAGGCAGATCACGAGCCTGCTCCTCAGGAGGTTACCATATCCAAAAGCAGGTCCTAGTCCATACGCAATGGAGATACCAGGCCTGGAAGCCCTTATAGGCATCATATCCCGTATTTCAAATTTTGGTTGGTAATTTTCTTTTGTAAACTAAATGAGATTTTTTTTAAAGAAATATTAAGAAAAATAGATAATCAAAATACTTTAAAATAGTAGTAATAAATAAATAGAGGAATAATACAAATAATAAAATACTTATTTCTATTTAGTTTATAAATGCATCTAATTAATTAATAGATAAATAATATAATCCAAATAACTAAAGAAAAAGAATAATTAATAAAAGGATTTCTAAAGTAATAAATATTTATCATATCTAAATTAAATTAATGAGTAAAGAATTAAAAGAGGGAGAGAGAGAGAATTAAAGACAGTTAAGATAAAAACAAATAAACCTGACTAATCCTAAACTCATTAGGATTTATTATACTAAACTAATCCTATCTCTACAAGAGTCCACCAACTAACTAAATCTTTTCTAATTTAAACCAAATCCTATGTTAAAATATGAGTCCATTTTTGTCCACGCACTAAAAGTAGAATGAATATTGTTCATCCTTTCACTCAAGAGTTGTCATGAGTCATTTTCATCCAACTTAAAACTATTTTAAGAGTGATTTGGTGAACAATCACACTAATTTGTCATTTTCATCCAACTTAAAACTATTTGGGAGTGACTTGGTGAACATCCACCCTAGTTTTGATCACTAGTTTGACACATGACAACTCTTGAATAGAAATCCATTTTAGTTTTGTTGGGTGAACAAAAATGGATACTTAAAGTAGGCAAATTCTATAGGCCCTTCAAAAATTGCTTTGGACAACCCATTTTTTTTTCTTCTGTTTAGTTACAAGTTTGCCACTCATTTTTTTTGCTTGAGGACAGCCCAAATTTTTTGCTCTGTCAACAAAGTTGATAGTCCTACCATAATATAGGACTGTCAACAAATTAACAATCCTATAAGAGATTAGGACTGGCAACAAACTTGATAGTCCTAATTGAAACTCAAGATGGATAGAATTAGCATCTAGATGAAGTATTACCATACTAATAATTCTTAAATCCACAATGACACTCATAATGGATAAAATTAGCATAGAGATGAATATAATGCTATATTCACCACCACAGTCTGCAGTACTTATCAAACTTGGAAGTCCTAAATATGATAAGACTATCAGATAGTTGACAGTCCTAATTGAAACTTACTGCCAACATTTATTTTGGCTCCCAATCCTTTAGGGCTAAAAAAAATTCTAAAATCCTGCTGATATACAGGACTGTAGGAAATTTTACAGTCCATATATAATCCAGGATTGTAGGATTTTCTACAGTTCTAAAGATACTATAGGACTATAGAAAAATTCTACAGTCCTCTATATATAGTATAGGATTATAGAATTTGCTATAGTCCTGTTGGTTTGAGCCTGACTGTTGGCTCTGTTCGATTTTTCGAAACCCTAAATTTAATTATTAGGGTTCGAAAGTTCGTATATCAACTCTAAATTAGTTCTAAAAGTATTTTATCTAACTATTTTAGACATTGCTTGGAATTGGAGGAGTTGGAGGAAAAGGGGGAAGGGAATTTTAATAAGGAAGAGAGAAAGGGGTTTGAGAATTTGAAGAGAGAGAGAATAGAAATATAGAATGAAGGGTTCATATGAATTTTCTGTATATTTCTCCCCTGAACCTTCTTCAACCAAGCCACTCGTCTCCTTAAGCGTCCCAAACTGCCATCCTATCATCTCTTATGGCAGGCAACCGATCCATGTGCTCCCTCTGGCTGAGACGGCCTTGCGGGTATTCTTTGTTACCACGTTTTGTACATAACATTATATTTTTGGGTATATATAACTTATTTTTGGGTATATAAAATGTATGCGTTTGGTACCATAAATAAATTCCTAGGAATATAGTAATTGAGTAAGAAAAAAAGTTAAAAATAATTGAGTAAAAAAATTGTATAATAAAAATAGTAACACAGTATCATTAATTAGATAACATTCAAATTAAGATAGTTACAAAATATATCAAAATACAGCAATGTAAAAAATGTTAATAGTTGTCAAGTGAAGAAAAAATGTAAAACTTGGTGTTGGAATTATTCAATAATTAAGGGGCCACACATGTAAAATTAATTGTGTTTGGACAATCTAAATAATTAAGCCAAATTAAAGTGGTCTATTTGGAAATTGGCTTAAGGGTATAATTGTCATAGAATTAATGTGTAGATACCGGAGATAATTCTAATTTGATGAGGGGCCAAATTAGAAATATCAACACATGTATAAATATGTGTATTCATTAGGGTTATGGTCCCCAACTTATACGGTCACCAAAAGAGAGGTTCTCTCTTTTTTCTCTTCTGCATCCCCATCAACAGAAAGAGAGGGACAAAGGATTCGGATTCACCTTTGTCATTAAGGGTCGTAGCAAGTTGGAAGATCGAACCCAATAAAGAGACGATCGCTTCAAGATCCATCAAGCCTAGCAATGGATTTAGGTACGCTTCCGCAATTTAATTTATGTTCTTAATCTCATGAATCGACAGGGTACAATAAATATCTAACAAGTGGTATCAGAGCCTACCTGTTTGATTTATGAGATCGAAGTTTTAGAATTTAATTTTTGTTGTTGCTAAGGAACTTTAGATCGTCGAATCTAATTTAATTTACAGTTTCAATTATTCGATCAAAGTTAAAAATTATTTCTCGAGTTTCTTTTTGACAAATCTATGAACGGGCATCATGGACTATATGAATGGATTCAACATTTGGAAAAGTTATTGCTTTGGTGCCATGTGGCACATATTCTATTATATTTGGTCTTTACTATTCGGTTAGGAAGAAGTTGTGGTACAACTTCACGTTTGTTGCACCCTTTAATGCAAGTCATGATAGCATTTTTTTATTTTTTATTTTGAGAGCATGATTAAAAGAGTTATAACTTATATTGCTTTGGTGTTGTGCTCAAGTTCAGGTTGAGGTCTTACTTTTGGTAGGAAAAAGTCTACTTTTTTTTGGGTTGCTAATAGCATAATTTATCATAGATTAAAAAAAAATTGAACCTTTTTTTTTTGACGAAAGTCCATTCACGAAGTTTGAGATGTTGCCAACAACAATGTTTTCAATATCTGTGTATTTGTTTCATATAAATGCTTCCTTTGCATAACATGTAGAGATCCTTTGGTTTATGTTTCCATGACGATAGCAAATAAGGTGATACTCAAGTAGTAAATTGTGTGGACAAAACATATTTTTCAATACCATTTAGTAGTGTTCGTCCAGTATAGCATGTCATCTTCCTTATTGTTATTAAGAAGTAAACATTTTCTTTTGCTCACAGTATTGCTATTCGTCGTCGGCATAATAATTGAACCACTTCTTTTAGATTATTTGGCTGGTCTTGACTCGTAAGAGTTTCGGATCCGATGGTTGGAATTTTGTTTATTTATTTATTTGTAATCTATAGGTTGAAATCAAATGGATTCTAATTTCTCAGGATGCAAATTGGTAATATGTATATACACATATTACATAATCAGGCTCCAATCTAATCTTTTTTTAAAAAAAGATTTTCTTTAGATATTTGAATATTTAAAGAGGAAAGAGGTGCTGATAATGCTCACTTTAGACCAAATATGTTCAGTTTGGATATATATTTTGGAGTTATCATTTTCAATTAATGTCTATGACTTTTTCTTCGATGGATATCCTAAGTAGATTATTACATGAATTTTATTATGTTGATAATGTTCATCTTAGTCAGATAAAAATTTATGTTTTAAATCATGCAAAAGATTCATATGTTTATCTTGTAGTAGATAAATTTTTGGTGTAATCTTTATAAATTATTTGATATAATCTTTTGATGCATGATATTAGTGGAATCAAATCTGTTGATTATTGATTATTTAAATTTTAAAAATATACATGTACATAAGGTTTTTTGGACATGATTCAGTTTTGTAAAATTTAGTCAACATTCAATTTTTTGGTGCCTTTTATGACTAGCAATAGTTGTCCAATATTCTAAGTAGACTCATTGAAATAAGATGTCGCCAAAGTGACCTCTCTTGCGTAGATAGTCTACGAGGGATGTCGGATGTTTGTGTGTGTATATTCATACGGGTATTAGCCGGCCCAAAGGAAGGTTAATAATTGGCCGAATTGCACATATACTTGTGGTGGTAAATGTCTGACAATTATACGGTTTACATGTGAATAATAACCCGATCCGAAGATAGGCTTATTATTTGACATGACTTATTGTCAACGTTTGATCACTACACCAAGAGTACCACTTGCAGTTAATATCACTGTCCAAAGACTTGATATTAATGATGTACTAGGTATCTTGAGATGGGGTTCAGCATTATTTGAATTTGTTTGAATATATTTTACGCTTTGGTTATTTATTAGAGCATGTTTATTTTTTTTGCTTTGTTCTCTTTACAGTTAATGTTGTTAAAATATCTGCCAATAAGATTTTAATTTTTATGTTTAATGGGATAAACTTTAAGGGCAAAAAGAAATAAATACAGTAGCTGCTAAGGGTCCAGGTCAAAAGAAACAACAATATAAAACTAAGGGTTGTTCTTTTGTGATAAGACGAGACAAATAAAGAAGAAATGTACAAAGTACCATGCATGACGTATAAAGAAAAGTACATTTCTAAATTTAGTCTGTTCTGAGGTTAATTTAGATTTAGTACCTAAAAACACGTGGTGGTTAGATTCTGGTGCTACTACCCACATTTGTGTTTATAGACAGGGTTGTCTGAGCTACCGAAGCCAATTGATGGTGAAAGATACATCTATATGGGTGATGGCAAATCGGTAGAAGAGGATGCAATAGGACATTTTAGGTTATTTTTAGGAACCGATTATTATTTGGATTTGATAGACACTTTTATTGTACCGTCTTTTAGACGAAATTCAGTTTCAGTTTCCTTAATGGACAAATCCGGTTATCATTGTTCATTTGGAAATAATAAGTTTAGTCTATCTTTAAATCCAAATATTATTGGTAACGGTTCTTTTAAGATTTATGATCACTTATATTCAGTTGAAACTATTGCAGCTTAAATGAAACCTTGCAAGTGGAGTCATATGGTACAAAATTAACAATAAATATTTTTAGCCTCATTATGACATAAGCGATTAGGTCACATCTCTAGAAATAGAGTTGAACGACTTGTATCTGATGAGATTTGGATTTTATTGACTCTATAGACTTTAATGTCTATATTAATGTGTAAAGGAAATACAGACCAAAGTTCAATTGTAAGCAGCTACTTTATTGGCTATGCTGACAAATCAAGGGGTTAATAATTATACGATCCCACACAAAAGAAAATTTTGAGACGAGAAGTGTAACAGTTTTTGAGGATGTTGAGTTTGGGGGAGAAATAAAGTCCGGATCATTATCTTTGAGAATGAATCAATTACGATTCCTACTATCACTTTTGATGATGTACAGGATTCTATACCTGTCATGATCAAGAAGTGAATTCGAAGTCTCAATAAGACAATGTCGAATTACCTCTATAAGTCGTTGCCTTAACAACAACAACGTAGCGGCACCCCATTCAAGATAAGGTAATCATTCCTAAGGAATAAACTCAACAACCTCAAGAACCGGTAATATTAAGATGGTCCACCAGAGAAAGGAGAAATATAATTTCGGATAATATTGTCATATTTCTCTAGGAACGTAAGGAAGACTGTGGATACTGGAAGATGATATAATCAACTTCCGTCAGGCCATGGAAAGTTCCAGTTCTCAAAGTGGATTGATACAATAAATAAGGAGTATAAGTTCATGCAAGACAATAATGTTTAAGAACTTGTCCCATTACCAAAAGGTATGAATCCACTGATTGTAAATGGACATTTAGAACCAAGAAGGATTCGAAGGGTCATGTGGAGAAGTATAAAGTATGTCTTGTAACTAGTGACTTTACTCAAAATTTTGGGATTGATTTTAAAGAGTTTTTCTCTTCGGTATCTTTAAAAAAAACTGCTTTAAAACAATCATAACATATGTTGCACATTTTGATCTTAAGTTACATCAAATGGATGTCAAAACGGCGTTTCTCAATGGTAACATTAACGAAACTATTTATATGGTATAGCCAGAAAACTTTGTGTCGAAAGATCCAAATAATATGGTTTGCAAATTGACAAAATTCATTTATGGACTCAAGCAAGATTCTCGTCAGTGGTACTATAAATTTTACCAAGTTGTTATCTCATTTGGTTTTGAGGTTAACGTTGTTGAAGATTGTGTGTATCACAAGTTCAGTGGAAGTAGAAATAATTTTCTAGTTTTGTACATTGATTGAAATATTTAATGCAAACCAGGTGACACCTCTCGTTAAAGGAGACAAATTTGGTCTCAAATAAGTGCCCTAAGGTTAGCCTTAAAATTAAGAAAATACAATAGATTTTTCCTTCATGATTAGTTGTAGGGAGTCTAATGTATGCACAAGTATGTACGCGTCAGGATATTGCGTACATAATTCGGATGTTAGGCGGATATTTAAGCATATATGGATGGATCATTGGGTAGCAGCCAAATTACTTAAGTAATTAATAGAGAACAAGAAATTATATGCTCTTTGTAGGAGATGGAATAATTCTGGAGATCATAAGGTATTCCGACTTCGATTTTGTTGGATGCTAACACAACAGGAGATCCAATCAGGTTATGCTGACTAATGGAGATATATTTTGGATGAGTGTCAAACATGCACTCATAATTTCTTCTACCATGAAAGTAAGATTTATAACATGCTGTGGGGTATATATTCAGGAAATATGGTTGCGAAATTGTCACAAGGCTGCGCCTACAGTACGGCGTTGAAAGACCACATAAAATTATGGTGTGACAATAAATCAGCAGTACTGTATTCCAATAACAACAGAAACTTGTATAAGTCAAAGGATATTGACATAAAATTTCTAGTTGTGAAGGAAAAAATTCAGAATGGTTATAGTGTTCATATAGCACATTAGGATAAATTCCATGTTAGCGGATCCGCTCACAAAAGCATTATCACCCAGGGTCTTTCATGAGCATACTGCTCATATGGGTGTTAATTAAGAATATGGCAATATAGTGGGAGTTTGTATTTTATGTATTTGGGTGCTATTTGGTTTTGGACACATTTATGTATTAAAGTATTTTGGATATTTATCTGATCAGATATATGAAAATTCAGTTCATTCTGTTTTTATTATGTTAAAGTATTGATCTCATTAAAGTTAAGGAGGACCAGTTGGAAATAGACATGTATTGATCACATTGCATATAATTTCCATGCTACACATCCATGATTGATCTATGTCGTTTAGCTATATTGGTATATGTGACCATTGATGGTTTAGTTACGCTATATGTGACGAAGGCCGCTTTGATCCTATGTTGATATGGTTAATGGACGAGATTTTCCGGATATACCCTAAGGATTAAGATAGCAATTTATGAGCTTACTAAGGTTAACACAATTATAAGATTACATATGTGGCCCAGTGGGAGATTGTTGGAATTATTCAATAATTAAGGGGCCACACATGTAAAATTAATTGTGTTTGGGCTATCTAAATAATTAAGTCAAATTAAAGTGGTCTATTTGGAAATTGGCTTAAGGGTATAATTGTCATGGAATTAACGTGTAGATACCGGAGATAATTCTAATTTGATGAGGGGCCAAATTAGAAATATCAACACATATATAAATATGTGTATTCATTAGGGTTATGGTCCCCAACTTATACGGCCACCAAAAGAGAGATTCTTTCTTTTTTCTCTTCTGCATCCCCATCAACAAAAAGAGAGGGACAAAGGATTCAGATTCACCTTTGTCATTAAGGGTCGTAGTAAGTTGGAAGATCGAACCCAATAAAGAGACGATCGCTTCAAGATCCATCAAGCCTAGCAATGGATTCAGTACACTTCCGCAATTTAATTTATGTTCTTCATCTCATGAATCGACAGGGTACAATAAATATCTAACACTTGGGGGATGGGTGTTTGCTCAAACGTCCATTTTTCTAATGCCAATTGAGCTAGAGTTCTGGAAATGTTCACTGGATCCCCTAAATGGATGAAGCGTTCTCTCCCATGAACTGTTGGAGTGGGTGGGGTTCCCAACCTATGTGGAGAAGATTCCGGAGTGCGACGAGCGCCGTCCGATGTCGGAGAAGCTCGGGAGTAGTTGTTACTGCTGCTGCTGCCCCAAAGGGGGTTCTGGACCAAGTCTGCCGAGTTCGGGCCGAACTCGGTCCCAGGCCGAGTTCTGGCCGAACTCGGTCTGGCCGTTCCAGGGTTTGGCTATCCAGTGCTGGTTGCCCCACACAGAGTTCTGGCCGAACTCTGTGTGTCGGGGGGCTGAAGCGGATTTCAGGATGAGTTTTTATCATTGGATTTAATCCAACGGTCCAGGTTGGTTGCGGGATTAGGGAGATATATTGAGTTTTCTCAACCCTAATTCATAATCGTATTATCGCATTGGACAACACAAGTTTGAGAGAGAAGGAGGCCAGAGTGCCATTGCAACTTCGGAGAAGAAGACGGAGGATCGAAGGTCGTTTTCGAAGGAGATCGTGTTTCGGGTAATCTCTACTCGTCGTTCTCGTTCTTCGTAGCCTTGTGATCATTGTTCTTGTCTCTGAGTGTTGTGGGGATCCGATTTGGATCGGGAGGAGTTTGTAGAGGGTGTAATTCTTCTATTCCATTAGTGGAGGCTTCTCAGGGTTGGACTCCGATCGTCCCGTGGTTTTTTCCGCAAGGGTTTTCCACGTCAAAAATTCTCTGTGTCTGCGTGGTTGTTTTTGTGTGCTTGTTTTTGGGTTCGTGCGTTGTTTGCTCGGTCCTCTCGCAGGTACTCTCCGGTTTGGGGAAAGGTTTCCGCGCTTCTTTCCCAACAGAGTGGTATCAGAGCATAGGTTTTGTTCTGGCTGATACCAACAGAGTGGTATCAGAGCTTTGGGTTCAAAGGGTGTCAGGAGTTGACAGAGGAACCAGAGAGGAGAGATGGACGCGAAGCCGGTGCGCATGGTGAACCTTAATGGCACAAACTATCATTATTGGCGGAGCAAGATGAAGGATTTGCTATTTGTCAAGAAGCTGCATCTACCCGTGTTTGCATCCGAGAGGCCCAGTGATAAATCCGAGGAGGACTGGAAGTTCGAGCACATACAGGTGTGTGGGTACATACGGCAGTTTGTTGATGAGAACGTGTACAACCACGTTGCCAATATTGAGCACGCGAAGATGTTGTGGGATAAGCTGGAATCCTTGTATGCGAAGAAGACTGGGGTAAACAAGTTGTTCCTGATCCGAACGATGATGGGTCTACGGTACAAGGATGGGACGTCTATTACGGATCACTTGAGTGATTTCCAGGGCGTGGTTGACCAGCTATCTTCTATGGGAGTCAAGTTCGACGACGAAGTTCAGGGACTGTGGCTGCTGTGTACCTTGCCAGACTCGTGGGAGACCGTACGAGTATCTATGATCGCTTCTGCTCCAGAGGGCGTGGTCAGTCTGGAGTTTGCCAAGAGCGGGGTGTTGAATGAAGAGATGCGGAGACGTTCTCAGGGCACTTCATCCACATCCCACCACTCAGAGGCACTTGTTTCAGAGAGCCGCGGAAGGGGCAAAAGCAGGGGTCCAGGTGGTGGCAGAGACAAGAGCAGGGGGAAGTCCAAGGGTCGGTACGAGGACTCAGAGTGTTACCATTGCGGTAAGAAGAGCCATATCAAGCGGAATTGTTTCGCTTGGAAGAAGGAGAAGAAGGGCGACAAGGGGAAGCAAGAAGAGAACACTACAGCGGCGGCCTCGGTACATGGAGGCAATGTGATCGTCGTAGGTGATGAGGTCATTACTAACCTCGCCTGCAATGACAATTCTTGGCTGGTGGACTCAGGGGCTTCAGCACATGTATCTCACAATAGGGCACTGTTTGCCACTTACACGACAGGCGACTGTAGCGTGTTGAAGATGGGCAACGGAGATGTGTCGAAGGCGGTTGCCATTGGAGATGTGCATTTGAGAACGAAGACGGGTGTGGTTCTTGTTCTCAAGGATGTTCGTCATGTCCCTGATATCCGTTTCAACCTGGTGTCGGTTGGAAGGTTGGATGACGAGGGATTCTTCAGTCTCTTCGGGAATAGTCAGTGGAAGCTTTCCAGAGGTTCGATGGTGATTGCCAGAGGAAGCAAGAAGTCCGGTCTCTACTATATGGAGGGGAGCGCAGAGGGGGCACAGGAGGTGAACGCAGTCAGTGACGCGTCTACCGAGTTGTGGCACAGGCGGCTCGGCCATATCAGCGAGAAGGGGATGAGCTACTTGGTGAACAGGAAAGTGATTCCGGGGCTCAAGTCTACAAAGTTGGAGAAATGCACGCACTGTTTGGCTGGGAAGCAAAGTAGGGTGTCTTTCCAGAGTCACCCAAGTTCGAGGAAGTCGGCGTTGCTCGAGTTGATTCACTCGGATGTCTGCGGTCCTATGAAGGTAAAATCTCTTGGTGGTGCTTCTTACTTTGTGACTTTCATTGATGACTGTTCAAGGAAGGTTTGGGTCTATGCCTTAAAGACCAAGGATCAGGTGCTGCCTACTTTCAAGGAGTTTCAGGCCTCCGTTGAAAGGGAGACGGGCAAGAAGTTGTGTGTTCGGTCCGACAATGGCGGCGAATACATCGGTCCCTTTGATGCGTATTGCAGAGAGCAAGGGATACGACACCAGAAGACTCCGCCAAAGACACCTCAGCTCAATGGTGTAGCGGAGCGCATGAACAGGACACTGATGGAGAGGGTGCGGTGTTTGCTGTCAGAAGCAAACTTGCCGGGCAGTTATTGGGGTGAGGCTCTTCTCACAGCTGCTTATATTATTAATTTGTCTCCTAGTGCTCCTTTGCAGGGTGATGTGCCTGACAAAGTATGGTACGGCAAAGAGCCGTCATACAATCACCTGCGGGCGTTTGGTTGTAAAGCCTTCGTGCATGTACCGAAGGACGAGAGGACCAAACTTGAGCCGAAGACGAGGCGATGCGTCTTTGTCGGCTACGGTCGGGATGAGTTTGGCTATAGACTCTACGACCCAGTGGAAGGAAAGCTCTACAGAAGCAGGGACGTGGTGTTCGTCGAGGATCAGACCATGACCAACACTCAGGACTCCGAGACGCCTTCTGAGGCTGAGGAATTGCCTGAGTTAGAGTCATTTCGCTTCGAGCAGTTTCCAGAGGACATCGCGGAGGATCCAGTTATGGGGGAGCCGGTACATGGAGTTGCTCCCAACCTTGATCATCAGCCTGCTGATGGTGGTCAGGGTGTCCCTCAGGAGGATGAGCATGCCGGAGAGGTAGTTCCTGAAGGGGAGGAGGCTGTCGGTATACAGCCAGCACCAGTGGCTCCACTGAGAAGGAGCAACAGGGATCGTCGACCATCTACGAGATACTCGCCGGATGAGTATGTGCTACTGACTGACGGGGGAGAGCCCGAAAGTTTCGCAGAGGCTATGAAAGACGAACACAGGCAGGAGTGGATGGTGGCTATGCAGGAGGAGATGAGTTCCTTGCACACCAATTCTACTTATGATCTGGTGCGGTTGCCAAAGGGCAAGAAGGCTTTGAAGAATCGATGGGTGTTCAGAGTGAAGCAGACGGATGATGCTACTCGCCCTCGATACAAAGCGAGGCTGGTAGTCAAGGGCTACGGTCAGCAAAAAGGCGTGGATTATGATGAAATCTTTTCGCCTGTCGTCAAGCATTCGTCTATTCGGGTAGTGCTAGCATTAGCAGCCAGTTTCGACTTGGAGGTCGAGCAGATGGATGTGAAGACGGCGTTCCTCCACGGTGATCTTGAGGAGGAGTTGTACATGGAGCAGCCAGAGGGATTCTGTGAGAAGGGCAAGTCACATTTGGTCTGCCGGTTGAGGAAGAGCTTGTATGGTCTGAAGCAGGCTCCGAGGCAGTGGTACAGAAAGTTCGAGTCGTTTATGGGGGAGCATGGTTATGCACGGACGACGTCGGATCATTGTACATTTGTGAGGTACTTTGCCGATGATGATTTTATCATCTTATTGCTCTATGTTGATGATATGCTATTAGTGGGTCGGAATGCCACTAGGATAGCGGAGTTGAAGTGCCAACTGGGCACGGCCTTCTCTATGAAGGATTTGGGCGCAGCGAAGACTATTCTTGGGATGGAGATCAGCCGAGAGAGAGAGTCCAAGCTGCTACACTTGTCCCAAAAGAAGTACATTTATCGGGTACTTCAGCGTTTCGGGATGGACGGGTCAAAGAAAGTGAGTTCCCCCCTCGCGGCTCACTTTAAGTTCACTGAGGAGCAGTGTCCATCTACCGAGGACGAAAAGGAAGATATGGAGCGGGTTCCATATGCTTCAGCTGTGGGAAGCCTTATGTATGCCATGGTGTGTACGAGGCCAGATATTGCTCATGCAGTTGGTACGGTTAGCAGGTATCTTTCGAATCCTGGAAGGGTACACTGGAGTGCGGTCAAGTGGATTCTACGATATCTTCAGGGTACTGCTGGTTGGAGACTTTCCTTTGGTGGTGACGAGCCGAAGCTGGTTGGATATACCGACGCTGATATGGCTGGAGATGTAGATACGAGGCGATCGACTTCAGGCTACGTGATGATGTTTGCGGGAGGAGCAGTGTCGTGGCAGTCGCGGTTGCAGAAGTGTGTTGCCTTGTCGACGACAGAGGCAGAGTACATTGCGGCGACGGAGGCTTGCAAGGAGCTGTTGTGGATGAAGAAGCTGTTGCAGGAAATGAGACTGAAGCAAGAGCAGTATACTTTGCTTTGCGACAGTCAGAGTGCTATCCATCTTGTGAAGAATCAGACGTTTCATAGCCGGTCCAAGCACATCGAGACTCGGTATCATTGGATACGGGATATGGTTGAGAAGAAGGACGCGGAGCTTGAGAAGGTGCATACAGATGACAACGGAGCTGATATGTTCACGAAGATTCTACCAAGGGGGAAGTTTGAGTACTGCAGGCAGATCGTCGGGATGACGACGTCCTCTCCATAGTTGTGAAGGGGGAGATTTGTTGGAGTGGGTGGGGTTCCCAACCTATGTGGAGAAGATCCCGGAGTGCGACGAGCGCCGTCCGATGTCGGAGAAGCTCGGGAGTAGTTGTTACTGCTGCTGCTGCCCCAAAGGGGGTTCTGGACCAAGTCTGCCGAGTTCGGGCCGAACTCGGTCCCAGGCCGAGTTCTGGCCGAACTCGGTCTGGCCGTTCCAGGGTTTGGCCATCCAGTGCTGGTTGCCCCATACAGAGTTCTGGCCGAACTCTGTGTGTCGGGGGGCTGAAGCGGATTTCAGGATGAGTTTTCATCATTGGATTTAATCCAACGGTCCAGGTTGGTTGCGGGATTAGGGAGATATATTGAGTTTTCTCAACCCTAATTCATAATCGTATTATCGCATTGGACAACACAAGTTTGAGAGAGAAGGAGGCCAGAGTGCCATTGCAACTTCGGAGAAGAAGACGGAGGATCGAAGGTCGTTTTCGAAGGAGATCGTGTTTCGGGTAATCTCTACTCGTCGTTCTCGTTCTTCGTAGCCTTGTGATCATTGTTCTTGTCTCTGAGTGTTGTGGGGATCCGATTTGGATCGGGAGGAGTTTGTAGAGGGTGTAATTCTTCTATTCCATTAGTGGAGGCTTCTCAGGGTTGGACTCCGATCGTCCCGTGGTTTTTCCCGCAAGGGTTTTCCACGTCAAAAATTCTCTGTGTCTGCGTGGTTGTTTTTGTGTGCTTGTTTTTGGGTTCGTGCGTTGTTTGCTCGGTCCTCTCGCAGGTACTCTCCGGTTTGGGGAAAGGTTTCCGCGCTTCTTTCCCAACATGAACTACCACTCTTCTCATCTCCTAAAGAAATCATCATTCCCTCTGCTCCCTTAAATCGTCTGCCTATTCATCGGGCACACCACCACCACCACCACCACCACCACCACCGTATCGTCAACTCTCGCGAACGACCCACTGCGTCCTCCTCGCCACTCTACCTTCGCCGCTTGGACCCACGACCGACCCTCGTGCGACATCGGTTCCCGTCGCCGCCCCAACACCAAGGCTCTGCACTGCCTTCCTCAGCGCTGGAGATCCCGACTTCACATCCTCTCGCGTCACTGGAATCGACCTGAACTGCACGCAAGGGGTCATGACAACTGATGGTCCCGAGCCATCCCTTGCTGCTCCTCCTGGAGGCGCTGAAGCCCCTGCTCCCCATGATGACGGCATTGAGGTCGACTCGACCTCGAGGCAGAACCTCTCCTTCATGTCAGAGAGAGCTAGAGTGTGGCAGAGAGAGAGACAGAGTCGATCGAGAGAGAGAGAGAGAGAGAGAGAGAAAGAGAGAGAGAGAGAGAGAGAGAGAGATGGTCGTAAGAGAGACCGTCGGTCGGGATGTGTTCCAAAAACTTTGATGCCAAAAATCGTAAATATGTGAACTTTTGTTTAATTTTCTTTAATAGGTACAAAAAAAAAATCTACCTATTTGTTAGGGAATAGATTTTCTATGGACAAATTCTATAGGCACTCCATATTTTACTCCAGGACAACCTTATTTAGGACAACTCAATTTAGTATATTTTTTACTCAGAACAGTCCCAAATTTACTTTGGACTGCCCAACCGCCTTTAGGACTGCGAATGAAGTTGGCAGTCCTAATATAAAGTAAGATTGTCCACAAAGTTGGCAGTCCTACTTTATGTTAGGACTGCCAACTTTGTTGACAGTCCAAATCCAAACTACTCAAATCCTTCAGTCCAAATCCAAATATATGGACTTCCCTCAAGTAAAAATTTGGAGTGGCAAATTTGTAAATGAATTGAAAAAATTGGAATGTCCTCAAGTAAAACTTGAGGTGCCAATAGAATTTACCTTTCTATGTTTCATGGATATATAATTTATCTAGGTATTCATTATTTTTGGAAATAAATTTTAATTGGATAAACCAAACGGAGGAATAATATTCAATTCTAGAAAATTTTGCCTGTATAAAACTTTCCGCATACCAAACGCCCCTTATAGTAATTTCATTTGGAGGCTCTCCTGTATTTCCTAAAGAAGAAGATGAATCATGTGCGGGCAAATAAGTATTATTTTCTTAAAGCCCCTCCAACATTCCATAATTACAACTTAAAGCCTTGAACCTTACAGTAATTATAAACTTAAACCTAACTTATAATATATATATATATATACACACACACACACATGCGTTACACGTAAAATAATTCTCATTCTTTTAGATATTGTTAAAAAATTATTTAAATATTTAAATATATTTAAATTAAATTTGCTATTTATGTTTATGGTTTAATTAGAATTTGTTATAGATTTATTTATATTTTAATTATAATTGTTATGGATATATTTGAATAAAAGAGATGATATATGTGAATAAAAGAGAGTTTTATGTGCAAGAGAAGAAAGGAAGTTACTTTTTAAATTTTTATTTCCCATACGATTTTTTAATTAATTGGTTGATGATTTACAAACAACTAATATGGTTCACTTTTGAGCCATTTCTAATTCGCATTACAATCGTAGAGATGTATGAACAAGAAACTATTAATTGAATAAATTTGTGAATAAATTTTGTATATGTATACTTATATTATTTATTAAAATTTATAATTTCAAAATTATTCCTAAATATTAAATATTTACAAAACTAAATTAGAAATTATTATATATCTCCTATATTAGAAAATATTTAAATTGCAAATATCTACATAAAATTTGTTAGGTTCTCTTGGATTATATTTTGACTTGAGGATGTAGCAAGAATATGTGGGTTTCCTATTTAGTTGTCAAATTCACACAATTTGACAAAAGGAGTAAAGACAAGTACCACATGTACAATTTTTCATTATTGTTTCTGTATTTATCTTATAACGTGTTTTAGTTAGAGTTGTTGTATATAACAAGTATTTGCAGTACACAACATCATCTAAATCCAAAATCACTTTATAAAGTGTACACAACAATTATGAAACTGGAAATTGCTGAGAAACCCAATTTCGGAGTTGGGTTGTATGAAAAATCCACCCGCATGATGGGTTTTATGAAATGTCCAGAATTATATAATTCCACGTCAAGTATTCAAAGATTCCCTTTAGATGCTCTGTATTTACAAAATTAATACCATAACTACCCCTCCGCACAAACTCAGATCTGGATTGCGATTCTCTTCTTCTTCTTCTTCTTCTTCACGAGAGATCCGAATTCCATTGCTTTCATCTTCAGCAGAGATCGCAAAGATCGTTCGTAGTTCACCATGCTTTTTTTTTCAGTCGAACTCCGATCATCGCTCATCTTCTTCTTCTTCTTCTTCTTCTTCTTCTTCTTCTCCGACAATTAGGTCAATTATGGAGAGAAGATCTTCTTCTTCTTTTCCATAAGAGTTAGCATCGTTTTGAAAGAAAGAACGAAAACTCTTGAATCTTTATTCATGTCAAATTTCTTTCCACAAAACAAAAAAAACGAAAAAATTAGGTTGCTGTCAACTGTTCTCCGTCGATATCACACGAAGAAGTCATTCTCCTGCATTTTTAACAAGGAGAATGCCATTCTCCGTATTGAATGGCATTCTCCGTGTTTCTAACACGGAGAATGGCCATTCTCCTGTGTTTTAACATTTGAATGACCATTCTCCGTGTCATTTAAAACGGAGAATGTCATTCTCCGTGTTATTTAGCACGGAGAATGGCCATTCTTCGTGTAATTTAGAAACGGAGAATGCCATTCTCCGTACTAAATTACACGAAGAATGGTCATTTTCCTACGTTTTAACACTGGGAATAACCATTCTCCGTTTTAATTAAGACGGAGAATGCCATTCTCCGTTTTATTTAACACGGAGAATGACATTCTCCGTTTTATTTAACACGAAGAATGGCATTCTCCGTGTTTCTAACACGGAGAATGGCCATTCTCCTGCGTTTTAACACTGGAATGACCATTCTCCGTGCTAAATTACACGAAGAATGGCCATTTTTCGTAACACGGAGAATGACATTCTCCGTGTTTCTAATACGGAGAATGGTCATTCTCCTTCGTTTTAACATTGTAATGACCATTCTCCGTGCTAAATTACACGGAGAATGGTCATTCTCCGTGTAAATTAAGACGGAGAATGACCATTCTCTGTGTAATTTAGCACGGAGAATGGCCATTCTCCGTGTAAATTAAGACGGAGAATGCCATTCTCCGTGTTACTAACACAGAGAATGACTATTCTCCGTGTAAATTAAGACCGAGAATGACATTCTCCATGTTACTAACACGGAGAATGACAACCCTCATGCAAAATTAACATTTTTCGTGTTCTAACACGGAGAATGACCATTCTCCTGCATTTTATGGTCATTTGAAACTTTAAAGTGCCATAACTTTTGACTGGGAGGTCGAAACGAGGTCCGGTTTATCCCAAAACGAGCGTATCTTCGAGGAGGCTGAAAGTAACCGCTTCTCCGTTAGACGGTCTTCCGAAATTTTAGAATCGCAAAAAAATGATGTTTTGACCTCCGTTTTAGCACTTTTGTCGTTTGTCTCGGTATTTCCGAAATTTTTCGACGAGTTTTTGAAGATTTTTGAGGAGAAAACCTAGATTCGAAAGTGAGCAGCGTATGGAAGAAGATGAAGTATCGAAACATTTTTTTAAGAGTAGTTTCGTGGGTGTTTTCAATAAATTAGAAGGAAGGGCAAAAAGGTCATTCGGAACCCTCTTTATATTTTTTTTGCTAATTCTGGACACGCGATG
Organism: Iris pallida; assembly: GCA_029216955.1. Taxonomy (NCBI): domain Eukaryota; kingdom Viridiplantae; phylum Streptophyta; class Magnoliopsida; order Asparagales; family Iridaceae; genus Iris; species Iris pallida. The sequence goes on from JANAVB010037020.1 coordinate 7,069,889, forward strand.
AAATTTTATTGCGCGGTGGGTTCTTCATAAAAATTTTTCGTTTTTTGGGCATTTCATAAATTTCTCCATTATGAAAAACAGTAACTTTCAAACAATAATGTCAAGTTATTCAAATCCAAATCACTTTATAAAGTGTCACAAAAGCGGAGTCAGTATACGCCTATACAAAATCTATAGATTCATTTATTTCATCCGGTCAATAAGCAGCACAATTAGAACCATCCTCAATTGCCACTGCGTCAAAAGTGTCAAATCCACAACCTCCAGACAAACAGCTAATCGAGCAACAAAAAAAGGAGCATAGTCTCTTACATAACCTATATATACAAAAACAAGTCAATTCAACATAAAATTCAAAATGAATGGAATAATAAAAGTGACAAACTAACAAGTAGTATAAAAATGCAGTTTATGATTAACACAAAATATCCTTACACCTCAATTTATACTAGAGTTCAAGTCAACATCAATGGAATCAAGAGAAACTAAACTATGAGGTTCATTGACTGGAATAAAAATACTGGGTGCAGGGGCGGATCCAGAAGTAGGGTGGGTGGGCTGAAGCCCCACCCAAAAAAAAAATTACATTTTTTTCTATACAATTTTTTTTGCTTTTTCTTTATATGGATTTATCTACTTCCAGCCCACCCAAATTTTTGCCTGTCCATCCCAACTATAATTTCTGGATCCGCCCCTGACTGGGTGGCGCTTGGGCCACTTGGTAAATGACTAAGGGTGACTTGGCTTTGGTTGTATTTCCGTGTGCTAGCAAAATGTTGAGTGACATGTCATAGTTACATTTCATCAGACGATATTTTCATGGTGAATAAAGAACACCTATTTTGGCGGAGAATTTAGGTCGATGATTCCTACAACGGCCACCCAACCCCCAGAGTTTCTAATCCATGTTATCAAAGTCGCTAACAACTCCTCCCTGGTCCCCTATTAAAATTTCGGACAAACTGCGTTAACTATTCCTATGTTTTACATTCATTACAGAAACTATCCATACTTTTACATGGATCACTTATATTTTCTACAGAAACTTATATCACCGACTACCCTTATGTTTTATAAATTTTATAAAGGAGAGAGGTGGTTAGTGTAATTATTTTAGAAATAGAGGAAGTCTTTGTAATACTAATAAAACATAGGGGTCACTGTATTTCTTTCTAAAATATAAAACACAAACTAATTCCAATCTGTAGACATATATTTGCATGCATACCATAGTAAGATCCAAAACAAGAATCTAAATGGTGTTACTTTGAAAATAAAACCATCGAGTGGGTGAGTTCCCAACCTATATGGAGAATACCATAGAATACGACGAGTGTCATCCGTGTGTCCAAAAAGCTTGGAAAGTGTGTCAAGGAAAATGTGGCTATAGAATGTGTCAAAGGAAGTGTATCCCCATAGCATTATTGTTTGGTATGTGGCAAGTTCATGGGTCGGCGGGAAAGTTTGTTATAATCTTCCTTGGGCCTTTGACTAAACAGGTTCGAGTAGGCCGACGTGGGCTGGCCCAATTGAGTTCTTGAGAGTGGACTGTTGTACCCTGTCACTTCCTCGGGGATCAAAAATAGGAGGGAATGCAAGTCTTTCTTAGCCTAATCTACTAGAAATTATTCAGTTGAGCCGAACTTACCGTACATCTTGGTTTTCCTTTACTTGATGGCATTTGATGAAAAGGACCTCATATGCATGACTACATAACATCATGGAGGAGAATCAAGGTACAAAGTGAGCCCGGCTCACCGAATAATTTCTCCTAATATACATGAAGGACAATTTAAACATATTGCTAGCAAATAGTAAGGAAATAACATGAACTCAGACATTTATGATGACCATCCTAAAGCCTTTAACAACCAGCAATAGTTCAAGCATGGACCACAAGTTACTACTGTTTATAACGATTCCTCGACGGATCCTTCCTGGAGATGGCGAAATACGAATTTTCTTTTCCGCGTGTGTTTGTATGCCGAAACTATATTCATTAATAGCGTTTGGTCGATGGTTGTGAATATAAAGTTTCTTAATAACGCTTAAATGACCCAACCATATTTCTAGCTGTTACAAAACACGCAAGTTTCACTTCCTAAATCCATACTCTGTACCAAAACAAACCAGTCCTCTTCGGAGAGGAAGAGATGGACATGGCAATTCACATCTTCTATGTTCTTTGACCTCAACCTTCTCCTCGAGGTGCCAGTCATGAACCAGCTTCTTCCATTTCTATTCTGGTTCTTGAACTTGCTCATCACCATAGCTCTCTCCCGCGCTAGAAACTTAACAATACCACCTTCTCCAGGTACCTACTTCTTACCGAGATCAGTAATTTTCCTAACTCTTGCGTCTCGGGCTTCCTATATCAGTAGAATTTCCATATATCAGTGACGGAAATAGCGACGTAAATTTATACTATATTTTACATAATATATCAGTAGCTAGTCAGTCGGTATTCCGTCGCTGAGTAGCGACTTTTCTTTACCTCCGTCGGTAATATCAGTCGCTAATTAACAGTATTTTTTGTAGTATAAGAACAAAGATTGTAAAATTCTCAATTATTTACAAAAAGTATCACATTTGCAAGATTACTCTAGCATTGTTGGTTTGAATGCAGTCGGGAAAATTCTGGGGCAAGATGAGCAAGCACACTTAGACAGAGACTCTGTTCTCGTTGTAGTCTTTGTGTCCGTTTTTGTGGCTTTGATCATACTATCAGCATGTTGCGCCTTCTATTTTTGGCAAAGGACGGGCCTAGTTTCCGATTGGAACAAAGTAGGAACCACAGGTATTCCCTACACTTGTACGCATTGCCTTTCAGAGTTCATCGAACCCCCCCCCTCCATTCGATGCCGGCGTTACTTTTCTGGCAACGTTTCCATCCCTTAGGTACCTCCGGAGGGCAGCCAGCCGGTCCGATCCTGAACCACTTCAATCCGATGAGCATAAGAGGGTCGATTCCGGAGGTCGAGTACAGGCTGATAGAAGCAGCGACCAACGGCTTCAGCGAGAACGATATCTTGGGGAGAGGAACGGTCGGATGTGTGTACAAAGCTGGCTTCAACCTTGGTGCTTCCGTTGCAGTGAAGAAGTTAGATGCCAAAGAGACGTACTGTGAAAACGTGTTCGAGGTATTATTCACAAAAAAAACAAAACTAGATTGTGCTTGTTCGACAATATTGATTTTATTAATGGATGATGTGAAAAGCCATATCCGTACAGAAGAAGGAATCTGTATCCGTATCGGAGAAGGAATCCGTACCAATATAGGAGATACGATAAAAGATAGACTTGAATCTAATCATATCTCAACAAACTCGTCGCTATGATAAATTGCAGAATGAGATGTCCGTGCTGAGTAACACCACGCATCCGAATATAGTCTCCCTGCTGGGCTACTGTGTCCATTCGGGGACACGGTTTCTCGTTTATGAGTTGATGCAAGGAGGATCCTTGGAGAAGCAGTTGCATGGTACTTCCTTTATTCACTCGGTTTCCCATTCACAAGTGAAACTGATGAACTATATTGCCTCTTCTGCTGATATTCTTAGGACCATCAAGAGGAATGGCCTTGACTTGGAACATCCGCGTGAAGATTGCACTCGACGTGGCAAGGTTCAGATTGATCTTAGCTTCAAAACTGCAACTGGCTACTAAAATTGACAAACATGTTTATTTGCATTCTCTAACTTGTAATTAACAGAGGACTAGAGTATCTTCATGAGCATTGTAGCCCGCCGGTGATTCATAGAGATCTAAACTCGTCTTCTATACTTCTAGCTTCGAATAATAATGCTAAGGTACTACTGATATCTATATAGGTTAAATTACAACTTGATACCCTCGTCTATTACAAATGTTCAACTTGATACCCTCAACTTTGATAGGCGTCAACTTGATACCCTAAAATTTAAAAATGACCAAATTGCCCCTGCCCCCTCCTCTTTCTCTCCCCCCTCCCAGCCGATTGCACCTCCTCGACATCTGCATCACCCCCGTGCCGCACCCCCAAGCCCCCCCCCCCCCCCCCCCCTCTCTCTGCCGCACGCGGATTGCTCGTCCACCACTGCAGGCAGAGAGAGAGGGGGGTGGGGTTGGAGGCGCGACGTCAGGGGGGTGTACAGCCGTCGAGAGTGGTGGGGCACGACGCTTGGAGGGAGGCGCGTAGGGGTGCAGCCGCCGGAGGGGGCGCGATGCTGGAAGGGGGGCCGCGGGGGTGTAACCACCGGGAGGGAGAGGGAGAGGGAGAGACGAGGGTAATATGGTAATTTTTAATTTTTAGGGTATCAAAGTTGACACCTATCAAAGTTGATGGTATCAAGTTGAAAAACTGGAATACTTGAGGGTATCAAGTTGTAATTTAGCCATATATATATATATATATATATTTTTTTTCTTCTTTATATATATATATATATATATATATATATATATATATATATATTCGTGTAGCCAATACTTCTGTACCATTCTTGTTTAGATATCTTTCTCTTTGATTTGCACTGCTTGCTTATATGTAGATATCAGGTTTTGGGCATGCTGTTGCTGGCGGAAGCGAGAACGGAAAGAGCAGGAAGAAACGTTCATCTATTCGTGGTTACGAAGCTCCCGAGTACCTTGCAAATGGTATCAACAGAGAACAAACTATGTATATCTAGTCTCAATTGAAGTTTTGTTTCCTAATATGGAACTTTGGAAGCAAAATGTTGATGCTGTTGGTGAAGATGATCAACATTAGTTTGTTCGTTCCAGGCGAACTCACCGAGAAAAGCGATGTTTACGCGCTTGGGGTGGTGATGTTGGAGCTTCTGGTGGGAAGAAAACCGGTCGAAGAACTAGCCGGATCTCAGTGCCGGTCCTTCACCGCATGGGTAGTGTTCTGAATTGGGGAAGGACTCACTCATGTGATCATTTCAAGATGTGCTTATTTGCAAGTATCATACATTAGTTAATCAAGCAACCCTTGATACTTGCATGCAGGTCCTGCCACAGCTTGCGGACCGAGACAGGCTCCCCGATGTAGTAGATCCAGTGATCAGAGGAACAATGGATTTGAAGCATTTGTGCCAAGTAAGGAAGAGTTATCCGTAACTAATTGTTACAGTTTTGAGTGCCCATGGTTATCCTACCCATAGATAACTAGGAGCTCGGGACTCTGAAAACTCGTGTTCGTGTCGTGTGTCGGAGACACATGACAGACGACACGGACATTCCAAAATACACCGTCGTTTTCGCAAACGCTTGATATATAACTACTAGAAAGCTTCTAGGCAGGACTAGAACGTTTTTCAAATAGTGCCATAGCTAACTAGAATGGGACTGGTTTTGTAGGTAGCTGCCATCGCTTCGCTGTGTGTCCAACCAGAACCAAGTTACAGGCCATTGATGAAAGATGTTGTGTACTCTCTCATTCCCCTTGTACCCGAAGAGCTAGGAGGGTCATCAAGAATTACAGAATCAAATCCTTGAGCAACATCAAGAGCTAGTGTAGTTCTTATCGACTACATATTATTGTTCATTCGTATCAATAAGTTTCTCAAGCCTCCTCGAACATAGATTAGTTCCTTGGTGGTCCGAGTCTAGGCATGTATGTCCTTTGCTCGACGACAAGTTATTTCGAACCAGAAGAGGGGTTTTGTATCTTCTTCTATCGAGTCTCACACAAAATAAGGCTAGCCGAGCTCAGAGGCTTTGCAATAAGGTTGAGTTCAGAGGAACTTCCTGTGATCATTGGAGTTGGTTACAAGCTCAACATGCACATTGCTTCTTTGCATTATAAGCGCTATATATTCTTGTACAGATTCAAGGAAATGTAAACAATTTTTCTTACCTGTAATGTCTGAATTATATTCTAGTTAGAATGCTATGCTGCGTCAGTCTGGGTAACTCAGAGCAGGGCCGGCCCACGGGGTTGGGTTGTCTTATCCGGAACATAGTTTTGGTTGCCCACTGACCTTATTATAAGTCGATCATATAGGGTCACCCGCGACCTAGACCTCTATTGGGATCACGCTGAGCCTGGGGGTTGCCCTAAGCAGAGGGGATTGTCCAAGTCCGAAGTCTTGTCTGGCTTACCTCAGGGTACTTCCAAAAAACTGATAAGCACATATATTTGTTTGTCAAGCAACATTAAGGGGTATTGAGCATGGGAGTTTTGAGATTAAAGGTTGGTTAACTCCCACACCATGTTGCAATAACAAGAGATGATGACACATAATCTACCCAAAATACATCAACAGAATAAGAACAAATAATTCTTACCAGACTCATCCTTGAATCTCTCTCACAAGCCTCCTTCGATCTCTCCCTCTTACAAGTTGCATTTGTTGTATTATAGTTCTATTACCTCCAATTAGTTGATAAATCGTAGAGTAATGCTATTTGTACCTCCAAATTGTCCCTTCAAATCATCCATGTTTATGTGGCAGCTGACGTGGCAAATAATATTATGTGTCATCTAACATGGCAGCTGACATGACAAATTTTAACCCAAAAAATTAATTACCCAATTTTTTTCATGTTAATATGTTAATATTAATGCTAATGTTAATATTAATGTTAATATTATTATTAAGGTTAATATTAATTTTATGTTAATATTGATGTTAATAATGTTGTTAATGTTAATATTAATATTAATGTTAATGTTAATTTTAATTTTAAAATCTGCATGTCAGTTGTCACATTAACATGCCACGCAGTTGTCACATAAGGAGGAATGGTTTGGAGGAATAATTTGGAGGGACAAATAGCATTAGTCTAAATCGTAATATAAGCACCCCTCAAATGTTCCAAATCTGGATAGATCCAGACCATGGAAAGTATGTAAACAAATTTGTTCCGTTCGAGAAAAAGGTTCGAATAGAAATTCCGGTCTTGCCAACCAAAATTCCGAAAAAGCATCAAAAGTGCGCACAAATAGTTGTTGGAAAAACCAAAACTCGTGTTTGAAAAAAGGTAAATATATTAATAAAAAATCAGGCTACATCATACAATCATACATCACTTAAATATGCCTCATAAACGATACTTCCGATTCAATATTATGGATCACCCAAATAGGGACAGTAGCTTGACCTTCAAATATACGAAAATTGCGCTCCCTCCATACATATAGATACAGCTTGGACGGCTCATTTCTGAGTTGTTTCAAGCCGTATTATAAAGAATATATATATAATCTCAAATCTACAGTATATATATAATCTCAAAACTACCATAAATTTGTTTCATTTATTTTCGTAATATTTTTATTTTAATTTGATTATTAAAAATATCCAAAACAAATAATGGGTTGTGGCCTTATCATCAAGGGCCTTAATTATTTTTTAAGGAAATATTTTTCTAAATAAATGGCCCATTATACAAATTATTTTGGGCCTTAGTGTATTTTCGGCGGCACAAATCCGGCTCGTCATCAGCCCGAATGTAGGTGGGCCAGCACCAACACGATAACCGATCATTCCATTTGTGGTGTTGTACCTCCCATATAGACTGAATGCAGTTACATTGTTATGTTATGCCAAACTAAGGGTCCGTTTGGATATGTTTTCTGAAATTTTGCTCTGAAAATAATTTTCTGAGAGTAAATTATAAAGTTGTTTTCTAAATATAAAAAATTTAAGCTTGTGTTTGGTTACTTTCTTCTTGAAAAATAGTTTTTTTAATTTTTTTTTCAAGATTATGTTTGGTAAAATAATTTGAGAATATACTTTGTTTGATAAAATTTTGTGTTATATTTTCTGTGTGTGTCCTGTTCTGTGTCGTGTCATGTCACAGTGTCCCAAAACCCTAATCCTAATTTCTTCCATGGGCATCAGTAGCAGTCATGTCCTCCGCGGCGACCCCCGCACCCTCGGCCTCATCCGTCGATGTCGCCGCCGAGGAGCACGAGGACCTCGTCCTCCTCCGCCGCCTTCGGCCCCGGCCTCAGCCATGCGACCGAACGCGACATCCCCACCACCCCCATGTCAGAAGCGACCGATGAGTGAGAGCGCTACGCCTCAGTGACTTGCGAAGCGCTACGGACAGAACGAAGCAGCCAATTGCTGGCTCTGAATAACAAGCCCAGGAACCCCGACCCCGAAGAATGTCAAGGAACCCCGACTCCGTCGCCTCCAGCCCCGGCCTCAATCGTGCGGCATCCCCTAAACTTTTTTTTGCTACAACTTGATACCTTGATTTTTTTTTTTTTTTGGGGAAAATAATGCCCCTACTCAAAACTAAATACTACCCCCATACCCCCTCCGACCCACTCACCCTCTCGCACCCCTTCCAGCCACCTCGACCACCCCTCCCCCCGGCCTAGCATCCCTCCGCCTCCCACCCCGCCTCTCCCCCCCACAGCTGCCCCCATCGCGCCACCCTGACCACCCCCTCTGGTCGTCCCTCCCCCCACCCACCGGTCCTGCCTCCCTCCGCGACTCCGCCACCCCCTCCCCCGCTAACCCCCTTCTCCAGCCTGTTAGGCCTCGTCCCGCTCAGTCAATCGGAGGAATCGAAACGCCGATGGCGTTTGGACTTAGCCATACAACGGCTTGTTCGAAGACCCGCTCGATCGAGGCGACTCCTCGCTCAAATGGGTGGCTTCAGTGAACTTGCCTCAGCTTGGCCTTCGCACTAATAAAACAAAAGTTTTCAAATGCACGAGTAGGCTTGATAATAAAAGAGACGAACTCACATAGCTAAGGGAATAATCCCAACTTGGGTTGAACTGAGTTAGAACATAAAAAAGGTCCCCCGGTCGGCTTAAAGGTGTTGCACGATAGCTTTCAAAATGACACTCGATCCTTCATCGCGTGGCTTGGGAGAAGGAAAGTTGGTTTTTAGTTGCCATGAAGTTAAGAACTTAGCCTAAGTCATAGGCGTCGTCCGCATGGATGCTTGATAAAGCATGCACGGTCCCAACGTCTAAGGCTTAGCAATGCCTTTGCTCGCCCCACGGGTTAGCTGCATTGCACATCTTGTGGCATAAGTCTAGGCACCCAAATAACTTGGTGGTTCAAGTCGAACGCATGCACGATACATTCCCTCGAGGAAAAGCTTGACGCAGCCTTTGCTCGTCAAGTTGTTGCACAATTAAGTTAGACAAGTTATGTCGGTCGATCGATGTCATTCCAAGCACTGTCCCGCTCTTTCTGTGGTTGTCAAAGTCGCTTAGTCCCACGATCTCAAGGCTCGTCGTATACTGTATGACTTAGGCGATAGTGTTGCACAGAACGTAAGTCGGTTTACGGCACGAGCCACGGTTGGTTCAATGGAAAGTTAGCCACGATTTATTGGCACATAAAGAACACGTTTTATACAAGTTATACTTAAAGGCTATGAATTATCCATTCATGAGTTAAGTCAATAAGAGTATGGAAACACTGAAAATATATTGGGACTGTAGGTCAGTCGTCGAGAAGGAAACATGTCAGGACTGTAGGTCAGTCGATGAGAGTCGGGACTGTAGGTCAGTCGCCGAGAAGGAAACATGTCGGGACTGTAGGTCAGTTGCTGAGACAACCCTGGTTTGGGCTCTGGAAAAGAAGTATGATAAGTAAAAGAAGTAAAGCTAAGGAAGCTAAGTTGTGACGATTAGGCCATGCATTTACGTTGAGTTTAGGCGTTCTCGTAGGTGTGTGGTCATGGACAACTTGTCGACAAGGTTTCGCGCCCTCGATTTGGAAACCTGGGGCCACAGGACCGTATCAGCCTAGGAGGGGAGCAAGGTAGTTAGGCAAGAACACGTCGCTGGTGATTTGAGGACTTGAGTATGACTAACTACCCTTAGCTGCAAGGGCCTTGTTTTGCACCACCAACATGTCCAAGATGGCTTGAATTGCCAGTGATCTTTCATATAGTCAAGTTGACGTGTTGAGCGGCAATCCACATGCACGGTGTCGGTCGAATCAAAGAAAGAGCAAGCATAGCACGAATGAAGTAAAGATGGTATGCACGATTGCATCACAAGTCTTAAGAGGCCTAAGATTTGGCTATAGCAAGGACACGTGCTTCGGCACGAATGTGGCGTCGAGTATTAAGTCGATGATATAGAGTTGCGTAAGTCGGAATTGAGTCGTCCCGAGTTAAGTCGAGAAGGGCTGTAAGGCAAGTCTGGTTAAGTCACACTACCAGAATAAAGTCATTTTAGCGACGCCTAAAGACGTCGCTAAAACGCCTAACGACGTCAATAAACTAGTTTAGCGACGTATTTAGCGACGCTTTTCTCTTGTCGCGGAAACCTTAGTCGCTGTTTGTGTAACTCCACCTCCCTATTTTGAAAAAATAAATTTGATTTTTTTTAAAAAAAAGCAGTTCTAATATTAATAATTGTTGATTGAAGTTTGAAATGATGAGTTTAGTTTTAAAATAATAAATTTCGTGATCTATTTTAGGGAAATAATTTTTGAGAGCAAAATTTCAAATTTCAAAGTTGGTTATAACCAACTTAGTAGTCCCCACTTAATTTTAAAATTTTCTAACTGATTTTTTTATCAAATCTACAATAGTGAAAAGGAAGAAGGGGTTTGTATAAATTTCTATAGCAGGAGGGACTGATCTGTAAATTAATTAGAACGAGGGGGGTTTGTGCAAAATCACCTTTCTTTTCCTTTTAATCCGGAGTGGAGAGAGAAATTTCATCTCTCCACTCATTTTCATTCTTCCCTGAGTTTTTTTCCCAAACTCTTCTCCGAGTCTAAAACCTAGGCCTCTGATTCGTCGCCCAGGAGAGTTTCGTCGACGGCGAGCTGATGGCGACGGAGCGGCGATCTTCACTTCCCCGACGGCGGTTCTCGACAGCAGCGGCAGCTCGGCGGTTCCTCGACGTCCGCACGACCTAGCCCTCAATGTCGAAGGAGATTCGGCCATGGCGATGGAGGCTCTGTGCATTCCTGACGACTGAAGTAATCTTTCTCACCCATTCTCTTCTTCCTCGGTGACGACAACGGTTGTTCCTCCGATCGGCGATGCACGAACGGATCTTCGACTTCTTCTTCCTCCTGTCGGCGACGAACGGATCTAGAGAAATCGATTCTATCCACATTATTCATAAAGTAGGCGGCAACGGCGAGTTCGCCGAAAATCTCTGGCGAGTTGCTACTTATAAATTCTTTATTATTCCTCTACGATTTCTTGATCCGTTAAAACTCGAATTTGGTTCCTAGTTCGGTTCTGATTTTGAATTCGAGTTTATATATAAATTTGGAAGAATCTGTGATATTGACTCTAAAAATTTATTACTCTGTTTCTTGTTCGGGGCTTGTTCGGCGTAATGCTGCACTGAGATTTCGAGCCATATTTAGACGTAGGGAGGATTGTGTCCGGTTGATTTTGGATCGTGTCTTCACTTCAAAGATCCGATCCCCATTATTCAGGTAGTGTCTAAATCAACTTCTTAATTACGTAATTTATGCCTAGTTGCTTTGATCGTAATCCTAGTAGTGTGGTTTCGTTTCATATGTTGTGTTTGGATCGAGCGTGCGTGTCTGCTTCTATTTTCTTGGAGTTTGGATCGTGTCCGGCTTGGTAGAATTTCGAACAGAGTTGGAATCAAATTTTGGTTTGTATCTGAAGTTCGGTGTTCATGTTGATTGGATCCGTTCGTGGAGTATACAAGCACAGTGTGTCCGTGGGTACTAATATGTGGCGTGGCTTGTGTCGACCGTAGCAGAGTTCGTGTAGGCGTGTCCGGGAATTGGATTGGTGTTCAGATTGTGGGTGCGTGTTCCTGGAAGGATGTGTGTGTCCATGAGTTAGTTGGAGATTGCATGTTTGAACGTTTAATTGAATACATTCTATCTTGAATGTAATGGTTGTATAAATTTTTCTATTTAAGATTCAATTTGGTTGTGTATATATATGGGAGAGGTTTATGTACTTGGAGTGCTTCTAGTTGTGGTTATGTTGCTAGATCTTGGTTCTGAGTATGAGTTTTGTTCTGGTTTGGGCTTTGCATAGGTTTTGCTAGACTTGAGTCATGATTCGGGTGTGAGTTCATAGCAGTTTTCAGCAGGGGTTTGGATGCACAACAATAGAGTATCAATATCAGGATCGGACGGTGCACGGGAAGAATTTTTAACTGTTGGTTGTTTTGTTTCCAAACCAACTATTTAAATAGGATGCTTGTAGATTAACGAAGTTGGGTTTATGAATATACTTGGTGGAATGAGTTGCTCGGCTTGAGTTTCTATATTCATATTTGGCTAAATTTTGAAGTATATTTATTGTTGGGTTCTTAGTTCTGTATAGGGGCTTTGAGTAGCCGAGCTGAGTTAAATTAGATTATGAATGATGATTATACTTCAAGTTGGGTAGCAGTATGTGGAGGAGTGGGTTTATGTATATTTCGAATATGTTGGTAGATTTTTTGGTTCTTAAAAGACTTAGTGAACAGTAAATTGTTGCTAATCAGTTGATATTATTTTCCTAAATATCATATGTATATTTTACTAATAGGTGTAATTCTCTAACTAGTTTTATAGATTACTTTGTTATCATCTATCTGATAGGAAAACATTTACCATTAAGTATTGAATCGCTATCTAAATGTTAGTATATTATTTTCTTAAAAGTTCTAGGCATATATATATATGTATCAACTGGAAATTGTTGGATATATTTATTGTTGGGCTAGCTAGACTTTAGCCCACTCTGTTATATAAGTTTAACTCTCTTATTAAGTATTAGTAAAAAAAAACTAAGTTTATGAACTAGGATAAATGAGAACTAGCTCATGGGTACTAGCTAGTTAGTCACAAATAGTTAGTATAATATTATAGATCATTAACCAACTTTTAAATCATTTTAAAATAGGAGGACACTCGGCTCTATCTTCTACCTTGATCACCCTGAGCAAGGCAAGTAAACTCCTCGGACTTGTTCATTTCTTATGTCTTGTATATTCATTCATGTATCTCCTTGTTGACACGATGTATCACGGGATTGTCTGGTTTCATGTTTCATGGATTACTTGTGTCTGGGAGGGAAAATACTACAGTTGTGTGATCAAACCCTGTTACTATTCATGTGAATAGCTTAGGTCCCGCATTGTGCACGCGGGACCAAAGCCGTACCATTTCATGTTCATTGAATCTACCCAAGCCGATCACACAATCTGGATGTATTTCAATATTGCACATTTCAGGATTCATGTTGTATTTCATGTTCAGGTTGTATTTTATATTCAGGTTGTATTCCATGTTTAGGTTGTATTTCATGTTCAGGACTCATATCATGTTCTCTGTATTTACTTTCAGTATTTTCTGTTCAGTTTCATATCTTGTCTCATTTCATGTACTTTATATATATTTTCTGTTCTTGTTCATACCATGATGTTCATGTTCATTTTCTTGGATATACTTAGCTCCGCTCCTGACTAGGATATGTTGCAGGTGTACTTGCAGGATATTGTTCTACTTTATGGGCCAGAGACCGAGATATTAGCTGAGCAGGATGGAGTCATGACTTAGCTTGAGATTTCAGGTTTAGACTGTTTAGCTTATTTTAAGATATTATTTTAGAATTTATAGTACATTTCATTCCTAATGACTAGTACAGTTTTGATATACGAATTTGTGGATTATGGTGATCATTCTGGAAACGTTTTATAGATACTGTGATTGTATACTTTCATATTTATCTGGTTAGATTTCTCTAGCTTGGTACAACTTACTTCGTCGTATCTAATAACGAAGGCTGGGCGTGTCCGACTCGTGTCCGATTATTCGGGAGCGGATCGTGACAGTTTGGAAAGACGTCACTGATCGTCGCCAACACCGACGTCTGTCGACGTAGAGCTACGTCGGTAATATACCGACGTTTACCGTCGTTTCGTCGAAGAAATAGCGACATTTAGGATGTAGCTATATGTAATGCCTGTGGTTCGTATTACGTATTTCTGGAATACGTGTACGTATTTATTTTTGTATTGCATGATTTTCTTGCTTAATTTCTTCCCTGGGCTTGGTATATTCTTGGTTTGGGTTGGCTTGGTTCGGTTTGGGATTGCTCTTGGTTCATCATGAACCAAGGGGTGAACCCCCTACCTACCACCACCACTCATATTTATTACCTTTTCTTCTTCTCTCTCTTCATTAATCTCTTCTTCTTCTTCCATTTACTCCCTTCACCTACCAAAGAGAGGAAGAGAGAGGTCTAGGCAAGTACAACTTGCTTCCACAAGAGAGCCCATTTTTATTGTTCTATTAGCTTCTCCTCATGTTTCTAAGACACATTAGAACTTGTCATTTTCCATTTTGAGGCTTTAATTTTTGTAGATCTAAAAATTAGTTATTTTCGAATTTTGGTGGTTTTGATCTATCAAACTTATTTTTTTTCAAGTTTTGATGGTTCCATGTTGTAGATAATTTTATTCTACCCAATTTTGACCTTTAAAAAGTTGGATTTGGACTTATTTTGACCAAGTTATGGATTTTTGAAGCTTTGGATTCAAACCATGGAGTTCTTGCTGATTTGGAGAAGACAGTGAGTAGTGCGTGAGCTTTTTAGCTTGTGTCACTGAGTTGCGTGTGCTCTTTAGCACAGCGCAGTCCGACGCATACGCTGTCTTTTGGAAGCGTATGTCTTGTATACGCTGCCTTGATGAGGAGTCGTATGAACCTCATACGCTGCCTTGACAAGGAGTCGTATGAACCTCATACGCTGCCTTGATGAGGAGTCGTATGGACCTCATACGCTGCCTTGACAAGGAGTCGTATGGACCTCATACGCTGCCTTGACAAGGAGTCGTATGGCCTCATACGCTGCCTTGATGAGGAGTCGAATGGACCTCATACGCTGCCTTGATGAGGAGTCGTATGGACCTCATACGCTGCCTTGATGAGGAGTCGTATGGAGTACATACGCTGCCTTTTTGGAAGCGTATGTCCTGCATACGCTGACCTGAGCGTAGCCTGACTTGAGCGTAGCCTGACCTGAGCGTAGCCTAACCTGAGCGTAGCCTGACCTGAGCGTTGCCTGACCTGAGCGTAGCCTGACCTGAGCGTAGCCTGACCTGAGCGTAGCCTGACTTGAGCGTAGCCTGACCTGAGCGTAGCCTGACTTGAGCGCAACCTGATTACCCTGGATCTTCTATAGCCCTGTATATTAATATTTTATTAGATATTTAACGTCCATTTTATATCCTTACGCCTTTTTGTCTTGAACTTGATAATCACGAATTTACTTGATATGTTTGTAATTGATAATTGAGCATGACGTGATAGTGACCCGTAGTGGTGCACTCCTGACATAATAACCTGACATGACCTGATAGTGGCCCGTCGTGGCACACTCCTGACAAGTACACTTGGCATGATAACCTGACATGATTATCTCGAATAGCTGTTGCGATGGCTACCTGACATGACATGACCTGTATAATTAATCTGGACACCGTGGGCGATTGTGTTTGTATAAATAAACCAGTCCTGTCTTGCATCATGTCTAGGACAGGGACTCCTGAGTACCACGGTCAGGAGTACCTACTAAAATGGACTAAGGCTAATAACTAGACTAATACATTAGTCATGACGAGATTTCCCAGCTACAGGCAATCCTGTTACCTGGGCACGCCTTGGGATCTGTAGCCTGCCGTCGAGTAGGGCACATTTTCAGCACACTGTCATGTGTTGCACCCTTCAAGCTACCTAAGGGTACATTCGTTTCCTGGACGATGTACCCACCTGAATTCAACTCTAATCTTTTAACCCGGGTAACCTGGATGGTCTGCAGGGCTTGTGGCTGTGGAATAATCTCACTGCATCTTGTTAGTAATCAGGCTTGTGACAACCCTAGTTAGTTAAAGTATCAAGCCGTAATTCTTGCTTGGCTGTGAAGTGATTGGATGGAGTTTCACCAGTCTAGTCTTGCCCTGATCCTGTTCCAGATTATTGAATGACCAGAATGCTTGTATTTATTTTACCGATAAATGGTGAGAATTCCAAGTCCTGTTCAGACTAAGGGTTACAACCCCGGTCCTTGTTTGGTTTACGGGTTGTAACCTGGTTATCTGAATAGTTCCATGGTTATCTCGTCGTATATCATCCTGGTGTATTTTCTTTATTTCTAGTTCTTACTTTTATTTATATCTTGTGCTGATTGCTGGTTTTGGTTCTTAAGTGAAGCCTCCTTTGTGGCACTTGTTCTTTCTGGGGTCTGACCCAGCTGGTTTTGTGTGGCCAGATTTTGGAGCAGCTCCAGAGGATCTACCGACCTTCCAGCCAGATGGTGGCCACTAGACGGAACCTTGGCAACGAGTGGGTTATTTTTGGCTCTCCCACTCTATTGTAAAAATATTCTTTTGAGACGTTTAGCCGACGAGCACCTGTTTAGCTCGATTGCACTTACTTACTGTCTGCCTACGGGCTGTAACATGATTAACAGATCCTAGGGTTGATCATGTATGACTAAACTCTTGCTAGTCCTGACATTTTGTAACGACTAGCTTCATGATCAACTGAATATGTAATGTTTGGGACGCCTTACTATTGTATATTTAATGATCATACATCTTGTGACTTTTACTTACTTGCTTGTGATTGAGACACTAGGCTTGTTCATGACCTTAAGAGACTGTTGGCTTGTAGATAAACCCTCATGTATCTAGACAGCCGTGACCGTATAGCGAGATGGATTCCATTTTATATACGTAGCTGGCTATGTCTGCCCCCGCTCTCCAGTATTCTGGTTCTGGGGCGTGACATGGTTTAAGTGGTGGCCCATGCAGGTCTTGTAAATCAAGATATGTGAGGGTTTACCGAATAGATGTCTCAATCAGTATTCGTCCTTGATCTTTGCTCGTATCTTCTGAATCCCTGGATTCTTGTCCTGATCATATGCTTGTATCGTTGATCTGTCCTGGTCCTTCTTTATTGTTCCCGATGTCGTCTTCTTCAGCGGCATTGTTCGTGGTCCTACTGACCAGCAAGACGGAGCACCTCCCGCGGACCAGCAGCAACCTGGAGATCAAGCCCAGCATTCTGGAGTAGCCTCCAGAGTCGTGCCTTCTGGCGGAGAGCCACCAGTCCAGCCAGTTCAACCTGTAGAACATGATGACGGCACTTTGGTACGACTCGTCCGGACCTTGATAGCTTCCCAAGACCGGCGTGGAGATGCCTTGCACCAGACAGTGACGGATGCTTTGACCCGGGGTGGTCATCAGGGTAACAGCGCGGCCAACAGCTTCAAGCGCTTGAACCCTCCATTCTTCGACGGTAGTAAAGATGCTATCGCGGCAGATGCATGGCTTCAGGACACAGAGGTGATTCTAGAAGCAGCCAGGACCCCAGAGAACGAGAAGGTGGCCGTTGTGCGCCTGTAGTTGTTAGATCTTGCCCGCAGCTGGTGGACAGCGCAGGCCGTTGGATTAGCAGCACCCATTGCTTGGGCAGTATTCAGAGAGAGATTCCAGACCAAGTATTTCGATGCCGTGGCTCGGTATGATCTGCAGATGAGGATTACCAATCTGAAGCAAGGAGACAGGACGGTCGACGGATATACGGCCGAGTTTTCCAGACTCAGTCGATTTGCTCCCACTTTGGTGGCAACCGAGTATGATAGAGCCCAGCGGTTCCAGCAGGGA
The DNA here is from genome assembly GCA_029216955.1 of Iris pallida. NCBI lineage: Eukaryota > Viridiplantae > Streptophyta > Magnoliopsida > Asparagales > Iridaceae > Iris > Iris pallida. Next base: position 7,087,464 of record JANAVB010037020.1, read on the forward strand.
CTTCACCTGGAGATCTTGTTGGCAGTTGAGCAGTTTGAGCATCAGACTTTTGATGCAGTCTTGAGAGCAGCCCGGAGGCATGAGTATACCTCCCAGAGGATTGTGGATAGGGCCGGAGGACGAAAGAGATCTCACGGCCAGATGAATCAGTCTTCAGCACCGGCACCGGCAGCCAAGGCTTTGACTATTGGAGCTCCGAGGCAAGCGGCCTCAGTAACGTCGGTTCAGCATTCAACTCCGACGCACCCTCAGCAGCAGAAGCAGAAGCAGTCTTCCTCAGTGGGATGTTCTCATTGTGGAAAGCCAGGCCATGTGGTGGCAGAATGTCGCAGGGCGCAGGAATTGTGTCTGGCTTGTGGAGTAGCAGACCATAGGGTTGGATCTTGCCCGAATAGGGGTGGTTCATCATCGTCCAACCTTTCTAGCTCTTCGGTGAGAGGACCAGCACCGGTCCAGCAGCAGCAGCAGTATCCATTGCCGAGGCCCTTGCCGTCTCAGACCCAAGTGTTCCAGCAGCAGAACCCCCAACAATATGCACAAGTCCAAGCCCAGAGTCAGAGCAGGCAGCGAAGATTTCAGCAGAGGGGACCAGCACCCCGAGGGCACGGTCAGGCTATGGTGATGACCGTAGAGGAAGGATTAGCACCAGGAGAGGTAGTGGCAGGTACTATTCTCGTCAACTCCTTTCCAGCTTCAGCTTTATTTGATTCTGGTGCATCGCATTCATTTATGTCTGCACGATTCGCGACACGGGTAGGATTGGAGCCCGAGTCATTATCAGTAAGGCTTAATATACTTTCGGATTTTGCTCGAATTTCAGCGCCATTGACGCAGTTGACCCGCAAGGATGCACAGTTTGCTTGGACAGCAGAGTGTCAGAGTTCTTTTGAGAAGTTGAAGCGAGGCCTGATAACAGCTCCTATTCTCACGCTTCCAGATGGGACCGAAGGATTCTCAGTGTACTGTGATGCTTCAGGCAGAGGTTTAGGATGTGTTCTGATGCAGCATAGGAAGGTAATAGCTTATGCGTCACGACAACTTCGTGATCATGAGAGAAATTACCCAACCCATGACTTGGAGCTGGCAGCAGTGGTATTTGCACTTAAGTTGTGGAGGCACTACTTGTATGGAGACAGGGTGGAGATTTTTACCGACCACAAGAGCCTGAAGTATGTTTTCACCCAGAAGGATCTTAACATGTGTCAGAGAAGGTGGCTGGAGCTTCTTGTGGATTATGATGTCAACCTGCAGTATCATCCTGGGAAGGCCAATGTTGTTGCGGATGCATTGAGCAGGAGAGCGGGAGTTTATTTTCTAACAGCGCAACCAGAACTGTTAGCAGATCTTCAGAAGATGGGTATTGAAGTTGTTCTCCCTTCCAGTGTGGCCTTGATGGCCAGTATGCAAGTTCAGTCCACTATAGTCGAGAGGATCCGGATGGCGCAGTCGGCAGATTCCAAGCTTCAGCGGCTCAGATCAGAGTACGAGGCAGGACGAAGACCAGAGTTATGCATTCATGAGGATGGTACACTTCGACATGGTAAACGTCTTTGTGTACCCAGAGGAGATATTCGGCAGGAGATCATGTCAGAAGCGCACAGTTCACAGTATTCCATCCATCCCGGCAGTACGAAGATGTACCGTGATATCCGACAGTATTTCTGGTGGAATGGTATGAAGCGGGAGATAGCTCGGTTTGTCTCTCGGTGTTTGGTTTGCCAACAAGTTAAAGCCGAACATCAGAGACGGACTGGACTTCTTCAGCCCTTACCGATTCCAGAATGGAAGTGGAAGCATGTAACCATGGATTTCGTGACTGGACTACCTAGATCCCCAGCTGGTAAAGATGCTATCTGGATTATAGTTGACAGGCTCACAAAAGTGGCTCACTTTCTTCCATTCAGAGTTGGTCAGTCGACAGCTCAGTTAGCCGAGATGTACCTCAGGCAGATTGTCAGATTGTACAGTGTGCCAGTCAGTATCACCTCGGGCCGAGATTCAAGATTTGCGTCGCACTTTTGGCGTAGCTTGCAAGAGAGTTTGGGAACTCATCTCCAGTTCAGTTCAGCATATCACCCGCAGACAGATGGCCAGTCGGAGCGCACGATCCAGACTCTTGAAGACATGTTACGGTCTTGCACACTTGACTTCGGTGGTTCATGGGAAGATCACTTGCACCTGGTGGAATTTTCGTACAACAACTGTTTCCAGGCCAGTATCCAGATGGCACCGTTCGAGGCACTGTATGGTAGGAAGTGCAGATCCCCGCTAGCCTGGAATGATGTTGGAGAGAGACAGATGCTCGGTCCAGAAATGATTGTCCAGACAGTTGAAGTGGTCAGGCGAGTCAGAGATCATCTTCGAGTTGCCCAAGATCGCCAGCGCCATTAGGCCGATTCTCATCGGCGCTCTCTCGAGTTTTCGGTCGGCGATCATGTATTCCTGAGAATTTTGTCTAACCGTGGCGTCATTCGTTTCGGCATACGGGGCAAGCTTAGTCCTAGGTATATAGGACCGTTTGACATTCTGGAGCGAGTAGGAGATGTATCCTATCGTCTCGCTCTTCCACCGTCGCTAAGCGAGGTGCATGACGTATTCCATGTATCCCAATTACGACGGTATATCCCGGACCCGAGCCACATCCTGGATCATTCGAAATTGGTTGTTGGTACCAACCTTTCGTATGAGGAGAGGCCCGTGTCTATATTGGACCGAAGAGAGAAGATCCTCAAGAACAAGACTATCAAGTTAGTCCGAGTTGCTTGGGGTCATCACTCTTTGGGGAAGTCAACGTGGGAGCATGAGGATGATATCCGATCGCGATATCCCGACTTGTTTGACTCGTGAGGTATAATGTCCTTCTTATGCCTCATGCCTTCGATTCCTTGCTTGAATGAGTGATTGTCTGCCTAGTTATAGCTTGCATGTGATTAATGTAGCTTGTCATTGCTCCACTAGCCTCTTGATTAAATTTCGAGGACGGAATTCTTTTAAGGTGGGTAGAGTTGTAATGCCTGTGGTTCGTATTACGTATTTCTGGAATACGTGTACGTATTTATTCTTGTATTACATGATTTTCTTGCTTAATTTCCTCCCTGGGCTTGGTATATTCTTGGTTTGGGTTGGCTTGGTTCAGTTTGGGATTGCTCTTGGTTCATCATGAACCAAGGGGTGAACCCCCTACCTACCACCACCACTCATATTTATTACCTTTTCTTCTTCTCTCTCTTCATTAATCTCTTCTTCTTCTTCTTCCATTTACTCCCTTCACCTACCAAAGAGAGGAAGAGAGAGGTCTAGGCAAGTGCAACTTGCTTCCACAAGAGAGCCCATTTTTATTGTTTTATTAGCTTCTCCTCATGTTTCTAAGACACATTAGAACTTGTCATTTTCCATTTTGAGGCTTTAATTTTTGTAGATCTAGAAATTAGTTATTTTTGGATTTTTGTGGTTTTGATCTATCAAACTTTTTTGTTTTCATGTTTTGATGGTTCCATGTTGTAGAGAATTTTATTCTACCCAATTTTGACCTTTGAAAAGTTGGATTTGGACTTATTTTGACCAAGTTATAGATTTTTGAAGTTTTGGGTTCAAACCATGGAGTTCTTGCTGATTTGGAGAAGACAGTGAGCAGTGCGTGAGCTTTTTAGCTTGTGCCACTGAGTTGCGCACGTTCTTTAGCGCAGCGCAGTCTGACGCATACGCTGCCTTTTGGAAGCGTATGTCTTGCATACGCTGCCTTGATAAGGAGTCGTATGAACCTCATACGCTGCCTTGACAAGGAGTCGTATGAACCTCATACGCTGCCTTGATGAGGAGTCGTATGGACCTCATACGCTGCCTTGACAAGGAGTCGTATGGACCTCATACGCTGCCTTGACAAGGAGTCGTATGGACCTCATACGCTGCCTTGATGAGGAGTCGTATGGACCTCATACGCTGCCTTGATGAGGAGTCGTATGGAGTACATACGCTGCCTTTTTGGAAGCGTATGTCCTGCATACGCTGACCTAAGCGTAGCCTAACCTGAGCGTAGCCTGACCTGAGCGTAGCCTGACCTGAGCGTAGCCTGACCTGAGCGTAGCCTGACTTGAGCGTAGCCTGACCTGAGCGTAGCCTGACTTGAGTGCAGCCTGATTACCCTGGATCTTCTATAGCCCTGTATATTGATATTTTATTAGATATTTAACGTCCATTTTATATCCTTACGCCTTTTTGTGTTGAACTTGATAATCACGAATTTACTTGATATGTTTGTAATTGATAATTGAGCATGACGTAATAGTGACCCGTAGTGGTGCACTCCTGACATAATAACCTGACATGACCTGATAGTGGCCCGTCGTGGCACACTCCTGACAAGTACACTTGGCATGATAACCTGACATGATTATCTCGAATAGCTGTTGCGATGGCTACCTGACATGACATGACCTGTATAATTAATCTGGACACCGTGGGCGATTGTGTTTGTATAAATAAACCAGTCCTGTCTTGCATCATGTCTAGGACAGGGACTCCTGAGTACCACGGTCAGGAGTACCTACTAAAATGGACTAAGGATAATAACTAGATTAATACATTAGTCATGATGAGATTTCCCAGCTACAGGCAATCCCGTTACCTGGGCACGCCTTGGGATCTGTAGCCTGCCGTCGAGTAGGGCACATTTCCAGCACACTGTCATGTGTTGCACCCTTCAAGCTACCTAAGGGTACATTCGTTTCCTGGACGATGTACCCACCTGAATTCAACTCTAATCTTTTAACCCGGGTAACCTGGATGGTCTGCAGGGCTTGTGGCTGTGGAATAATCTCACTGCATCTTGTTAGTAATCAGGCTTGTGACAACCCTAGTTAGTTAAAGTATCAAGCCATAATTCTTGCTTGGCCGTGAAGTGATTGGATGGAGTTTCATCAGTCTAGTCTTGCCCTGATCCTGTTCCAGATTATTGAATGACCAGAATGCTTGTATTTATTTTACCGATAAATGGTGAGAATTCCAAGTCCTGTTCAGACTAAGGGTTACAACCCCGGTCCTTGTTTGGTTTACGGGTTGTAACCTGGTTATCTGAATAGTTTCATGGTTATCTCGTCGTATATCATCCTGGTGTATTTTTTTTATTTCCAGTTCTTACTTTTATTTATATCTTGTGTTGATTGCTGGTTTTGGTTCTTAAGTGAAGCCTCCTTTGTGGCACTTGTTCTTTCTGGGGTCTGACCCAGCTGGTTTTGTGTGGCCAGATTTCGGAGCAGCTCCAGAGGATCTACCGACCTTCCAGCCAGATGGTGGCCACTAGACGGAACCCTGGCAACGAGTGGGTTTATTTTTGGCTCTCCCACTCTATTGTAAAAATATTCTTTTGAGGCGTTTAGCCGACGAGCACCTGTTTAGCTCGATTGCACTTACTTACTGTCTGCCTACGGGCTGTAACATGATTAACAGATCCTAGGGTTGATCATGTATGACTAAACTCTTGCTAGTCCTGACATTTTGTAACGACTAGCTTCATGATCAACTGAATATGTAATGTTTGGGACGCCTTACTATTGTATATTTAATGATCATACATCTTGTGACTTTTACTTACTTGCTTGTGATTGAGACACTAGGCTTGTTCATAACCTTAAGAGACTGTTGGCTTGTAGATAAACCCTCATGTATCTAGACAGCCGTGACCGTATAGCGAGATGGATTCTATTTCATATACGAAGCTGGCTATGTCTGCCCCCGCTCTCCAGTATTCTGGTTCTGGGGCGTGACACTATACGTCAGTATTTTCTGGGAAAATTACCGACGTTTACGATGTCGCACTACGTCGGTATATCCTGGAGAATATTAACGACATTTTGTGATGTCGCTATACGTCGGTATATCCTGGGAAAATGAGGTAAAATCCTGGGAAAGTTACCGACGTCTGCCGACAGTTACCGACGCATACCGACGAAACTGACGTCGCTATACGTCGGTATCCTGGCAATATATGCCAGTTTAGCGACGTCTACCGACGCAATGTGCCGTCAGAAGGCGTCGGTAGACGTTGCTAAATTAAAAATAAATAAATTACAGTATGCATTTTTCTCCACAGAATCATTTTCTCCTTGCAGTTTAATCTGAAACACAATACACAAGCACATTTTATCCCTGGGTTCGCCGACCCCTTCGGTGGAACACTCAACACCGGTAAATTAACATCCAAATGAAACGAATAACAACATAAAATAACCAAAGTCCACACAACATATATAAACCAATATCCATATTGTCATGGGTCTACACAACCAATAACCAATGTATCTATGCAACCAACAAACAAGTGTCACAAACAAATAAGTGTCACAAACAAATACAAAGAAAAACATGTACTCAAACAATCAATACAAACAGTCCTAAGTAGGACTACTGGGGATCTGGAGCAGGAGGGGACACGTCGCGACGAAGGGCCAAGAAAAGCTCATAGTCCTCTTGTGAAATCGACACCGATGAAGGAGGTAGTGACATCGGTGGAGTCAGTGTCGATGAAGAAGGCAGTGGCGCCGGCGGAGTCAACGACGATGAAGGCGCACCCGGAGGACGATAACGTTCCAACGCTGCAAGTCGCTGGTGGTATGAATCCATGGTAGATAACATTCTATCACTGCTATCAGCCACCGAATCCTGCACCAATCTCCACCTCTCGTCCATGGTCATCTGTGATGCCTGCAGATCCAATACGCTGTGCTCCGTCGACGCTCTAAGATCGGTGACGCTCCGCTCTGTCCGCTCAGTCACATTCCGGAGCTCCATAATGCTGCGGTCGAGCGCATCCAATCGTGCTATAAGCGCAGGTTCGTCCGACTGGTGCTGAGACTGGTCCTGAATCCGTCGTAGCAGCTCGTCCCGGAGAGACTCCATCATCTGGTGGACTCGGGCAGACTCCTGGGACGGCTGTGGACCATGCACACTAGCAGGAGATGCCCTAGAGGACTGGCTCGCAACTAGGACGCCATAGGATCCCGTACCGTAGTACGTACCCCTACGGAGGCCATCAGCGGCGGTCATCCACAGCTCGTCCGCCGACGGAGCTTGAGTGGGCTGCGAAGAAGTACCGGCCTCTCCCGCAGTAGGTGCACTAGCAGTCGTCCGATCCCGAAGCCTCTGATACTCGGCCTAGAAAGTATGGATAGTACTCTATGATTTCTAATCTCTAATTAATGTACTTATTATTACTAACTACATGAATATTTAATTGCATGCATATTTACTAAGTTATATTAAAATTAACACGAATTATAATAATTAACAAATAGTATTGTAATACTTACGTAGGCAAGCTCGGCCCTCTCGTCAATAAGGTCGTCGCCCTTCCGATGGGTGGCCAGGAAGACGGTCACCATGTCGGCATTACCGGCCTTCCTTACCTGTAATTAAATATATTATCTTAGTAATAATTTATCGAATTTGTATTAAAATAACATTTCTGAAAGAAAAATACATACTAGATGACGGAAATATTCCGTCATCGGAATCGACCCACCGTACCACTTCGAGGCATGCTGTCTAGCCGTCTTGGCCTTCTCGGACTTTTCCTTGTACCTTGGCTCGTTGAATCGAGCCTTCATCGCATCCCACTGATCAGGGGTGATCCAACCTTGGATCAGCTTTCCGGTACGATCACGAGCCTTCTGATCATTAATAGCATCGCGGATCAGCTTAGCAGCGACAGCAGGAAACATCCCCTCGATCAGCTCGGCCCGGTGCGGTGGATAGAAAAACATATCCTAGAAGAGTACGTAAACCAAATATTTTTCAGTAATATATAATATGCATAAATAAAATGATTAATGTTAAAAGCAAATCTATTTTAACCTTGAAGCGCGCAAACCATTAGGCCTTCCTATCGTCCGGAGCATCCGAGTAGTTTATCCAAGGACCACCATAATTTTGCCTCAGAAGCTGGCCTAGGCGTCTCTGTACCGACGGGGGACAATATCTATACAGACATATTATATTCATGAAAAAAGTTAATTTATGATAAACACAGAAAAAATGATAAACCAAAATACTTACTTTGTACCGTCGGCCTAGATCTCCGTCCCCGTCTCCTCCGAAGGTGCGCAGGCATCATCTGCCTGATACTGGTTGGCCGTCGGTGCAGCCTCCTCCATCTGCTCATCTGCCTCCATCGTCGTATCAGCAGGAGGAACGCTACTCTCGGGAGCAGTCTTAGGCCTGGAACTACTCGTCCCATGAGATATGCCACGTAGCATCGTGGCGGGCGGAGCTACTGTCCGATAAACAGGAGTACTGGGCTACGAGGATCCAGAGCCGGTATCAGTAGGAGGTACCGAAGAAGAACTTTGTCCTCTAGCAGTACCACCAGTAGGTACCGAAGGAGTACTATGTCCTCTACCAGTATCAGTACCCCGTGCCCCATGTCGGAAAATGCGAAATGATTCGCGACGACCTGTGTAATGATCCGCTCCGCCCAAGCGGAGCATCGATTCAAACAGCAAGCGCGACGACTCAAACGAGCCGTCGAATCGAAGAGTTATGTCGACCCGATGAAGAATCGATGCAAGGCTTACATTGGCCCATCAAAGAGGAATCCAGACTTAGACTTTCAAAGGCGCGCTCGGAGTATCGCTCGGCCGATGCGAACATCGCTATGGTGGATGGCTCCGATGAACCCGTCTTTGCTTAGCCTAGACACATAACAATACGGACACTATTGCTAGAATCGCTAGGCGATAACACCGCGCATGCTAATAAATGACTCAACGCACCTAGTAAGGGAATAATCTCATCTTGTATGCTTGTATAGAATATGGAAAAGAACATGGAAAATGTGAGAACTCTCGCACCGTGCTCCACGCTCGTGCTAAGGCACAAGCTTACGTTCAAGTCCCTTATGCGTTCAACAATGATACAATGAATGGTTTACAACAATGAAACGGAAGCCTATCGACATAGTCGTTCCGAGTAGAGTATAGCAACATTGAAAGACTCCGGGACCGATGGGTCGCCAAGGCGACTCCCGTACGGGGAGTTGCATAATGTATGAATGAAAGAATGAACGAATATGTGAATGGATGAATCAACGAATGAATGAATGAATGTGTGAATGAATCAATGAACAAACGGACAAGTGAAATAAAGAACGAATAAAAGATAAGAAAGAAAGGAATGGTTAGCGACAGGTATGACGGGCACGTGCAACGGGGCTCGCTACCCGTGCTGCACGGACGCCAACCTGGTCGATAACGCATTATGGCTAAGGGTTAGCCTACGGCTCGGAGACAGCCGTTAAGCTAAAATGACAAACAATACAAAATGGTCGTAGACAATCCCTTCGTATACGGAAGGTGGGAGACATAAGGGATTCTGCGGCATGATCAAAGGAAGGATCGTGGCCGGCCTAGGCGGAATCAAAGGGGCTTACGGGCTGCTTGGGTGCGGGCTTAGCCACCCAGGAGACGTAAGTGCAGGATATTTCAAGAGACTAACAGGGTGTGCCAGCCAGCACCCTATGATAGGTGAGAAATACCAAGGGAGGAAGGGTCCAAAATGGCTTGTGATGCCAGCGACCGGTACATATAGATTAAGTGGGCTTTGCTGGTGGCAATCCACGTGCAAGTCCTTGCATTGAAACAAAGTAGTCTAAGTTAACTAAATGAAGTGCCTTCTGAACATGCTTGAAATGTAACACACCAAGGGATAAAGAGTACTTCGTGAAATTTAGTTAGAAAACACGCCTACGTCGCGCTAGGACCTGAGGTAGGGATACGCCCTTGGCATTGAAAGTTTATATGAATTGTTGACTAACTTGGTTTACTTTGGACATGGAAGGCCGGACGGTAAGTATGTAGCTCCCCTTCCCGGAAAATTTTGAAATATTTTTTATTTTATTTATTTGATTTAAATGGGATTTTACGATTTTTATAAATGATTATTTAGTTAATTATTACGGTAGCTGATCTTTAGCAATGGTAGAGTTTTAAAGTACAAGACGATTAGGAATCATGGCACGGATAGTGCAGTGGCGTGCCTTGACTGGTGTTTAGCCATGGTAGAGGAAGACCCAGCCATAAGTGTGTCCAAACTAGAAAAACCAGGCCAAGTTACGATATGGCCACCATAAATATTTTGATTATTTATTATTAATATTATTTGACTTTTAGGTGACTCGGTTGTACCAAGTTAGTTCGGACTGCACCTGAACCGAGCCTAAGCCTACGTAGTCGGGTAGGTGCATCCAGAGACGTCTGTGTAGATATGTATTGTGTACATGTATAGTTGTATTTTATTTAATGTTTTAGCAGTAGATTGTATAAATGAGTCTTATACATTTATTAAATATTTTATTGAATATTGTATCTTAAAAATAGGACAATATTGTTAGACTATACGTAAAGGTATATACACCCCTACCGGTTTATTGAATTTCGTTCTTACTATTATTATTATTATTTTATTGCCGGTGTTATTGAGGTTATTATTAATAATATTATTTTGGTAATATTATTTTATCAAATAAATATTATTTGGTTATATGTATATATACATATATATATATATATAATTTATAGACATAATTTATGTATATAAATTATGTATATAAATATTATTTTGTTATATGTATATGTAAATATATAATTATATATATATATGTGCTGGTGTATGTATACATAAATATTGTATATGTGTATATAAATATATTATATATATACATGTATATGAGTGTATATATATTTATGTATATGCATAGGTATTATATCTGTGAATATGTATATATATAAATATAAATATATATATATATATATATATATATATATATATATATATATATATATATATATATATATATATGGTAAATATATATATATATATATATATATATATATATATATATATATATATATATATATATATATATATATATATATATATGGTAAATACGTGTCTGTGTATATATACATAGAAAGATATACTATATATATATATATATATATATATATATATATATATATATATATATATATATATATAAATATATATAATATTGAGATTTGTATTTTCTGTTAAAATATTCATTTATATTTTTGGGGATTTATTATATAAATAAATATACGAGTATATATATACATATATATATACATGTATATGTATATAGGTATTAAAAGAAAAGAAAAAAAAAGAAAAATAATTAAACTACATCAATCCCAGCCAGCCCGGCCTGAGCCAAGCCCACAAGCCGAGCCAGCCTGGGCCCAAACCAGGCCATCCAGGCCCGAGCTGTCACGCCCCAGAACCAGAATACTGGAGAGCGGAGGACAGACACAGCCATCTACGTACATTGAAGTAATTCTCACCTCGCAATACGGTCACGGCTGTCTAGATGCATGAGGGTTTACTACAAGCCATTAGTCTCTTAAGATCAATAACGAGCCTAGTGTCTCAATCTCCAGCAAGCGAGTACATATAACAAGATGGTAGATCATCAGACATACAAAGTAAGGCGTCCCATACATTACATATTCAGATGATCATGAAGTTAGTCATACAAAATACGAAGACTAGCAAGAGTTTAAGTCATACATGATCAACCCTAGGATTTGTCAATCATGCTACAGCCCGTAGGCAGACAGTAAGTAGAGTTGCAAACGAACTAACACTTGCTCGGCGGCTAAACGCCTCAAAAGAATATTTTTACAAGGGAGTGGGAGAGCAAAGTAAAAACCCACTCGTTGTCCGGATTCCTTCTAGTGTTCACCATCTGGCAGGAAAGTCGAGAGATCCTCGGTAGCTGCTCCGAAATCTGGTCATACAAAACCAGCTGGGTCAGACCCCAGAAAGAGCAAGTGCCATAAATGAGGCTTCACTTAAGAACTAAAACCAGCATGTCAGCACATAAATCATAGGTGAAATAACATAAGACATGAGTTAAAGAAAAAAGGATGATAAACGATAAGATAACTAGAGGACTATTCCGGTACCCAAGTTACAACCCGTAAACCAAACAAGGACCGGGGTTGTAACCCTTCACCTGAACAGAACTTAGCCTCGAACCAATTATCGATAACGTAGAGCATAAACAAGCATGTCCGGAGTTATCCATGTACTGGATCTAGGCAAGACTAAACAAGATAGGACTCCATCCATCATTCACGGCCAAGCAAAGAGTACGGCTTGATACTTAACTAACTAGGGTTATCACAAGCTTAGTTACTAGCAAGATGCAATGAGGTACGCCTACGGCCACAAGCCCTGCAGACTATCCAGGTTATCCAGACGCAAGGTTCAAGCTGAGAGTTATCATGCCTTGTTAGGTGACTTGGATGCAACACATGACGGTGTGCATAGTAATCGTTTCATGTAGTGCCCCACATAACAGTGAGCTGGAAATGTGCCCTACTCGTCGGCAGGCTACAAGTCCATCAAGGAAGGCGCCCAGATAACGGGATTGCTTGTAGCCGGAATACCTCTCTATATGCTCTACTTGATCAATCTAGTCATTAACCTAGTCAGATTCGGTATGAATCCCTGACCGTGGTAACCAGGGATACATGTCCTAGACATGATGCGAGACAAGACTGGTTGCTTATACAAGCATATTCGATACAATCATCCACGGTGTCAAGAATTCACTTAGCATGTCAGGTTAGCCGTCACAACAGCGTATCACGGTTATCATATCGGGTTGCTTATCAAAATTACTTATCAAGGCAAGGGTGCGTTACAACGGACCACTATCAAGAATTATCATGTTAAATTACTTGTCAAGAGTACACCACGGCGGGTCACTAATCATGCAAGGCAAGTAGGGTCAGGTCCAGTTGCGCCTAAACATCAGGCTGCGCTCAAGTCAGGCTACGCTCAAGTCAACATACGCTCAGGTCAGCATACGCTCAGGTCAGCATACGCTCAGGTCAGCATTCGCTCAGGTCAGCATACGCTCAGTCAGCATACGCTCAGGTCAGCATACGCTCAGGTCAGCATACGCTCAGGTCAGCGTACGAGGTCCATACGACTCCTTGTCACCCAAGTCAGCGTATGCAAGACATACGCTTCCAAAAGGCAGCGTATGAGTCAGACTGCGCTGCGCTAAAGAGCGCGCGCAACTCAGCGACACAAGCTAAAAAGCTCGCGCACACTGCTCACTGTCTTCTCCAAATCAGCAAGAACTCCATGGTTTGAACCTAAAACTTCAAAAGTCCATAACTTGGTCAAAACAAGTCCAAATCCAACTTTTCAAAGGTCAAAATTGGGTAGAATAAAATTCTCTACAACATGGAACCATCAAAACTTGAAAACAAAGAAGTTTGATAGATCAAAACCACCAAAATCCGAAAATAATTAATTTTTAGATCTACAAAAATCAAAGCCTCAAAATGGAAAATAACAAGTTCTAATGTGTCTTAGAAACATGAGGAGAAGCTAGTGGAACAATAAAAATGGGCTCTCTTGTGGAAGCAAGTTGCACTTGCCTAAGGGGTGTTCTTGGTTGGTGGTGGGTTTAATGGAGAAGGAAGAAGAGTTAATGAAAAAGTGGAGGAGAGAGAAAAGTTAGGTGGGTTATAAAGGGGGAATGTGGTGGGTTTAACATGATGAACCAAAGAATAAACCAAGCCATCCCAAAATAAACCAAGTTAAACTATTACATGCTATGATGAACCAAATCAAGATTAAACGAAAATTAGCTAGCCAGGCAGGAAAATAAAAATACATGTCAGGATTTCGTATACGTATACTGGAAATACGTAGAACGAAAAACGGGGGTGACAACTCTACCCACCTTAAAAGAATTTCGTCCTCGGAATTTAATCAAGAGGCTAGAGATGTTGAGCAAGCTATATCAATTGCAGACAATATAGGACTAGCAGTCAATCAAGCAATCATTCATGCAAGCAAGGAACTTAAGCATAAGGCATAAGAAAGACATTATACCTTACGAGTCAAACAGGTCGGGATATCGCGATCGAATATCATCCTCACGCTCCCATGTTGACTCATCCAAAGAGTGATGACCCCAAGCAACACGGACTAACTTGATAGTCTTGTTCTTGAGTATCTTCTTCCTCCGATCCAATATGGATACGGGTCTCTCCTCATACGAAAGGTTGGTACCAACAACCAATTTCGAATGATCAAGGACATGACTCGAATCCGGAATATACCATCGTAATTGGGATACATGGAAGACATCATGTACCTCACGTAACGACGGCGGAAGAGCGAGACGATAGGATACATCACCTACTCGCTCTAGAATATCAAACGGTCATATATACCTAGGACTGAGCTTTCTCCGCACGCCGAATCGAATGACGCCACGGGTAGGCGAGATCCTAAGGAATACGTGGTCGCCGACAGAAAATTCAAGGGGACGCCGATGAGAATCGACCCAATGACGCTGGCGATCTTGGACAACTCGAAGATGATCTCTGACTTGTCTGACCACCTCAATAGTCCGCGTCACCATCTCTGGTCCAAGCATTTGCCTCTCACCGATATCGTCCCAAGCTAAAGGTGATCTGCACTTCCTGCCGTACAAGGCCTCGAAATGTGCCATCTGGATACTAGCCTGGAAACTGTTATTGTACGAGAACTCTACGAGATGCAGGTGATCTTCCCACGAACCACCGAAGTCAAGTGTACATGACCGCAGCATATCTTCAAGAGTCTAGATCGTACGTTCTGACTGACCATCTGTCTGCGGATGGTAGGCTGAACTGAACTTGAGACGAGTCCCCAAACTCTCTTGAAGACTCCGCCAAAAGTGCGAGGTGAATCTTGAATCTCTGTCGGACACAATACTGACTGGCACTCCATACAATCTGACTATCTGCCTGAGGTACATCTCTGCAAGCTGATCCATCGACTGACCGATTCTGAAAGAAAGAAAATGAGCTACCTTCGTTAGACAATCAACTATAACCCAGATGGCATCTCTTCCAGTTGGGGATCTAGGTAATCCAGTAACAAAATCCATGGTAATGTGCTCTCATTTTTATTCTGGGATCGGTAAAGGTTGAAGAAGTCCAGCTGGTCTCTGATGTTCGACCTTAACTTGTTGGCAAACTAAACAACGAGAGACAAACCGGGCTATCTCCCTCTTCATGCCATTCCACCAAAAATGCTGTCGAATATCATGATACATCTTCGTACCGCCGGGATGAATGGAATACTGAGAACTGTGGGCTTCTGCCATGATCTCCTGTCTGATATCACCACTGGGTACACAAAGACGCCTCCCATGTCGGAGTGTACCATCTTCATGAATGCATAACTCTGGTCTCTGTCCTGCCACACATTCTGCCCTAAGCCGCTGAAGCTTAGAGTCCGTGGACTGAGCTAACTTGATCCTCTCAACTATACTGGACTGAACTTGCATACTGGCCATCAATGCCACACTGGAAGGAAGAACAACTTCAATACCCATCTTCTGAAGATCTGCTAACAACTCTGGCTGCGCCGTTAGAAAATAAACTCCGGCTCTCCTGCTCAATGCATCTGCTACCATGTTGGCCTTTCCAGGATGATACTGCAAGCTGATGTCATAATCCACAAGTAGCTCTAGCCATCTCCTCTGACGCATATTAAGATCCTTCTGGGTAAACACATACTTCAGACTCTTGTGGTCGGTGAAAATCTCCACCCCATCTCCATACAAATAATGTCTCCAAAGTTTCAATGCAAAAACTACAGCTGCTAACTCCAGGTCATGGGTTGGGTAATTCCTCTCATGGTCACGAAGTTGACGTGACGCATAAGCGATTACCTTACCATGCTGCATCAAGACACATCCTAATCCCTTGCCGGATGCGTCGCAATAAACTGAAAATCCCCCCGTCCCGTCGGAAAGAGTGAGAATGGGGGCCGTCATCAATCTCCGCTTCAACTTCTCAAATGAACTCTGACACTCTGCTGTCCAAGCAAACTGTACATCCTTATGGGTCAACTGCGTCAGTAGTGCTGAAATCCGAGCAAAGTCTGACACAAAGCGTCGGTAATAGCCGGCCAATCCGAGGAAACTCCGAACTTCTGCAACGGTGCTAGGTACTGGCCATGTCTCTATAGCCACTATCTTCTGGGGATCAACTTCCACTCCACC
Source organism: Iris pallida (assembly GCA_029216955.1). Classification (NCBI taxonomy): domain Eukaryota; kingdom Viridiplantae; phylum Streptophyta; class Magnoliopsida; order Asparagales; family Iridaceae; genus Iris; species Iris pallida. The sequence goes on from JANAVB010037020.1 coordinate 7,103,557, forward strand.
TCTGGTGATAATATGACCCAAGTACGAGATACGATCCAACCAAAACTCGTACTTACTGAACTTCGCGTACAACTGGTGCTCCCTGAGAATCTGAAGAACTACACGAAGATGCTGCTCATGCTCTGCCTCGCTCTCGCTATAGACTAAGATGTCGTCTATGAACACTATCATGAACTGGTCCAAATAGGGCATGAAGATACGATTCATGAGGTCCATGAATACGGCCGGCGCATTGGTTGCTCCAAATGGCATAACAAGGAACTCCCAATGTCCATATCTAGATCTGAATGCTGTCTTCGGGATGTCCTGCTCTCTGACTCTGATCTGATGGTACCCTGACCGCAAGTCAATCTTCGAGAATACTGCCGCTCCCTTGAGTTGATCAAATAAATCATCTATCCTTGGTAAAGGATATCTGTTCTTAATTGTTACAGAGTTCAAGGTATGATAATCAACACATAATCTTGACGTACCATCCTTCTTCTTCACAAGAAGCATCGGAGCTCCCCAAGGTGATCCGCTAGCACGAATGAATCCCTTGGTTCTAAGTTCTTCAATCATCTTGTACAGGACCTCCAACTCTGATGGTGCCATCTTATAGACTCTCTCTGACACTGGTGTCGTCCCTGGAATCAAGTCGATAGTGAACTCTATCTCTCTTTCTGGGGGCATGCCTGGAAGCTCTTCGGGAAATACGTCAGGAAACTCTTCTACAACTCTGGAAAACTGAACTGCTGCTGCTATGGCCATCCGCAATGCTGGGGAAGACGGTTCTACTCTGCCTCGAGAAAATGAAAACTCTGGCTCACCGGGAATACTAAAAATAATCTTGCCAACATGGCAATCTATTCTAGCATACTGGTCCCTCAACCAATCCATTCCTAGGACTACATCATAATCGGCCATCGGGAACTCTATCAACCTAGCGGGAAACTCTCTACCGCTAACTACGATTCGACACGAAGAAAACACCCTATCTACACCCACAAGTCCGTTACCAGTAAGTATATTGAGCCTTACCGATAATGACTCGGGCTCCAGTCCTATCCGTGTCGCGAATCGTGCAGACATAAATGAATGTGATGCACCTGAATCAAATAATACTGATGCAGAAAAAGAGTTGACGAGAATGGTACCTGCCACCACCTCACCTGATGCCAACTCCTCCTCTACGGTCAAAGCCATCGCTTGACCGTGCCCTCTGGGTGTTGGTCCTCTCTGCTGGAAATCTCTCTGGCGGTTCTGAACCTGAGCTTGGACCTGGGCATACTGTTGCGGTCGCTGCTGCTGGAATGCCTGAGCCTGAGGCGGCAATGGCCTTGGAGGCTGATACTGATGCTGCTGCACTGGTGCTGGTCCCCTCACTGAGGGACTAGTCTGGGCCGATGAGGATGAACCGGCTCTCTGTGGACAGGACCCTATCATGTGATCCGGTGCCCCACAAGCCAAACACAATCCTTGTGCTCGGCGACATTCTGACACTACATGCCCTGGCTTCCCACAATGAGTGCAACCCATTGTGGAAGACTGCCTCCGCTTCTGCTGCTGAGGATACGTCGGAGTCGAATGCTGAACCGACGTAACTGATGCTGCCCTCCTCGGAGCTCCAATGGTCAAAGCCCTAGCTGCCGGGGCAGGGGCTGAAGACTGGATCATCAGACCATGGGACCGCTTCCGTCCTCCAGTTCTGTCCATAATTCTCTGCGAGGTATACTCATGCCTCTTAGCTGCCCGCAAAACAGCATCAAAGGTCTGATGCTCAAACTGCTCCACTGCTAGAATGATCTCTAGGTGGAGTCCCTGCTGGAACCGCTGCGCTCGATCGAACTCGGTTGCCACCAAAGTGGGAGCAAACCGACTCAGTCTTGAAAACTCGGCCGCATATCCATCGACCGTCCTGCTCATCTGCCTGAGATTGGTGAACTTCGTCTGTAAGTCATGCCGAGCCACAGCATCGAAGTACTTGATCTGAAACTTGTCACTGAATACCGCCCACGGAACAGGCGTTGCCAATCCAACCGCTATCATCGCCCACCAGGTGCGGGCTAGGTCCAATAACTGTAGACGTACCACAGCTACCTTCTCTCCTTCTGGAGTCTTGGCTGCATCTAAGATAATCTCAATGTCCTGGAGCCACGCATCAGCTGCAATAGCATCTTCACTTCCATCAAAGAAGGGAGGGTTGAGGCGCTTGAAACTGCTAGCCGCACTGTTCCCTTGATAACCAACACGGCCCATGGCATCTTGTACCGCCTGGTGCAGGGCATCGCCCCGACGATCTTGTGACGCAAGCAATGTCCTGATGAGACCCACCAAGGTGCCATCGTCAGGCTCTGCAGGCTGGACTGGCTGAACTGGGGGCTCGGGGTCCCCGAAATGCATGACTCGGGAGGCCACTCCAGAGTGCTGGACTTGGTCTCCAGGTTGCTGCTGGTCCACTGGAGGTGCTCCGCCTTGCTGATCGGTAGGACCAGGAACAATGCCGCTGAAGGAAACGACATAGGGAACAATAAGAAAGGACCATGATAGATCGAGAATATAAACATGTGATCAGGTCAAGGATTCTGAAAGATCAGAAGGCATGAGTAGAGATCAAGGGCGAGTGCTGATTGAGACATCTATCCGGTAAACCCTCACACATCTTGATTTACAAGACCTGCATGGGCCACCACTTAAACCGTGTCACGCCCCAGAACCAGAATACTGGAGAGCGGAGGACAGACACAGCCAGCTACGTACATTGAAGTAATTCTTACCTCGCAATACGGTCACGGCTGTCTAGATGCATGAGGGTTTACTACAAGCCATTAGTCTCTTAAGGTCAATAACGAGCCTAGTGTCTCAATCTCCAGCAAGCGAGTACATATAACAAGATGGTAGATCATCAGACATACAAAGTAAGGCGTCCCATACATTACATATTCAGATGATCATGAAGCTAGTCATACAAAATACGAAAACTAGCAAGAGTTTAAGTCATACATGATCAACCCTAGGATTTGTCAATCATGCTACAGCCCGTAGGCAGACAGTAAGTAGAGTTGCAAACGAGCTAACACTTGCTCGGCGGCTAAACGCCTCAAAAGAATATTTTTACAAGGGAGTGGGAGAGCAAAATAAAAACCCACTCGTTGCCCGGATTCCTTCTAGTGTTCACCATCTGGCAGGAAAGTCGAGAGATCCTTGATAGCTGCTCCGAAATTTGGCCATACAAAACCAGCTGGATCAGACCCCAGAAAGAGCAAGTGCCACAAAGGAGGCTTCACTTAAGAACTAAAACCATCATGTCAGCACATAAATCATAGGTGAAATAACATAAGGCATGAGTTAAAGAAAACAGGATGATAAACGATAAGATAACTAGAGGACTATTCCGGTACCCAAGTTACAACCCGGAAACCAAACAAGGACCGGGGTTGTAACCCTTCACCTGAACAGAACTTAGCCTCGAACCAATTATCGATAACGTAGAGCATAAACAAGCATGTCCGGAGTTATCTATGTACTGGATCTACGCAAGACTAAACAAGATAGGACTCCATCCATCATTCACGGCCAAGCAAAGAGTACGGCTTGATACTTAACTAACTAGGGTTATCACAAGCTTAGTTACTAGCAAGATGCAATGAGGTACGCCTACGGCCACAAGCCCTGCAGACTATCCAGGTTATCCACACGCAAGGTTCAAGCTGAGAGTTATCATGCCTTGTTAGGTGACTTGGATGCAACACATGACGGTGTGCACAGTAATCGTTTCATGTAGTGCCCCACATAACAGTGAGCTGGAAATGTGCCCTACTCGTCGGCAGGCTACAAGTCCATCATCGAAGGCACCCAGATAACGGGATTGCTTGTAGCCGGAATACCTCTTTATATGCTCTACTTGATCAATCTAGTCATTAACCTAGTCAGATTCGGTATGAATCCCTGACCGTGGTAACCAGGGATACATGTCCTAGACATGATGCGAGACAAGACTGGTTGCTTATACAAGCATATTCGATACAATCATCCACGGGGTCAAGAATTCACTTAGCATGTCAGGTTAGCCGTCACAACATTGTATCACGGTTATCATGTCGGGTTGCTTATCAAGATTACTTATCAAGGCAAGGGTGCGTCACAACGGACCACCATCAAGAATTATCATGTTAAATTACTTGTCAAGAGTGCACCACGGCGGGTCACTAATCATGCAAGGCAAGTAGGGTCAGGTCCAGTTGCGCCTAAACATCAGGCTGCGCTCAAGTCAAGCTACGCTCAAGTCAACATACGCTCAGGTCAGCATACGCTCAGTCAACATATGCTCTGTCAGCATACGCTCAGGTCAGCATACGCTCAGGTCAGCATACGCTCAGGTCAGCATACGCACAGGTCAGCATACGCTCAGGTCAGCGTACGAGGTCCATACGACTCCTTGTCACCCAAGTCAGCGTATGCAAGACATACGCTTCCAAAAGACAGCGTATTAGTCAGACTGCGCTGCGCTAAAGAGCGCGCGCAACTCTGCGGCGCAAGCTAAAAAGCTCGTGCACACTGCTCACTGTCTTCTCCAAATCAGCAAGAACTCCATGGTTTGAACCTAAAACTTCAAAAGTCCATAACTTGGTCAAAACAAGTCCAAATCCAACTTTTCAAAGGTCAAAATTGGTTAGAATAAAATTCTCTACAACATGGAACCATCAAAACTTGAAAACAAAGAAGTTTGATAGATCAAAACCACCAAAATCCGAAAATAATTAATTTTTAGATCTACAAAAATCAAAGCCTCAAAATGGAAAATGACAAGTTCTAATGTGCCTTAGAAACATGAGGAGAAGCTAATAGAACAATAAAAATGGGCTCTCTTGTGGAAGCAAGTTGCACTTGCCTAAGGGGTGTTCTTGGTTGGTAGTGGGTTTAATGGAGAAAGAAGAAGAGTTAATGAGAAAGTGGAGGAGAGAGAAAAGTTAGGTGGATTATAAAGGGGGAAGATGGTAGGTTTAACATGATGAACCAAAGAATAAACCAAGCCATCCCAAAATAAACCAAGTTAAACCATTACATGCTATGATGAACCTAATCAAGATTAAACAGAAATTAGCTAACCAGGCAGGAAAATAAAAATACATGTCAGGATTCCGTATACGTATACTGAAAATACATAGAACAAAAAACGGGGGTGACACGAGCTCACAGAGCTCAGGACCCCCCCCCCCCCCCCAAGCGTTCCAAAGTAGCAGTGAACCCGAGCCAATAGCGTATATATACGTCGAGTGTATATAGAAGTCGAGGAATTGAAATAGGCAAACCCCCAAAGCCCTAGCGCCCTCCTCCAACCCAGACGACCAGCCCCGACGTGGCGCGCCGCCCAGGACCACCGTGCACGGCCGCGCGGGTCGCCGGAGGCAACGCACACACGCGCGCGCGTACAAGCGCGGAAGAGACAGCAGTAATGGCGGTGCAAACTCCAACTTCGTGATCGAAGTGCACTCTCATCGCTCGATCGTTTTCCGAACTTTTTCTTCAGGTAAGATCCCGACATATACACCTTTGATTCCGATCAATTAGTTTGATTGTAGGTGATCTATATTGCCAGAAAAATTGAACCCAAAAACACGAAAAAAACTGTCCAAAACGGAACAGTAAACCCAGTCCCAACACACCAGTTGGAAGGTGGATTCATGCCGAACCATTGACTTATTCAGAATTCTATTTGAACAAATTTTTAGACAACATATAGGGCTTCACGACCCAATTCATAGAACGCAATTATATTGACTACACGCAGAGAAATCGGATCCCAAACTTTGACAAAAACCTGTTTTCAAAACTAGAAAATTGTTCCACACGACGTGCGTCCCGCCAAACCGGGCGACGTGGTCGCGAACCGAAGGCATCGAAAGCTGCGTAACGGCTTCGTGGTCGTGTGAGCTTTGACGAAATTCGAATTGGTCGCGTGTGCGCGACGAATTTGATCCGTATCCGTCGAAATTTACCGTATCGTGCACTTTACAAATTTCTCAATTACTTTGTGCACGCTCGTCAGATCGAGACGAAACTTGTGCCAACAGAAACGTATCATTTTTCTGGTCCTGTACGCCAAGTTTGGTCCGATTCTGAGACCGTTGATAAAATCACCGTTTTGCGGGCCCCATGGTCCCACTCAACGAGCGATTTTGTGCACGGCCCGTCGGAATCCAACTCTGGACATACGGTTGGGTTCGTATCAAAAAACTAGATTCGTAGACATATAGTTTGACGACTTTAGAGACCATTGACCCTGGCACGCTTTTCGGTGCAAAGCGGATCCAACGGCGGATACCGTTTTTGTCCGAAATTACCGTTTTACCCCTGTGTCCAGAATTGGACTTAAGGACAGGCAATCCTAGCTAATTTGACTATTCTGAGACTGTTGGCGATGTTTATTTCAGCTTTTGGAGACAGTTGTGAGGACTTGGATTTCATGGCTTGGCAGTTGACTGTATTTTGTTGGATCTGTGTGCAATCTCCAGGCAAGTATACCTTGTCTCCCCCTACAGTTTATTTACATGCATATTTCTATTAGTATATAGTTTTACCATTTGGTTATTACTTATGATTTGTATATTGTACATGCCAGTATAGTTATAGTCCTTGTACATGGTTAGCCTTGTTAGTTCATATTGGATTGGTTCTCTCGTGTATAGTGATCGGGTCGTGTCTTGTCTTCACCTGTGAATTGACTGAGTCGTGTCTGCAAGTATATGTGAGTGAACTGCTATTCCTTGTTTTTTCCACAACCTGCGAGTCCACATACGGGGCGAGGGTTGCCTTTGCACCTGCGAGTCCACAATCGGGACGAGGGTGACTTGTCTTGAAACTGACATGCGAGTCCACAATCGGGGCGAGGGTTAGTGATTAGTTCAAACCTACGAGTCCATAATCGGGGCGAGGGTTTGGTATTCCATTGATCTCTTGTTCTTCCAGCAGTTCATTTATGCATACTTGATCCCGTATCCGAGTTCATAGTTACCTGTCAGTAGCCACTTGTCAGTCTCTTGTCTAGTTCCTGTTTACACCCTGTTTATATTATTGCATGATTAAACTGTTAGATAGGCATGTTTTATGTATCTTGCTAGTCCTCTGCTGTAGCTCCCCTTCCCGGAAATTTTGATAATATATTTTATTCATTTATTTATTTGAATTAAATGGTGATTTTAGAGTTTTTATAAATAATTATTTAGTTAATTCTACGGTTGATGATTTTAGCCCGGACTGGACCGGAGTGAGCCAAGCCATGTAATCATGCAGGACGTCCGATGGCATGTGTGTTGATGTATTTTGGTGAGTGCGTTATATTCAGTTTTAATGATTTAATGACTATTTCTAAATATTCGAAATTTTAAATATTATAAATATCATTAGTAATTAATATTCAATGATATTGGTATAAAATGGGTCCTTGTGCGTTTTAAGATTTTTGGACTGTAAACAATGGCGTATACACCCTTATTATTTTATTAAATTTTAATATTATTATTTTTATTATTTTATCGAGTTTATTATTAAATAATATTATTTTAGTATTCTTGGCAATATTTATTTCTGTTATCATATAAATATTATTATATAGGGTCATATTCATATAAGTAGCACTAGGAATATATGCCAAGGGGATATATTTGAATTTTGCAGAGGTGTATATATATATAGGCATACACATATATTTTCTTAATTTATTAATGTATATATATATATATATATATATATATATATATATATATATATATATATATATATATATATATATATATATATACATTAATAATATATATATATATATATATATATATATATATATATATATATATATATATATATATATATATATATATATATATATATATATATATATATATATATATATATATATATATATATTATATATATATATATATATATATATATTATATATATACATGAATGTGTGTTATATATATATATACATATATATAATAAGGTTAATAATAGTAAAAGAGAAAGAAAGGATGAGGGGTTATCAAGTTCGTTATTGTGTGGTCTTTCATGAGTTCCTTTAGTTGGTAATATAGTTCTCTCTCTGTATGTAACATGTCACCTGTCCAGTTGCCGTAAGTTTAGTGAATTTTCTTGCTCAAGCATATAGGTTAAACAGATGGTAATGGTAGAATATAAGTGAAGGAAATTCCCATACTAGAGCACCCCCAAGGCAGCCCTCGGCCCAACTAATTCCCCAATCGAGCCATTAGACTCAGCCATGCTCAACCAACAGAACCGAGCCCAAGTAACAGCCGACACTGGTTACAACATAGTAGTAGATATATAGAGCCGAGAGGAGATCGATAGAAACTTTGGAAAACCCTAACAACCATCGTGCCGTCACCTCCAACCCACGCCCCTCGACCTGTGCGCGTGCTCCGCCACCACGTGCGCCGCCCCGACACCCCGGAGTCGGCCAGACGCGCGCGCGCGAGCGCGCGTGATGACAAAGACGATAGCAGCAGCGGCTCGAAGAGGCCAAATTCGTGGCTATGCGTCTCGACAACCACTCGATCGTCTTCGATCTTCTTTCGCTGGTATGAAGTTCATATATATGCCTTTATTTTCCTTCAAATACTTCGCGTCGAGACGCACCATGCTGTCCTAAAATTCAACGCAAAGTCGAAGAAAAACTGCTATTGACAGAACCCAAATTTCAGTCCAATCACCTATATTGGAAGCCAGATTTCGAACAACACAATAGGGTTCTCAAAAATCTAATTAAGCAGGCTTGTAGACAACATAACCGAGATTGAGACCCCACTTTTAGTTTATTTTCTGGTGGATTAAACTCTGTTTAAAACCAAGTTGAAAATCATGAAAAACCTGTTTTCGAAAACTAGAAATTCATCCACACGACGTGCGTCCCGCCGAACCGGGCGACGTGGTCGCAAACCGAAAGCATCAAAAGCTGCGTAACAGCTTCGTGGTCGTGTGGGCTTTGACGGAATTCAAATTGGTCGCGTGTGCGCGACGAATTTGATGCGTATCCGTCGAAATTCTCCGTATCGTGCACTTTGCAAATTTCTCAATTACTTTGTGCACGCTCGTCAGATCGAGAAGAAACTTGCGCCAACAGGACCGTATCATTTTTTTGGTCCTGTATGCCAAGTTTGGTCCAATTCTGAGATAGTTGAATTCGACGTCGTGTTGCGGGCCCCACGGTCCCACTCAACGGGCGATTTTGTGTACGGCCCGCCGAAATCCAACTTTGGACATACGGTTGGGTTCGTATCGGAAAACTGGATCCGTAGACATGTAGTTTAACGACTTTAGAGACCGTTGACTCTGGCACGCTTTTCGGTGCAAAGCGGGTCCAACGGCGGACATCGTTTTTGCTCGAAATTACCGTTTTGCCCCTGTGTCCAGAATTGGACGTAAGGACAGGCAATCCTAGCTAATTGGACTATTCTGAGATCATTGGTATTGTTTATTTCAGCTTTCGGGGACTGTTGTACGGGTTTTGGACTATAGTGGCACATTGAGTAGTTCTGATTGTCGGTTTCACCAGCAAAGGACCACAGGCGAGTACAGTTTATTGTCTGCATTTCGATATTGATCTTTACTATATTTTATTGATTAGTCATTGGTTATGTGCTTATTTTCTATTATAAATTGTTGAGTCGGGAATGAGAAGTACCAAGGATGTGTGATCTGACCTTAGACCGTGTAGACCGTGTTGCATTTATTTCTTGTAGACCGTGTAGACCGTGTTGCTTTTATTTCAAGTAGACCGTGTAGACAGTGATTTATTTATTGCAAAGTTGACAGTGTAGACCATGATTATTATTGCATTTAAACTGTGTAGTTCGTGATTATTATTCTGTAGACAGTATTTCTTTATTGCAATATTTTCTGTAGACCGTGTAACTGTAGACCGTGTAACTGTAGACCGTGTAACTTTAGACCGTGTAACTTTAGACCGTGTCGCATAATTGTTTCGAGACCGATCACATATCAAAGGTACTTCTAACAGTGGGGAAAGTATATGTGTCTATTTATTTACTATTGATTTTCTGTCTTTTCTTACGGCTTTACTGTTTATTTTCAAAACTCATGATTGATGTCTAACCTTTGTCTTATAGTCATTTTTTTATTTGAAATCGCATTCAGTGAATTGTGCTCGTTCCATTCCTGACTGGAAACCATATTTTTCAGGTTAGCCGTTGATTCATTTAGCATGGAAAGTTCGGGTGTACTTGCAGACGAGCCTAGAAGATTAGTTAGATAGTCAAGTTATAGTCATTCAATATTTGTACAAGTTTATATTTTCCTGCAAATGTAAAACTTGTGATCAATGTAAATTAAATTAATTATGTGAATGAGCATCTTTGTGATTATGATCTTCATGGCCGTGACAGCGTACTACCGCCGACACTGCGGCGTAGGCTGGCTTGGACACGTCTCGTATCCGTTTAAAAAAAAATGGGTACGGATCGTGACAAGTTTTTATGGTGGCCCATGCAGGTCGGTCTTCGCAAATCACGCGAACTCGTGATAGTACTTAAAGTTAGTTGTACTATTGTGAGCCTGCGGCAAGGAAATGCTCATTCACGAATTAAGATTAATTTAATTTAAGTGAATGACTAGGACTAGGAGTCCCTTATACAAATTTACCGATGGGTAGTCTAGGCCATGCAATTTAGGATGGGGGTTATTAATTTTGATACCTTGTCAGATCCCCATGGTTACACTATTACCTCTTGATAGGACGATATGATCCAATGTGAATATATTATTCACTTGGTGAGGCAGAGTTTCCTAGAGTAATGATCTAACCTTGATGAAATGTTCAATTCATTCTCTTGCCTCTTAGATATCATCCCCATATCTTAGTCTGAATTGCGCATTTAAAATCCTATTTTTTCCATAAGAAAATAGTTTATAATTCCTGATTCGGTTATTCAAATGCGAATCTCGAGGTAGACTGATCCAAAAAATTTCTCCCATGGCTCGAATACACATGAAAGAGATACCAGAATGTTTGTAGTTCTTTGTCTTCAGGTTGTTCCTCCCTGTGCAATCTGTTATTTTAAATATTGTGACTGACAGGACAAATATTTATGCCTTATTACATAGTCGACTTGTTTGAATCTCTAGAAGCTCATGAGTTTTTAGTTTTCTACATATATAGTTAAAGGAAGGTTAGTTAACTATAATGGCAGGACAGCAGCGCACTGTCGCCATTTATTTAAAATATGGAGACTATGGACTCACTGCAGCCAGCAGCGCACTGGCGAGACACGACCCCTAGAGTTGGAATTTGTTTAAGAAATATAGGTTATAGAATATTGCTAGAAATATGGCTAGTGGTCCACTCTTGATCGTAGTTACCTTTGAGCCAATATTGGATAGAGTTAAGAAGTGTTCGATTTGGTATCATGTTGAGTTACGAATCCAAGGGTTTACCACAGCCAGAGTATACGGGCAAGGCGTAATCCGCGGTGAAATGACTTCAAACATGATTACAAGTTTGGGATGCCATAGAGGATAGGACAATGCCATACATGTCACATAAGATCCGAAGCCAATAGTAGTGGAAGTTCGATGAGATTGGGTAGCGTGTCTTTCGACCTAGCATTGTGTGGTCCTTGTGGTCTATTGACGAGGTAATTGACCGACACTAATAAGTTACCAAGAATATAGAATCCAGAGTTCCATAACCCATTAGTTGACCAAGACCTTATAGACAGGAAGATTTTAGGAAGATTGTATAAGCAAGAACACCTGGTAAGATTTTAATTCTCACGAAACTCGAACTAACTGTGCCTCTTTTCAAAAATCTTGCGTACTTGTATCTTGACTATCTTGACCAACGCTGCTATTACAGCCTAGTTTCGCAAGCTTACTCTTTTATCGAGCTTGATTTGAGGCATATGTTTAGTGGGGACGCCTGCTAACTTATTGTCTAATCAGAATCAGTGTATTATGGTCTGATCAACCATGATGCATTTGGTTCGCACTTTATTTAATTACCCTACGTGGATTAAGATATAGATGTCTCTAGGGTCTCATCCACGACTGCATTGACAATTCCTCTTGAATTATATGTTCGTCCTTGAATCACGAAATTGTATTCAGTAACATCTTCCTTGAATTTTTTATTGTTTTTGCCTTTCCCCGATTTGGAAAGACGAAAGCTCGTGATGGTGGAGAGATACAGAGTATCCACATGGCTATATTAGTTGTATACACAAAGTATAACTACCAGCGGCCAGCCATGAGATTGAGTTACTCGTTCTCCTCTCGACCCTCAAACTACTCTTGATGACCTTCTAGCCATCTAAATTTAAAAATGAGTAGGGTTTTACCCTTAGTCGAAATGACAACCTAGGAGTATCTATCCTTAAGAAACCAAATATTGTGAGTCTCTAATTATTAGCTTGAAGCTTGCCTTGACTAGCAACCCTTAAGCCTTGAACCAACCCTTCATCGACCGAAGCCCACAGTTAGACAGGAGATGAGTGGACAATAGGGTAATCATTTACCGTGACACTCATCCCGAGATTAGTTTCCAACAAATATTACTCTAGTTATGTAAATTTTATTATTAAGACCTAACTAGTGTTGGAACATCACAGTCACTAGCTTAGCCAATACCATAGCCTTAATACCCTGTCTACCAGTTGTCAAACAGCAATAAACGTTCACTACGACTCTTGTGAAGATAGTCTGGCAGGTTGACACAAATGGAAATTCACGACTCAGTTGTAGAAATCTTGCGCCTTAGAGTTGGTTACCCCGTCGATAACTCTAGTATACTATAGACGAGTAAATCATCCTATTTTATCGACCATGTGTCAATGTACACATCGTTCTCCAATTTCGGAGGAACGATCCTTGACTTGACTATATCTACCATATTTTGTTATACCGTACCTTATTCTTTATTACTGAGAGTCGAGGTACAATATCCGGACTTTGGAATTCTTCTAACCTCATGATTCCTAAAACCATATCCTAGCTTCTAAGGTGGGTAGACAGTAAGCCTCCTAGAATTTTAGGATATATGAGGGGTACCGATTGATCGGAATACTTTCCATTAGGGTGCTAAGTAGTGCCCCATAGACTCCCACTTTTCATTTAGATTATTTTGTGCCCCGACCGTGTTAGTAATATTCGAAGCACGAGGCCAGTTGTTACCTTCCAACAAATTTCGCATGTAAGAACTAGACGAGTCCACCTTCATCTAGGTATATCATGTCCCACTCAAACACGTCCCCTTGTACTCTATTTTTATGGTACGACTTTCAGGTAAAAGGGACTAGCTATAACCCTTACCATAGTACCAGTAAACTTCCCGATTACAATTAGAGACTCAACCTCGACTCATTTCCATTCGACCCAATATATGGTTGTGGTCTACTCGAAGCCCACCACGCACATGTCACTAGTGTGCTATTCATTTGTATCTTCTCGTGCTACTTAAACACAAAAGTCACGGGAGGCGCATCTTCAGGGCTTACAGAACCTAGTTAACCAACCTGACTGTCCAACTAGCTCAACCACTTGGGTTGAAACCTATTCTAGGTTACCCTAACCTATTAGAAATAGTTTTATCTTGGAAATCTTGACCAGTCAATACAGACTGAAATCCGAGGTTCATCCAACCAACAATTGGTGTCCAATCAGAGAACCCATTAAGACCCCGTAAAACCCATCCATGCATACTACCACATTTGGACTATTAAAATCGAACTATTTGAAATAGGTTCCTACACCTATTAGGTAGTCTCCACTTCTATGAATGTGAGTCGTTCGTAACCCTCATTCTATCTACCTGGAAGTTGCGATACGATCTTGCATTGCATCTATAATCCTTGTTCGTGTGTTTAAATAACCACGGAAAATATCAGTCTTGATTTTCCAAATTTCGTTCTATTGCGGAACCGTTCGAAATTTCGAGAACGGAACTTCTGTATTGCACGGATGGCAAGCTCCTATAAGGAACGAAGGGTTTTTCAATTTAGTAAGTGACTGGGCTAGAATAGTCCACGCTAGCAAATCAGTCAATGGTTCATAGACCTTCTTTCTAGTCTGTATCATTGGATATTCTCTACCGCTATAGGAACTTCTTATTCGCCCTTGATTATTTTTCCTTATCTTCCTGTCCTTCCCATTGTAGGGTGACGAATGGTCATGCTTAGTAGGATTTAGTAATAATTCTTAGCTACTTGTGTAAATTGTTGCTGGTTAAATTTTTGGGTTGTTAGATAGATAGGAAAGGATTATAGATGCGATAAGCAGTAGATATCGATTGGTAGAAACTTTAGCAATTAGTTGGACGAGTAATGTTTTAGCAACATGTGTTTTGAGGGAGTCGTGTGACCAAAGGTGGGTAGAAGTCCTCAAGAAATTACAGTTTCAAATGACCATGAGAATAGATTGATAGCAAATGAAAACCGTCTTCTATCATAGCGGATGAACTCTTACCTTAAATTTCGAGGACGAAATTATTTTTAAGGTGGGTAGATTTGTAGCTCCCCTTCCCGAAAATTTTGATAATATATTTTATTCATTTATTTATTTGAATTAAATGGTGATTTTAGAGTTTTTATAAATAATTATTTAGTTAATTCTACGGTTGATGATTTTAGCCCGGACTGGACCGGAGTGAGCCAAGCCATGTAATCATGCAGGACGTCCGATGGCATGTGTGTTGATGTATTTTGGTGAGTGCGTTATATTCAGTTTTAATGATTTAATGACTATTTCTAAATATTCAAAATTTTAAATATTATAAATATCATTAGTAATTAATATTCAATGATATTGGTAAAAAATGGGTCCTTGTGCGTTTTGAGATTTTTGGACTGTAAACAATGGCGTATACACCCTTATTGTTTTATTAAATTTTAATATTATTATTTTTATTATTTTATCGAGTTTATTATTAAATAATATTATTTTAGAATTCTTGGCAATATTTATTTCTGTTATCATATAAATATTATTATATAGGGTCATATTCATATAAGTAGCACTAGGAATATATGCCAAGGGGATTTATTTGAATTTTGCAGAGGTGTATATATATATAGGCATACACATATATTTTCTTAATTTATTAATGTATATATATATATATATATATATATATATATATATATATATATATATATATATATATATATATATACATGAATGTGGGTTATATATATATACATATATATAATAAGGTTAATAATAGTAAAAGAGAAAGAAAGGATGAGGGGTTATCAAGTTCGTTATTGTGTGGTCTTTCATGAGTTCCTTTAGTTGGTAATATAGTTCTCTCTCTGTATGTAACATGTCACCTGTCCAGTTGCCGTAAGTTTAGTGAATTTTCTTGCTCAAGCATATAGGTTAAACAGATGGTAATGGTAGAATATAAGTGAAGGAAATTCCCATACTAGAGCACCCCCAAGGCAGCCCTCGGCCCAACTAATTCCCCAATCGAGCCATTAGACTCAGCCATGCTCAACCAACAGAACCGAGCCCAAGTAACAGCCGACACTGGTTACAACATAGTAGTAGATATATAGAGCCGAGAGGAGATCGATAGAAACTTTGGAAAACCCTAACAACCATCGTGCCGTCACCTCCAACCCACGCCCCTCGACCTGTGCGCGCGCTCCGCCACCACGTGCGCCGCCCCGACACCCCAGAGTCGGCCAGACGCGCGCGCGCGAGCGCGCGTGATGACAAAGACGATAGCAGCAGCGGCTCGAAGAGGCCAACTTCATGGCTATGCGTCTCGACAACCACTCGATCGTCTTGCGATCTTCTTTCGCTGGTATGAAGTTCATATATATGCCTTTATTTTCCTTCAAACACTTCGCGTCGAGACGCACCATGCTGTCCTAAAATTCAACGCAAAGTCGAAGAAAAACTGCTATTGACAGAACCCAAATTTCAGTCCAATCACCTATATTGGAAGCCAGATTTCGAACAACACAATAGGGTTCTCAAAAATCTAATTAAGCAGGCTTGTAGACAACATAACCGAGATTGAGACCCCACTTTTAGTTTATTTTCTGGTGGATTAAACTCTGTTTAAAACCAAGTTGAAAATCATGAAAAACCTGTTTTCGAAAACTAGAAATTCATCCACACGACATGCGTCCCGCCGAACCGGGCGACGTGGTCGCAAACCGAAAGCATCGAAAGCTGCGTAACAGCTTCGTGGTCGTGTGGGCTTTGACGGAATTCAAATTGGTCGCGTGTGCGCGACGAATTTGATGTGTATCCGTCGAAATTCCCCGTATCGTGCACTTTGCAAATTTCTCAATTACTTTGTGCACGCTCGTCAGATCGAGACAAAACTTGTGCCAACAGGACCGTATCATTTTTCTGGTCCTGTATGCCAAGTTTGGTCCAATTCTGAGACAGTTGAATTCGACATCGTGTTGCGGGTCCCACGGTCCCACTCAACGGGCGATTTTGTGTACGGCCCGCCGGAATCCAACTTTGGACATACGGTTGGGTTCGTATCGGAAAATTGGATCCTTAGACATGTAATTTGACAACTTTAGAGACCGTTGACTCTGGCACGCTTTTCGGTGCAAAGCGGGTCCAACGGCGGACATCGTTTTTGCTCGAAATTACCGTTTTGCCCCTGTGTCCAGAATTGGACGTAAGGACAGGCAATCTTAGCTAATTGGACTATTCTGAGATCATTGGTATTGTTTATTTCAGCTTCCGGGGACTGTTTTACGGGTTTTGGACTATAGTGGCACATTGAGTGGTTCTGATTGTCGGTTTCACCAGCAAAGGACCACAGGCGAGTACAGTTTATTGTCTGCATTTCGATATTGATCTTTACTATATTTTATTGATTAGTCATTGGTTATGTGCTTATTTTCTATTATAAATTGTTGAGTCGGGAATGAGAAGTACCAAGGATGTGTGATCTGACCTTAGACCGTGTAGACCGTGTTGCATTTATTTCTTGTAGACCGTGTAGACCGTGTTGCTTTTATTTCAAGTAGACCGTGTAGACAGTGATTTATTTATTGCAAAGTAGACAGTGTAGACCGTGATTATTATTGCATTTAAACTGTGTAGTTCGTGATTATTATTTTGTAGACAGTATTTCTTTATTGCAATATTTTCTGTAGACCGTGTAACTGTAGACCGTGTAACTGTAGATCGTGTAACTGTAGACCGTGTAACTTTAGACCGTGTAACTTTAGACCGTGTAGACCGTGTCGCATAATTGTTCCGAGACCGATCACATATCAAAGGTACTTCTAACTGTGGGAAAAGTATATGTGTCTATTTATTTACTATTGATTTTCTGTCTTTTCTTACGGCTTTACTGTTTATTTTCAAAACTCATGATTGATGTCTAACCTTTGTTTTATAGTCATTTTCTTTATTTGAAATCGCATTCAGTGAATTGTGCTCGTTCCATTCCTGACTGGAAACCATATTTTTCAGGTTAGCCGTTGATTCATTTAGCATGGAAAGTTCGGGTGTACTTGCAGACGAGCCTAGAAGATTAGTTAGATAGTCAAGTTATAGTCATTCAATATTTGTACAAGTTTATATTTTCCTGCAAATGTAAAACTTGTGATCATTGTAAATTAAATTAATTATGTGAATGAGCATCTTTGTGATTATGATCTTCATGGCCGTGACAGCGTACTACCCGCCGACACTGCGGCGTAGGCTGGCTTGAACACGTCTCGTATCCGTTTAAAAAAAAAACGGGTGCGGGTCGTGACATCTGCGGACCTGATGATCTCTTCAGGTTTAGCGACTGCATGGAGTTAGTTAGCAGAGCAGGATGGTAGAGGATTGCGATATATGATACAGGTATTTGCTTGTGATATTCTTTATTATCTTTCGTGCTTTATATTCAGTACCATGTTACACACTGCTTATTTATAGACTCATATCATTCTTGGAGTCTAATCGAACAATATGCTAATGGGCTGCAGACCATGACCCATACTTGTTCTTTCTTGATTATATGATTCATGTGGATTGAGATATAGTTTAGACTAGATATGATACCATGACCTTGACAGCTTATACGTACTTGAGTCGGGCTGGAGTCCGCTCGATACGTAGCTGGCTTGCTCATGAGCTCGCGTCCGAAAACCGGGTGCGGGTCGTGACAAGTATGGGTAAATCGTGCATGTATTTCCATGCAACACTTAAATTCGGCAACACGAGATAGTTTATGAAATATGCCATGAAACTGATCATAAGGTAAGATTAGAAAGACAATGAACGATAGACGATGCAAAAAAGTAAATAGAACGTGTTTGGTAATGATAGTATTGTGGGCGAGCTAGCCTCCCCACCAGTGCATAACAATGTACTAATAACCCCACAGTTTGCTTGCAGAACGCATGAGATGTCGTCGGGTGCGGAGCTTTCCTAGAACATGCTAAGGCGCGGAGCAAACTCTGGAGCCTTGGAGTGTTGCAAGGAGCTGAAGCACCATATACAGGACATAATGTATCGGAACATCGCCATGAATCATTCCATCTTGTAAGCCACTTGGCACGCCTTTTATGTTTCAGAGAGAGAGCTTGAGCGATTTATAATCTCGGCCTAGCGCTGCTTGTAAACTTCTTGAATGTCAATAAAGAGTTTGAATTCGCTTCAATTTGTGTTCATTTACTTTCCACTGCAAATGGGGACACTCTGTGCGACTCTGTGGCCTAGCTCAAATCGGCCGTTTTCGGACATAGCCTTGCACGGGTGCAACCTAGGCCCGTGCGACATCAAGCCTTAGCGAGGACGATCGCTCCTGCGGGAGCGGGGCATGACAACCTGTCATGCCTGATAACAACATATGATGAGATACAACAAAGACAACAAATAATAGAGACTAGAAATATGAAAGTGCAACAAAGACAAGATAATAACCAAGACAACATATGATGATACATTTTACAAGAAACATCTAAGTCCAGATAGTATATTTTACAAGAAACATCTAAGTTCAGATAGTACATTCTACAAGATGAAAGTACATCTCTCTCAATCATCTTCAGAATAATCATCTTGTTCGTCTTTCTCGACCTCATCTTCACTTTCATCATCGCCTTCGTCGGCTTCGTCTTCCTCTTCGGATAATTCTACATCTTTCACATTATGTGTCGTATAATGCGTAACTTCCGTGGAGTCCATACCAACAATATTGGTTACAAGAGGTAGCTCGTCCTCCTTATAAGCTTTTTCGTCAACATCAAAAGTATCTCTAGCTTTAGTCTTGCATACTGCCCACCAGTCAGACTTCGTTGCTTCCCGTCTCGGATAAGCTGTGAAGTACACGAGCTGAGCTTGCGTTGCTAGGACAAATGGTTCGTAGCCTTGATATCTACGCTTGTAGTTTATATCCACAAGACTATGCTTGTCAATTTTCCAACCTTGATTTTTAGTCTGATCGAACCATTCACACTTGAACAACACGATCTTTGCAGGTTCTCTGCCATAATTATATGTCAACTCCACAATCTCTCACAAGATGCCAAAGAAATCATTTCCTGGATCGACGTCTTTGTAGTTCGGAGATTTGATACACAAACAACTGTTTTTCGTGGAATCAAGATCCAGGAAGCTGTCTCTGATCGGAGCATTTGTCGACTTGAACCGAAAGCCATTGACACAGTAACTTGGCCATATTTTAACAAAAGTAATTGGTCCCTTGGCAAGAGTTCTAATTAATTCAATCTTGGGTGAAATTAGACGATCGACCTGAATACCAAAGAAGAGATAGTAAGTTATTTATTGCGCAGTTGTATTAAAAGAGGCCAGTAATTACCGGGCTGCTTACATATTCGCTCAACCAAGAAGAAAAATGACGTCTCATTTCTTGTTTTAATACTTCGTCTGTTAGGTAGGGTCTGACCGACCTCAACTCATCATTATATGTGCTGAAAAACAACGAAGCAACAGTCGATTAGTACAATAATATTAGCTTATACTATTATATTAAGATGACGTAAACTCATCATTAATTACTTACCCCTCTAGCTTCTCCACTTCATCCTCATCGCAATTGAGTAATACATACAACTGAGCAGTCCTTAGCTCTTCGTCATTCAAATATCTCTTCTTTATTTTTTTTCCGAAGGCTTTCTGAACGCATTGAATACTTTCAGTATTCCATCATTAGATTCTTGATAACCGTCGTCATTTCTCGGAGCCCTCGTTCTATTCGTAGTAACATGTGGTTTGAAATACGTCGAGCAGAAGTTTGTAATCTCCTCGAGAATATAGGCTTCACAAATAGAACCCTCGACCTGAGCCTTGTTTTTCACCTTCCTCTTTAGGTGGTTCAAATGCCGCTCAAACGGGTACATCCACCGATAACCGAAGGGCCCGCCAACACGTGCCTCGTAGGAAAGATGAATTGGCAAATGCTCCATGAATTCGAAGAATCCAGGAGGAAATACCTTCTCGAGCTTGCACAATGTTACCGCAATATCATTCTTCTGCTTTTCTAGACGATCGACGAGCAACTTACTAGAACAAAGATCTCTGAAGAATATGCTAAGCTCAGTCAATGGATCCCAAACAACCGGGGGTAAGAATTTCTGAAATGCAATCAGAATTAACCTCTCCATGAATATGTGACAATTATGGCTCTTCATACCTATCAGTTTGTTCTCCTTGAGGTCGACGCATCTTCTCAAGTTCGAAACATACCCGTCTAAAAATTTCAGACATTGAATCCACCTACAAAGTCTCACTTTATCCTCCTGCTCCAGTGAGAAAATTGTCTTAGGCTGCTTCAACTTTTCATTCTCGTCCTCTATCAAATGTAATGCAGGACGTCTACATATTTCTTCCATGTCCAATCTAGCCTTTGGATTGTCTTTCGTCTTCCCTTTACGTCCATTACATTATTAATTATGTTTTCAAACACATTCTTCTCGATATGCATGACATCAAGGTTATGTCTAATCAGATTGGTGCTCCAATATGGCAGATCTCAGAATATACTCCTCTTCGTCCAGTTACGAGTGCGACAAAATTCGTCACACTTGTAGCCCGTAGCAGGCTCTTCAATAGCTCTTGGTAAATCTTTTATCTCTTCCCATATCGTGTATCCGGGCCACCTTGGCGGGGGATTAGCCTTCTCCACAACGCTAGCACGAAAAGCATTCATGTTCCTCCGGTACGGATGATCCTTCGGCAGGAATTGTCGATGACAATCGAAGAAGCACGATTTGCCTCCATGTTTCAAATGGAAAGCCTTAGTGCGGTCCATGCAATACGGACATGAAAGACGACCATGTGTCACCCCCAGTTTTCAGAAATAGGGGTATTTTTGTCATTTTATATTTTTAAATATTTTTAAAATTTATTTTATTATTTATGATATTATTTTGGGGTTGAAATTTATTTTATTATTTATGATATTGTTTTGGGATTATTTGAGTCGGGTTCGAATTTCAACTCAATCCGACTTGAAACGGGGATCCGGTGGGGTAGTTTGACTCTAGTGGGACCCACACACTAGTTAGGCAGGGCCCACATGATATTAATTTTAGTCCACATGATATTAATTTTAGTTAGTAGTTAGACTAATTATTTATGGATAGGTTTAGTTTAATTAGAGACTTAAAACTAGACTAAATTGACCTCAACCTTTAACCCATTCCTAATTTAAATCAAATAGATTAGTGGAGGGCATTTTGGACATTCAAATAGGGGACATCTCACCCTTTTTGGGCAGCCATCTATGGGGGGATAAGGAGTGAGTCACTCCTCCATTCATTTGTTTTCATCTACTTTCTCTCTCTTGTTCTTCCCCAAATTAATTTAGAGATGAACCTCCATTGATTTCATCTCCAAATCAACCCCTTCTTCCACCAAATCTTCTTCATTTCTCCTCTACTCCATGGTTAGAGGGTGCTAGCCAAGTTTGGGAGAATTCGGAGCTCGTTCGTGTCCTTTTAGAATCTCTACATGTCGGTGTCGTGTCGGAAGGATTTTTCTTTGAATCTCTCTCCCGGAAGATATAATCTCTCCTCTAATCCATCCCTACATGCATATAGAAATATTTTGAACCCATAGGAATGACCCCCATGGTTGTATCTCCATTTGTGTCCATTTCGTGTCCATTTGGAGGTCATAGGAGTGTCTTTTGTGTTGTGGTTGTGTCCATGTGGAAAAAACCCCAAATTTGGACACACTATGTGTTGTTGTTATGTATGAATGAATTATTACATGTTTAATCTCATATTTTTGTATTGGAGATGTGTTCTATAGTGTCTCATATATATATATATATATATATATATATATATATATATATATATATATATATATATATATATATATATATATATATATATATTAGTGTAGAGAGTGAGTTCTTGATATATTATGTTATATACTTGTGTTTCTTTTGTCTCAAACTACCTAAATTCGTCATAATATTTATCCACGTTTTTAGTAGCAATAGCAACTTAGAAATGTCATAACTTTTAGCTTAAAACTCTGATTTATCTTTCGTTTTTTTTAAAAAAAACCGTATCGAAGTTAGCTTTCCAAATATATATTTTAATAAGCCAAATTCGTTCTGAAACTTTCTGTAAAATTATTTGAGTGTCAGCTGTACGAAAGACGAATGTGTTTCGGTGTTTTTGCGATTCCGGGAGCTTTTGGACACGAAAATGTGATCCGTTTAAAGTTTCGGAAAGCTAACACAAAAATCTATAACATACTTTAATCCTAGAATTTAATGAATGCCCAATTGGTACAGTATTGATTTTAAGTAGAAGATTACTATACGACATATGCATTTTGTGTATCCTTGTATGTACAAATATGTATGTATGCATGTGTATATATATATATATATATATATATATATATATGTGTGTGTGTGTGTGTGTGTGTGTGTGTGTGTGTGTGTGTGTGTGTGTGTGTTAAGAGAATGTAATATAATATAGAGCATGCATAAATGATATAATGTATGAAAGTATACACTACTAAAATAACCCATATTAGCGACGTCAGGAGACGTCGCTAAAAATGGAAAATACGTCGCTAAAACAACTTAGCGACGTATTTAGCGACGAAAAACGGACGTCGCTTATATGCAAGTCGCAAATGGCAATTTAGTCGCCGAACGTCGCTATCGGCGACGCGGCGTTCATTGTCGCTAGACGTCGCTAAACTGAGCGACAGATAGCGACGTATCACTACGTCGCCAATGTTGCGACGTATCACTACGTCGCCAATGTTGCGACGTAAAGCGACCACTTGCGACGATGTATAATTTATATATGATGACATGGCATGGCAGCCACGTGGGCATCTTAGCGACGTCTACCGACATATTAGCGACGGACAGTAGCGACGTCTAGTGACGTGACGTCACTATTTAGCGACGTATACATTCCGTCGCTGTACGTCGCCGAACGTCGCTATACGTCGCCGATTTAATAAAAAAAATTTAAAAAAATATAATTGATATTTTTGTTATGCTGTGTGTCTGTGTTTACAGTGTGTGTGAAGTGCAGTGTTCGAACCATCGACAGTTTCGCTTACTGTTCTATGTTTTATCTTGGATAGAAAGAGCAACAGTTCAGGGTGCACTTCTCAGAGCTTCCGCTTCACGTCCTTCACCTTCTCGGGAACCTTTACGACGTCCCGAGAAAATGAAGGACGTGAAAATGAAGCTCTCAGAAGTGCACCCTGAACTGTTGATATTTCTATCCAAGATAACACATACAACAGTAATCGAAACTGTCGATGGTTTCGAACACTGCATTTCACATTCACTATAAACACAGACACACATCATAACAAAAATACACAATATATTTTTTTAAAATTTCGGCAGCACCTCCTTTGTATATCAGATCATCGCTTATAACCCAGCGTAGGTATATTTGTCATCCCCGTCGCAGATATCACAAAGTAAATATCACAATAAAAACAGGAGGCAGTACAAAGTAAATATCACAGACTCAAATCCTCACAAACATCCAATAGAGTCAAAGAAAAATGGAAGATGATAAAAAGTCTCCCACCAAGTGTATAAACAACAGTTGTATGAATAAACAATTTGCCCATAGGGCCAATACATACAAGTCATAAAAAAACTAATAAAATCACTGCGGACCCCTGTCGCGCAACTGGAATAGAATGTAGTCATACTGCTCCTGGGTGAGCTGTACCGTAGGGCCAGTAGGAGGCAGTGCAATGTCTGGAGTCGGCGCCGGAGGCAGTGCAGTGTCTGGAGTCGACGCCGTCGATGTACCGGGAGGACGTATCTGCTCCAGCTCTCGCAGTCGCTCACCATGCGCAGCAAGGGATCTCACCACCCTCTCAGTACTCGCCTCAAGCGAAGCCGAAACCTGAGTGAGTGAGGCAGACATACTCCTCTGCGATCCCTCCAGCTCGACCTGTCTACGCTCTGTGCGCTGCGTAGACTCGGTGAGCGTCTGCAAGCTGGCAGCTGTAGCCTGATGCAGAGTCATCAGCTCCTGTATACTGCGCTCGACCGCATCAAATCGTCCGGTGACGATCGGAGGGTCGGATCGTCGCTCGACCGCATCAGAAATCTGCTGTTGCAACTCGCGACGCAGCTCCTCGATCTGACGAAGGATATCCCCAACTCGTGACGACGCCTGCGAAGCCGGAGACTGCGCACTGACAGAGGGGGCCCGGGATGACTCCGTAGCCAAATACGCGCCGTAGGATCCCGTACCATAGTACGTACCCTTCTGAAGACCGCCAACGGCGGTCATCCAGAGCTCGCCCTGCGATGGAGCTGTAGGCGGCTGGGAGGAACTACCAGCCCCTCCCTCTGCTGGCGCACTAGCAGCAGCAGCCGCCTCCTGCTGTAGCCGAACAAACTCGGCCTAGAACATGTTTGCTAACGTGTAAGTGTTTACTAAAGTCTATATTGATATCTATTTCATGTTTTCTATGTTATAGTAAATTAATATAAAGAATAGAACGTACATATGCCTGCGTCGCCCTCTCGTCAATAAACTCTCCAGCCCTCCGATGTGTGACCAGGAAGACGGTCACCATGTTCGGGTCCTCATCCTTTTTTACCTGTTAAAATATATTATCTATTATTAGTATTAAACATTCTATATCGAACTATATATAAATTAATGTCCGTCATAGGAAACGTACCAGACGACGAAAATGCGCCACCTTGGCCTTCTCAGACCGCTCCTGGTACCTGCGCTCGCTAAATCTAGCCTTCATCGCAGTCCACTGCTCTGGCGTAATCCAACCCTGGATCGGCTGTCCGGAGCGATCACGACGCTTCTGGTCGTCGATCGCATCACGGATGAGCTTGGCTGCGACGGCAGAAAATTGGCCCTTGACCCTCGCCGTCCGGTGTGGTGGATAGAAATAGGTCCTCTACAAGAAGTAAAATACAAAAGTTGTATAATATACACAAATGATTATTAAAATTTAAAAAGAAATAAATTTTTTACCTTGAAGTGGGCGAACCAAAATGCCTTCCTATCTGTGGGAGCATCTGAGTAGTTGAGCCAAGGCCCACCATAGTTCTGCCTCAGAAATTGCCCCAGCTGTCTCTGTACTACAGAAGGCCGATATCTATACAATAAAAAAATTTCATGAATATATATGTACATATAATCATTTGAGAAATATTTATTAATTAATTAACTTACTTCATAGGCCCGTCCGTCCAAATCTCCATACGCATCTCGCCCGGGGGAGCGCATGGAGGGTCGCTCTCACCTCCTGCCTGGGCAGGTTCAGTCTGATCGCCGGCCTCCATTTGCTCGACGTCGGCTGCCCCCATAGAGCCGTTGACAGGAGGAATGTTGGACGGGGGATCGGGGATGCTGAACGACGAGGGATCAGGAAGGCTGGACGACGAGGGAGGAGTCGGCAACCTGCTGGAACTGCCATGTCCCGGTAATGGACCGGGAACAGAACGGTACAATGGCGTACTCGGAGATGAGGATGAGGGTACGGAACTGCCGTCTCCATCCCCAGCCCGAGGCTGACGGGACTGGCTAATTTATAATCCTCCGCGTCGTCCTCCTGGTCTAGTCATACCTGATAATAACATATGACAATAAAACAAAAATACATATTTATATGATAGACATCACAGATTTTTGAAAAATATCATGGTCACAGATAAAAGTGTCACTAAAGTGTCACAGATTTATTATTACAAAAATACATATTTATATGATAGACATCACAGATTTTAATCCTCTTCTAAAAATTCATCTAGTTCGTTTAGCTCATCATCTTCTTCTTCTTCTTCCTCCTCTACATCTTCACTTTCATCTGCATCTTCCTCTTCAGATAATTCTACTTCTTCTACACAATTAGATGTGTAATGAGGAACTTCCGTCGTGTCCACTTCTATAATATTTGTTACAAGAGGTTGTTCATCTTGTTGATAAGCTATATCGTCAACCTCAAAGGTATTTCTAGCTTTGGTCTTGCATACTGCCCACCAGTCCGACCTTGTTGTTCCCCGTTTAGGATAACTTGTGAAGTACACGAGCTGAGCCTGACTTGATAGGACAAATGGTTCATAGGCTTGATATCGACGCCGATAGTTTATATCAACAAGACCGTGCTTGTCTACTTTCCAACCCTGACCTTCAATCGGATCGAACCAATCACACCTGAATAACACAATCTTAGCAGGCTCTATTCCATAACTATATGTCAGCTCCACGATCTCCCGTAGCACGCCATAGAAATCGTTGCCCGCATCAACATCTTTGTAGTTCGAAGATCTGATACACAAACAGCTGTTTTTGGTGGAGTCGAGATCCACAAAGTTGTCTCTAATCGGGCAAGTTGTTGACTTGAACCTAAACCCATTAACACAGTAGCTTGGCCATATTTTTGCAGCATAAATTGGTCCCTTGGCTAGCGTTCTAATAGACTCATTCTCAAGTCTTGCATATGGACGATCGACCTAAATACCACGAAAGAAGCAATTAAGCTCATTCTAAATCAAGTGCATATACAGAAATGTAATTACAGAGTTCTCAAGTCTTACATATGCACTCAACCATGATGGAAAATAACGCCTCATTTTTTGTTCTAGTTCTTCTTCTGTTATGTGTGGCCTACCTGACCTCACATCATCATTAAATATGCTGAAAACAACATCGTGCAATTAATGTAATAGTATTATTCTCAATACTATTAAAATAATGTAGACGTATTATTTACTTACCCCTCCAGTTTCTCTACTTCCTCCTCGTCGCAGTTGAGTAATACATACACCTGAGCAGCCCTTAGCTCATCATCGTTCAGATATCTCTTCTTCATTTTACCCGATGGCTTTCCTGGAGCATTGAATACCTTCAGTATTGTATCATTACTTTCTCCGTCGTCGTTTCTGGAAGCTCTCGTTCTATTAGTTACAACATGAGGCTTGAAATACATCGAACAAAAGTTTGTAATCTCCTCGAGAACATAGGCTTCACAAATAGAACCCTCGACCCGTGCCTTATTTTTCACCTTTCTTTTTAGGTGATTCAAATGTCGCTCGAACGGGTACATCCATCGATATTCGACGGGTCCACCAACACGTGCCTCATAGGATAGATGAATCGGCAAATGCTCCATAGAGTCGAAGAATCCAGGAGGAAACACCTTCTCTAGCTTGCATAGTGTTACCGCAATGTCTTTCTCTTGCTTTTCTAGACGATCAACGAGCAATTTCTTAGAACAAAGATCCCTGAAGAATATGCTAAGCTCCGTCAATGGATCCCAAACTGCCTGCGGTAAGAATTCCCGAAATGCAATCGGAATTAACCTCTCCATGAATACGTGACATTCGTGGCTCTTCATACCCGTCAATTTGTTTTTCTTTGAATCGACACATCTTCTCAGATTTGACACATGTACGTCTGGAAATTTTAGGCCCTGGATCCACCGACAAAGTCTCACTTTATCCTCCTTGTCCAGCGAGAAAATTGACTTCGGCAGGAACTGTTTTCCATTCTGCTGTATCAAATGCAACGCAGGGCGTTTGCATATTTCTTCTAAGTCCAACCTGCCTTGGAATTGTCTTTCGTTTTTCCCTTTACGTCGATCACAGTATTTATTATGTTATCAAACACATTCTTCTCAATATGCATGACATCAAGATTATGTCTGATCAGATTGGTACTCCAGTATGGCAGATCCCAGAATATGCTCCTCTTTGTCCAGTTATGATCTCTACCAAATCCATCGCACTTGTACCCAGTTGTAGGATCTTCTATAGCACTTGGAAAATCTTTAACCTCCTCCCATATCGTGGCTCCGGACCACCTTGGCGGTGGATCACCCTTCTCTACAACGCCGGCACGGAATGCATTCCTGTTCCTTCTGAACGGATGATCTTTTGGCAGAAATTGCCGATGACAATCAAAGAAGCACGGTTTTCCTCCGTGTTTCAAGCGGAAAGCCTTACTACGGTTCATGTAATACGGACATGAGAGACGGCCATGAGTGCTCCATCCAGATAATATTCCATAGGCCGAAAAGTTGTTGATGGTCCACATAAGGGTTGCCTTCATCTGAAAATTCTGCTTCCTGGATACATCGTACGTGTTAGCGCCTACTTTCCATAACCGATTCAACTCATCTATCAAAGGCTGTAAGTACACGTTAATGTTCCTCTTGGGATTGTTCGGACCAGGAATTATAACGGTTAGAAACATGTACTGAGTCTTCATGCACATCCAAGGCGGTAGGTTATACGGAGTGACAATCACAGGCCAGCACGAATACTGGGATCCCGAAAGACCAAAAGGAGTAAAACCGTCAGAAGATAGTCCCAATCTGACATTACGCGAATCTGAAGCAAAATCAGGATACACTCGATCAAAGTGCTTCCACGCTTCTCCATCGGATGGGTGATCCAACACTCCTTCAATCTGTTCTCGCATGTGCTAACTCATATTTTTGGCCGTCTCTTTCACCATAAATAATCTTTGCAACCGCGGCGTTAAAGGCAAGTAGTGCATTGAATCGGTCGGCCTTCTTGCACCGGTAGACCTTCCTGTACTAGTTGTCTTATAGCGATCAGCACCACAAAATCTGCACACATCTACGTTCTTGTCGTCTTTGTAGTACAGCATGCACCCATTGCGACAGGAATCAATTTTCTCGTATCCCATCCAGAGCGATCTCACCATCCTCTTAGACCGGTACAAGTCTTTAGGCAACTTAGCACCCGTCGGCAAGATCTCTATAATGAATTCCAACACTCGGTTGTAGCATTCTTGCGACATGTTAAAATCTGACTTAATGCTCAACAGTCTTGTAACCACCTCCAATGGTGAATGATCCTCACAACCAGGATACAATAGAGTCCTTGCATTCTCCAGCAACTCCATGAACTGTGCAGCATCGGCGTTCGGTGCCTCCTCAGGTGCATCATGAACGAAACTAGGCCCCGCAGCATCGAAAACCATGTTCACGCATCCGTCGTCGTATGCATGATTATCTGAAACAAAATTAGGTCCCGCATGCATATACGGCTCAACGTAAGCTCCGGCTCTGATGCTAAAGACACAAGTTCTCCGTGTGCGGTCCACTGATAGTAATTAGGCGTGAAACCCCTCGAGTACAAATGATATGTCACTTCCACTTCTGGATAATATTTCACGTTATGACATTTCACACACGGACACTTAATTTTGGTGCCGTCCATGTACTGAGGGAACGCCTTAGCAAACTGCAGGAACTGCTCTACTTCTGCTATGTATTCATCCCGCACACCACACATATCATCAGGACGACGATTGTACATCCATGAACGATTCCGCAAGTAGTAATTCATATCCATTTGGAAATAATTCTGCAAAGATGGACACACATTATCCAACAGGCACAAATTCGTATATTATGTCTTATTAGGGACACACATTAGTAGCGGACAGTTACTAATATCAATGATATGCAATCTAGGTCAAACTAGGTTGTACTAAGTCAAACAAAGTCAAACAAGGTCAACCTAAGTCAAACAAAGTCAAACAAGGTCAAAGTAGGTCAAGGGTTGACCTATAGTTGACTTTGTCAACTCTTAGTCCAATCTAAGTCAAATATCCTATTTCTAGTCATTACCTACCAAGGTACCGTTTACCTTATCGCTATTGGTATCCCAATACCAATACCTTAAGTTGGTACCCTTTACCAACTTCGCTATTGGTACCCTTTACCTTATCGTTATTGGTACCCTTTACCTTATCGTTATGAGGTGGCCAAAACCTACACCCTACAGCAGACTCTTCTACTGCTGCAAACAAGTCCTACCATCAATTATATGCTTGAAAAAGTCGCAAACAAGTCCTACCAAAATCATTAATTGCATCTCCTAATCTATACTACTATATAATATATAAAAATGAGGTCACTCTAAAAGTTTTTATTCCAAAAATATCTTTACCCATGTTTACTAATTAGAATTGGTCATTAAATATAATATGGTTAGTTAAGTAATTACATATGGAGAAAAAGGGAGAGAGAGAGATTGTTGTTTGTTCTTTCCAAGAAGTAAAAAATATATTTAAGGAACTGTTGTTTGCTTATCTCAAGTAGTATAAAAGAAAATCAAAAAATTATTATTTGCTCTTTTCAAATAGTATAAGATACGTACATACATATATACTAGTCAAATATTTGCTCTTATCAAGAAACTATTATTTGCTCTTATTATCAAGTAGTACAGAAACCTACTTATTATGCTCTGATCACAAGAAATCTCTTGCTTTCTTCATAACGCTATCCCATATATTATTGTATGAAAACACTATATTTCTCCAACAACATATCTCATGCATTTATGTACTTACCATACAAACAAATGCTTCATGAAATGAACTATAGATATCTTTGGATATCGAACCCCATGTATAGTCATAATAAGAAACCATCAAAACAAATACTTCATGGGATAATTGCTTTGTTATATTTTCGACCTCTCAACTCTATGTGACAGTGATCTACACTGCTATGGAGGCCTAACCCGACCTCTCAACTCACAACAATACAGACAATACCATATATATATATAGCTAGGGCTAGGGTTAGGGGGTATGTGTGTGTGTGTGTGTGTGTGTGTGTGAGACACACATGTGTCTAGGGGTATGTCTGTGTGTGACACACGTGTCTACTCGTGTCCAAACGAGGTCAAAATCGTGTCAAAATTGTGTCTAGATAGCTAGGGCTAGGGTTAGGGTTTACCTGAGGGCGGCTCGATCGAAGTTGGGAGGCGGCGAGGAGGGGGGCTTCGTCGGAGGAAGGAGGCGGCGAGGAGCCGGGCTTCGTCGGAGGAGAGCTTCGTCGGAGGAGAAGAAATTTCGAACGAAACTGAAATTTTTGGGAGAGAGAAGGGGGAAATAAAATTTCGAACGGGATATAATAAAACATTAGCGACGTCTGAATTAGACGTCGCTGAACGTCGCTAAAGAGCGACATAACTTAAGCAACGTCGTTGAACGTCGCTATTCAGCGACGTAACTTATGTACTGTCGCGGAACGTCGCTATGGAGCGACGTTTTGCGATGTCTGTCATAAGGAGTCGCTATATTCAATAGTTAGCGACGTTATTTTATTACGTCGCTAAATGACGTCGCTAATATAGCATATTTTAGTAGTGATATAATGTATTCAAATACGTATGTATAGGAGCATGAATGAATGAATGAATGCGATGCATGAATGAATGGATGAAATGAAAGCATGTGGGTAAAGCAAGGTATTGAAACATGTATGCAAGTATCCATATGTAAGTAAGTAACGTAATCAAGTATGAATGTATGCTATATATGAATGCCAACATGATAGGAATGTATGATGCCATATTAGTACTTAGCACCATGTTCATATGTTAAAACCCCCTTCTACATGTTGACAGTAACCCCAAACATGAATACACATAAAACCTACTTACTGTTATGAGTAAACCCTTTGATATATAAATAAACCCTTTTGTTATGATTAACACCCACACACACATGCTAAACCTATGCTTTACATGTTATTTCTTCTATGTGACACAATGAACCCTTGCTAAATGTTATCCTTCTAACATAACCCCCTCACACTTGAACACATTGTACTGCTATGTACACATTGCCATATCCACATTCATGTATCACTCACTCCTAGTCTTTATGCACATTGCTTGTAATAAAAATATATATGAAAATATATGTAATGTGTGTTTGATAACTTGTGTAGCTTTGTGATTTTGTGTGAGAGTTAGTCTAGGCTTGGTTAGGCCTAATGAGACTTGTTAGTCTAGTTTTAGACCTAGTACTGCCTAAATTAACCTAGTTTGACTAGTACGGTTGACCAGAGTTGACCAAGATTTGACTTTGACCTAGAATGACCTAGAATCATGTAGAATGCATAGTAGAGCTTTATTTTACCATTTTGGACTTGTTGTGACTTGTGTTGTTCTAAATAGGAGCCAGACACCTCTCCTCGGATAGTACATTTCCTTTGGACATTTAGATAGTAGGTGAGTACATTCTCTGATCATTTCATATCCTATTTAGAATTATTTTCCTGCTTTAAATTAATTTATTTGATACTGTCACGTTGGTCACACGGATTGGTACTATATGGATCTTTTCATGAGATGTTATCCCCCTCGGGAGCATCGGATACTGCATATTTTGTACGTTTCACGAATCATCACGTATCTCTATGCTTCCTCTGATTCACGAATCGCTTGTGACACATGTACTCTCATGTTCACAGAGCCATCATGAATCACCTTCACGTATCACTCATTTTATGAGCCATGTAAAGTTTCACGAATCTTAACATAACTTGAACAGATCTTTGTGTATTAATTGGGGATGGGAGAGTAAAATAGACATGTGAATATTATCCAAGTAGCTGTAGTCATGAATCACTCTCTTAGCTGTAGTCATGAATCTCCTATGCCATTCACATGTTTATATTTTACTCTGACTCACCAGTCACTATTAGTTCTCTATGTATAGTAGATATTTTTATTACAGTTCTCTCTCTGTTTACATACAGTATTTCTTCAGTTCATGTATCTTACTTTACTGCATGATTATATTTTCTAACCTGCTATAATTTGTTGAGATGTACTGTGCTCGCTCATGTCCTGACTGGACCTGTTGATAAATTTTACATATAGCTTGGAGGTTGTCTGCTAGCCTAGAGGAGACACATTAGAGGTTGTTTAGATAGTTATTTCAGTTGTCTGGAGTTGTATTTATTTTATGGATTACTGTATTTGAGCTTTGAGATATATTTCTGGGTTGTGTATCTTAGACACTTAGACTTCTATCTGATGTATCCCTTTGGATTTCATGTTTTATCTATCTTCCATTATGCTCTACCTGAGATGTGATTGAGTTTACATTCTACTATGTCACCCCCATTCGGGGAGTATAAACTGCTTAGCATTATATTGTTAGATATTGTGACCTGGGACAGCGTTCTACCGCCGACACTGCGGCGTAGGCTGGACGTACCCACTTCTCGTGCCCTTACTCTAGGGTGCGGGTCGTGACACCATGTGTGCTCCATCCAGATAACATACCATAGGCCAAAAAGTCGTTGATGGTCCACATAAGTGATGCCCGCATCTAAAATTTTTGTTTTCTAGATACATCGTACGTGTTGGAACCTACTTCCTGGCACCGACAGACTTTCCTCTACCACTGTCCTTGTAGCGATCGGCACCACAAAATATACAGACGTCTTCATCCTTGTCGTCTTTGTAGTACAACATGCACCCGTTGCGACATGCATCAATTTTCTCGTATCATATCCAGTGTGATCTCACCATCCTCTTAGACCGGTAGAAGTCTTTAGGCAACTTAGCACCCTCAGGTAATATTTTTATAAGCAACTCCATAAGACGGTTGTAGCAATCTTGCGATATGTTAAAATTGGACTTGATGCTCAACAATCTTGTAACCACCTCCAACGGTGAATGATCCTCACAACCAGGATATAATGGAGTCCTTGCATTCTCCAGCAACTCCATGAACTGTCCAGCATCGGCGTTCGGTGCCTCCTCTGGTGCATCATGATCGTCCGGATCGAAACTAGGCCCCGCTGCGTCAAAAATCATGTTCACCAACCCATCGTCATAAGCAGCGTTGTTGTAGACATCCACATAAGGCTCATACTCCGATGCTAAAGACACAAGTTCTCCGTGCGCGCTCCACTGATAGTAATTCGGCGTGAAATCCTTCGAGTATAAATGATACGTGACTTCTACTTCTGGATGATATTTCAAGTTGCGACATCTCACACACGGACACTTAATTTTGGTACCGTCCATGTACTGAGGGAACGCCTTGGCAAACTGCAGGAACTGCTGTACACCCTCTATGAATTCATCCCGCACACCGCATATGTCATTAGGATGACGATTGTACATCCACGAACGATTTCGTAAGCAGTAATTCATATCCATATTCAATTGAGGATAATTATGTAAGATAGATACATGCACATTGCAGTCAGTGAATGAATGTTAAGGCAGTTTAGATATGGGTGCACAATTTAGATAGAGGTCAGTAGAGAGTGACAGTTTAGAGAAAACTGAGATTATTGGTGACATTTCACTCATTGGCACTTCTTCACTATTACTCACAAATGAATTGGCCGTCTTAGCTTGAAAATTTAATATTGTTTTGACAATCATTCAACAAGTTGAGCTTGGGTTACGTAAGTCGTGTTTTGAAGTTGCAAATCTTTGCAAAAAATTTAAGTCGTATTTTGACTGTACATTCTACATCATCATAGAGTTCTACAGTTGCAGAGAAATTTTAAGTTGAAACAAGAAAGAACTCTATTAGCACATAATATTCTTATAGGAGGAAATTTGGAGTTTAAATGTTAAGGAACAATGCTATACTAGGGGTCTATTTAGAGACGAGTGCCAAGCTGAATCCTATTCCAATGTTAAGGAACAATGCTACACTAGGGTCTATTCACCACCACAAATACTTTTAAGTTGCTTTCGTCTTTCGAGAATTTCAACATCTATCACAATATTATTATTTTTCTTTGACAGCAGCTCAAAAAATGCACTTGTCTCCTACTTGCAATTCATTACTAAGGGCAAATTTTCTCCAACCTCTTGTAAAAAAAGGTGTCTGTCGAGGTATAATTGTACTTGTAGGAGTACACGACACCAACTGTCCAATATCGACCCTTTGGGTCTACAAGAGTTACTTCACTCAGTTTGTCAAGACAAGTAAAACTTTTTAAATTAATACCCAATATCGACCCTTTAGCATGTGATTGAGCAGTATCCTAACTCAAACTATCTATCCTAACTAATAAATAAATATCCTACTTTAACATCTACTAACTCTCATATTCCTTCTAACATAAACTAATATTCTAATCTAAACTAACCCTTTAACTGAAACTAATATCTAAATAATGCTAATCATGAACTAACACCCTAACCTGGAAGTCCACACTGCTCAAGCACAGGCCATAGGCCAAGTTATAAGGCAAAATGCAGGCAACTGCCTGTAGCTACAAGGCAAAACCAAATGTTGACGGTATATATACCGTAAACATTTAAAAAGTTTACTTGTCTTGACAAACTGAGTGAAGTAACTCTTATAGACCGAAAGGGTTGATGAGAATTTCATGTTCCCCTTAGTAATGAATTACCCGATACCGATACCGATACTGTGAACCTTTGTTAACTTTAATATTTCCACACTTCTCTAGGCTGAGGTAGAGGTAGATATCATATGATGCGGAATAGTCGCCTCAATGAACCGAATGAGAAGAAAAGAAGTAGCGAAGCTCACTCTATACACTCTAGGATACTACGATATACTACTAGTATACTCACTCTATACACTCTTACTTATGCAAGCCTTTTGAGGCAATCAGCGTTATACTAGATTTTCGAAAAAATCTATAACTCTGATAGGCCCAAAAGGCTTGGCATAAGTAAATTTAATTTCTAGAGAATGGCTCAAAACACTGTACCAATCATACCTATACTTCTAAGATACTCTATACACTCTAGGTACTAGGACTGGACTAACTCTCTAACACTCTAATGACACTCACTCACATATACCCACTCTTATTTATAGGTACAGGCTAGAGCACTGTCAGCCATAGATGATGCTTTGATTTTCAAAAAATCATGCGTCGATGACACTTCAATTGAAAGCGATGAATCATGCACCTTGATTCATGTGACATGCGACTGTTAAGTGCAAAATAGATGCCTCAATTTTGAGTCAATGCGCCAACATCGCTCAAACTTTCAAAAAGATTGTCTGTTCATGATCACATTGGTTTACCCTTTTTTTTGGTAGTTCAACAACCTCATTTTTCGCTTAAAAACTTATACTGTATATATGAGGATGGAAAGGGAAGAAGGAGAGTAGGCCCCTTCTAGAGAGCTTAGTCATATTTTAAGGGGTGGCTTATCGCACAAGCGTCCATGACATAAAGGTGCATGGGTGCTCACGCGGGTAAATGTGTTTGTGCTCGCCCGCAGTAATAGAACAAGCATGCACGTGCGAGCCGTTATAGATCTGGTGCGCCCCTAGTGGTTGTGTTTCTCAAGAACATAAACGCGTATGCGGGTGGGTTTAGTACGGGTGTGCGACTAGCGGTACATAGGTATATGTGCTCACCCACGACTAAGAACAAGAGCAAACATGTGCATGCCCAAACAAAGATAACGTTTATGAACGATCATAAAAATGACCTTAGATGCGCTAAAATCAATCGAGAATCAAATTAAAACTGATTTAGGTTTTTTTCCTATTGAGTTAAAAACCAGAACTTACAAGTCTTAGTCTTGGGTTCTTAGCGACCATCTTGCTAGAGTTGTTACTTGGTCAAGAGAATCTTATTTTAATTGTCCTATTTTTTGATGGGCTCATCTTTGGACTAATAGGATATGTTCCTAAATGTTGATCCTCAAAATCATGCTAGGTATCGTGAAGTATACCAATTCTTAACATTATTATTATTATTATTATTATTATTATTATTATTATTATTATTATTATTATTATTATTATTATTATTATTATTATTATTATTATTATTATTATTCACACACCCACCGACACTCTAAACAGTTACTAACACTCCGATCAGGTCAGATGCCTGCTACGCTTCCACTAGAACAATCTTACATTTGTCCAATTCTTAATGTGGTTATAGATCATATTGAAATACCTATAGTAAAGTTGGAAGAGATTCGATTCGACCCTAACTTGTGACCCAACCGTAGGACTTGTACCTGTAAGACTTGAGAGGACGGGATCATAAGTCATGGCTGCTGAGTTTGTCTAGATCCAACCTGAAAACTACCTTAGTGGTGATCACCATGTATATTTTATTTTCTTGTAGCGGTGTGTGTGCGTGTCGTGTGTGTCGTGTCTGTGTGTGTGCATGTCGTGTATGTCGTATCGTGTCTGTATCAGCACGTCAGGAGGGAGTTAGGGTTAGGGTTTACCTGCCTTGGTCAGAGTCGGGTCGGGGTCGTCGGGGCTGGAGCAGCGGTGGAGTCGGGTTGGCGTCGGAGTCGGGTAGGCGTCGACGAGGGGAATCAACGGTGGAGGGGGGACGCCGGAGGAACAGGGGTCACTGCAGGGAAGGGGGTCACCGTGGGGAGGGGGTAGCCGGAGGGAGGGGTCGCCGGAGGGAGGGGGTCCCCGGAGAGGAGAGAGAAAGGGGAAAGAAATTTGGGGAGCGGGAGATTGAAAATTTTGGGTGAAAGAAAATAAAAGATCGACCTGGTGGAACCCTATATGAAACATTTTAGCGACGTCCACAAAGGACGTCGCTAAACGTCGCTATTCAATAAAAAACTGGCGACGTCCCTAATATGGAGTCGCAAAACGTCGCTGAGTTAAACAAAACAGCGACATTTTGCGACTAGACCGCGACATCAGCTTTCCATAG
The DNA here is from genome assembly GCA_029216955.1 of Iris pallida. Classification (NCBI taxonomy): domain Eukaryota; kingdom Viridiplantae; phylum Streptophyta; class Magnoliopsida; order Asparagales; family Iridaceae; genus Iris; species Iris pallida. The sequence goes on from JANAVB010037020.1 coordinate 7,141,480, forward strand.
CATAATATGTGGCGCTAACGGTCGCTAAACGTCGCTGATAGTGACGTTCAGCGACGTTTTTATATAATGTCGCTAAATACACAAATATTACCGACGTATATGACTGGCGTCGCTAAATTCATCGCCAATATGACTTATTTTGGTAGTGTCATGATACGTTGCGAGGCACGGCCTCAATATTGAAGCACTAACCAAGTCGATGACACGAACCATGTTGTTGCGTCCCACGACATGGTCCAAAAGACAAATACGAGTCAGTATAGGTAAGGATAAAGAAGTTATCGATGCTATTGCACGGTAATGGTCTAGAGTCTCAAAATAGGTCAGGTGTTTGTGTCCTAAAAGTTGATCCTAACGCAAGACTAGAAAGACAATCATAAAGGGATTATGTTTGCACAAAGTAAATAAACGTGTCGATTTTGTAGGGGTAGGTGAGGAGCTCACATCACCAGTACAGTTGAGTACTGATACCCACACAGTTTCCATGTGCAGGCTCAGGTAGAAGCTCGTTGGCGCGGAGCTCGCTTCGATGCGTCGAGGCATCGAGTTCCTTGGCGTGATCGAGACGCGTAGCCGCATGGAGTCAGAACTTATACGGGATATAATGTATGAACATCGCCTATCCGAAGCTTCCGCTGGACTACTCAAATTGTATTGTGAGATAGCAGAGTGACTTGTAATGGTGAGAAGAGTGAGCTTGAGTGATTGTAATTTTGGCCTCGCGCCACATTGTAATATTTGTTTCAATATCAATAAAGAGCAGTTTGAATGACTTGTGTTTTGCTTTAAATTTCCATTGCTGTTATTCAATGTTTCTGGTTAGGACTTCTGTGCGACGACCTCGTCGCTTAGCTTGTAATCGACCGTTATGGAATCTGCCTTGCGTGAGCGCAACTAGGCTCACGCGGCATCACGCCTTAGCGAGTACGATCGGTCCTACGGGACCGGGGCGTAACACAGCCCCCTAGCTGCCCCTACCTTCAGCGGGGGTGGTGCAGACATGGGGAGTGGGTGGTGGCGGCGGGGGGCAAACGGAGGTAGGACGGGAGAGGCGCAGTCGGAGGAGAGGAGGGGGTGCAGAGGCAGCCAGAGGTGGGTGGCGTGTGGGGTGGGTGGCCGGAGGGGGGGGAGGGGGGCAAAGGACAATGGTAGTTTTGGAATTTAATTTTTTGGGACATGTAGCTAAAAATATTTTATAGTTGATGGTATAAATTGAGTAAAAAAGTTTATGGTATCAAATTAAAAACATGAATAGTTGAAGGTATGAAGTTACCATTAAGCCTAAATTATATTAAAAATTATTATATTTATGTACACATTTTTTGTATTTCAAATTTGCGTACAAAGTTAGACTAGTTGTTAAATTATCAAATTTATTACTGTGGTTAAATCAAATTAAAAACTATAATTTTTAAAATTGTGTCCAAAGCTGTTAATTATCAAAACCTGGACTTCAAAACACACATAATTATTATTTTCAAAATATACACAAAGTATATATATTTTTAATCATAAAATATGTATTGAATTGAGAATATTTACATAACTGCATAAGTCTTATCAGTTTTTGGGTTTTGGATGATTTTGGACCAATCCAAAATTCAAAAACAAATAATTTTTTATAGTATTTTCAAAGCAGAAATCGTAATCCAAAACCAAAATCGAATAAATTTTTTTAGTACTTTCAGAACAGAAATTGAACCAATTTTTTTTAAGTCCAACCGAATCTCTAATTTGGTTTGGTTCGGTTCTATTTTTGGTACAAAAAAGATTAATGCTCACCCTTAGTGACCTCCACTATTACTGTTCTCGTTTGGTCCCCAAGGGAAAAGGAAGCGCCCGTGCATGAAAACTCAACGACTAGGGCGCGCACGGACGGTCGGGGACCGGCACCATTCTACCACGTGTATAAACGACAGCCAACCACGCGGTCCGTCGTGTGGCGTCGTATGGGCGTCGAGAAGACGTCGTAAAGGCGTCGTAAGCATAGAACGGGTGGCTGGACGGCATCGGCTGTCGTAAGCGTCGTGAAGATGTCGTGGACGCCTTCGGCGTCGTAGACGAAGTGAGACGTTGAGTTGTTGGCGTCGAAAAACGTCGGCCGTCCCGTGAGGCTCTGGAGCACACAGAGTGCGCGAGTCATACGTGTGGGACGATAATGAAAAAGTCAGTGCGGACAATATCCGCACGAAGAGTCCGAAATGACATGACGACCGGCTAAAAATCGTGTGCAAAAAGACACACGATTTAACTGAGCCCGCACGTGCTGAATTAATTAAGAAAAAAAAGAAAAAGAAAAATGAAGCTTGTGAATTATTGTTTAAACTTTCATTTCCCAAACTTACCATCAAAGTGTGTCAATTTTTCTGCATATGCTTGCAATCTTTAGTGTCTAGTTTTCAAAGAATTTTATGATGATGAGATTGTTCGGACTAAAAATATCATTGTCATTATGCGCGGGGCTATTTGGTTTGAAGAAAGTAAGAGAATAATTTTTTATCTGGTATAAGTAAAATAGGTTTTTTTTTTTTTAATTTCATACTAGTTTTTTTTATGATGAAAGTGACTTTCAATATTTGAATAGATAATATTTTGTAACTTGAAAGTGACCAAGTCATACTTCCAATGTTTGGATGACTATAAAAGTAGATATAAAAAAATGTAAGAATATTTAATTTTAGGATCTCACATATACATGAATATTATAATTTTGGTCTCGAAATTGACCGATGCTAGAGTTTAGAATGAATTCGAGACATAAATACTAACATCGGTCAATCTCAAAACCCAAATCCTAATATCTATATATATGTGAGACCCTAAACTAAATAACCCAAAAATGTACTATAAAAGCAACAAAATTAAATAATTAACTAACAGTTCCCAAGTGGTCGGAAAATTATTTATGTATATTAATATACATAGAATAAAATTATTTATAACTTTAATCAAAAAATAAATCACTATAAGTTTAATAAAATATATTTATTTATGTACAATAAAAAAAAGTATCAATGTATTAAAAAAAAAAAAATCAAACAAGTTTCAAGTCACGTCAGCTAAAAAAAATTGTGGATGTAAAATGCGGATGTGAAAGTGACAAATTTTAGTGCATTCATGAACTTCCAAAATAAAAATAAAAACAACTTTTAACCCACTTTCGGTAGACAATTTCACACCCCCCAACCAAACAGCCAAACTCTCTATCACATAACTCTCCATCACATAACTCAATGCGAACTTTCCATCACTTTCGGCCCACTTCACCCCGAACCAAACAGTCCGGGTACCAAAAACGTATAAGCACTATCCACTGCTATCCCCAATTTCAGACACCCCTGGGTCCCATGAAGTTTCATACTTTCAAACCCCCAAGTATTTAAGACACCGAAGTTTCAAATAAATTTAGGCAAATTCCACAGGCATTCTACAATTTTCTTCAGAATGGTCCTATCAGGACAGTCTAATTTTGCGTAATTTTTATTCAAGACAGTCCCAATTTTACTTTGGAATGTCCAATCCCCCTTTAAGACTGCTAACGAAGTTGGTATTCCTAACATAAAGTAGGACTGTCCACAAAGTTGGCAGTCCAAATCCAAACTACCCAAATCCTTTAGGACTGCCAACAGTTGACAGTTCTATAATAAAGTAGGACTGCAATGATGTTGGCAGTCCTACTTTATGTTATGATTGCCAACTTTGTTGACAGTCCAAATCCAAATATGTGGATTACCCTCAAGTAAAAAATTTGGAGTGATAAACTTGTAAATAAATTGAAAAAAAGCTGGATTGCAGTCAAGTAAAATTGATGTGCCAATAAAATGTGCCTAAATTTAATTCCGCTCTAGCAAATCTTGTTCCCAAATGATTCTTAGGCCTCAACCCTTGAGATGTCCATCATTCAACTATGGTTCCAGCCATGTGATAGCTCCGCATCTAGGGCTGCAAACGAGCCAAGTCGAGCCAAGCTTTTGTAAGCTTGAGCTTGGCTTGATTAGAATTAATCGAGCTCGAGCTTGATAAGTTTTTTATTTTAGAGCTTGAGCTTGGCTCGAGCTTGTTATATTAAGCTTGAGCTTGGCCTGGTTGAGCTTGAGCTTGAGTTGGCTTGATTCAAGCTTGATAAACAAGCTCGATAAGCTCAAAATCATGCTCGTTAAGCTTATTTCAAGCCTGCTCAACTTTATTTCAAGCTCATTAAGCTTGATTTCAAGCTTAACAAGTTCGATTTCAAGCTAGTTAGGTTTGAATTCAAGTGTAATATAAACAATATATTATAAAATTTAATTAAAAAAGAGAACGCTGGGTGTGCGCAGTTGGCAGCAGAACGTGCGTTTGCATGTTCTGGACGGTTGCTACATGTTCGGGGTGATTATTACCACGTCCCTAACTTGTGGCAACCGACCAGTTGCTGCAGGACCTATATAAGGCATCCTCTCTCAAGGCTGATTACAGAATAAAAAGAGAAGCCACCACAGAAAGTTACGAGTATTTTAGCACAAGTAAACAGAGTATACAGAAGTGTTCTTTAACACAGTTCTGATCTTCCAGTAGCCTTCGAGAGAGAGAGGAAAGGCGCGCACCAGTGTTGCTTTTGCACGGGAGTTCGTGTCCGTCGAGGAGTCAGAAGAGCAGGAGTGTTCCAAGTTCTCCGACGAACTTGCTGGTTCCTGGAAGCTGTCCGTGTAGGACGTAATAAAGCTTTGCAGCAACGGTGATCATTCACCCCAGCAGACCATCTTCCATCTTTCGCCTGTCATCTTCTTCGAGCTGTGATTACAAATCTTTTAGATTATCGTAATATCATAAGATATCTTTTTAGATCTTCGTTATACTTACAAACCTTCCTAGAAGTGTTGTGTTGAAACATTGTTTTTACAATTGTTTCATATTCTCAGTTTCCATCGAAAAATTGTACCCTGGCACTATCAGAGATGTCCATCATTCAACTATGGTTCAAGCCATGTATGCTCCGCATCATTCCCTCTTCCAGGCGTTTTGATCTCAAAGAGTCTTCAAAATGACAGCGGCCATTGAGCTACGGTCTATGTTATTGGCATCACAAATTCTCTCGGAGCATCACAATTTTGACAATTCCAAACAATGGAAAACAATGCCCAAATGAAAATATATAACTAGCAAGTGGATAGTTCGTTGATGCAATTGCACATGAAAATGCCCCAAATTTCCTGCACATTTTGTCACAAGAATATATAAATTAACTTCTGGAGTTGAGATTTCCATATTGCAAGTGAAATGTCTGATTGACATTCCCAATTTTTGTACAGAAAGTGATATTATTACATTTTCACCAAAGAAATCAACAAATGACAATTTCAGGAATCACACTTCCGTGCACCCAAGAGTCCCTAAAAATATTCTCTGCTAGTACTGCTATAGAAGTAGGTCGGCTAGTTGAGCTACCACAACGTTCCAACCAAAATTAGGTAAAGCTAATAGTTATTTTAGAAACATTAGCCATACTCCATTCTGAATTGCCATAAGTCGAGCATTTTGATCGCTGTAAGTGTTGTACTAGCAAGCAAGTTTACTCGTGAAACTTTCTTCACAACAAAAGTATTTCTGCAAGATGGAGTAAAAACAAACCAGCTTGACTTTGGATTACTTAGCCGCTAAACCGGAATTGACAATATTAAGTAAAAGGTGACGATAAACAACCCCACTTTGGATCGACGCATTCGATCATAGTGGAAGAAGGTTGGAACGAGAAAATCAAGTTTAGGCCAACCTGCAACTAACTACTAACACATACCAGAAGTTACCTTGGCCTAAGTCAAAGAATAGGAAATAGAACCTACTGAAGGTTGCCTGAGTCAAGAGTAAATCACTAGACTTCAGGCTACATATAGCATTTTCAGTAGAATGCTCAGAAGAAAAGAAACTCAAGCACTAAAACATAGGGACAGAAGTTGTCAGTCAATTCCACCACAGCTAAGTAGCTTCCCGTCCAAATAACCAAAAGTGGCTACCGATCTTACAAGTAGGCAGCAAATGAGCCAAGTCGTTCACGAGCTGCTCGAAGCTCGGCTCGATAGAAGCTCGTTTGAGCCGAGCTCAAACTTCATTTTCGAGCTCTTAATAAACGAGCCAAGCTTAACTTACAAGTACACGGCTCGTTTGAGCTCGCGAGCTGGCTCGTTTATGAGCTTGCGAGTTGGCTCGTTTAGAAGACCATTTATGAGCTCGTTTAGGAGCTTGTTTAGAATTCGTTTGATCTTTGTTGAATTCTAATTTTTATACGTTGTATAACAATATGGTTGTGCATTATATATTATGTCCTAATAATTGAATTGGGGAACTTTTTAATTAAATTTTATAAATAAATGGTTAATATTACAAGTACTTCGAATTCAAACATTACTAGCTTAAAATCAAGCTCATTAAGCTTTCATTTAGCTTAATAAGCTTGAATTAAAGTTCATCAAGCTTGATTTTGAGTGATCAAGCATGATCAAGCTGGAATCAAGCTTGAACCAAGTTTGCTTATCAAGCCAAGCTCACGCTCAACCAAGTTCAGCTCAAACTTAATATAACCAAGCTCAAGCCAAGCTCAAGTTCTAAAATAAAAAATTATCAGCTCAAGCTCGATTAATTCTAGTCAAGCCAAGTTCAAGCTACAAAGCTTGGCTCGACTCGTTTGCAGCCCTACTTACAAGATAAAGTTAAAACCAAGGTATCAGTCAGGTTGTAGGATTCAGTATCACACACGGACAAATGACCTGCTCTTAATTGAACTGCAACCCAAAGTACCGTAATGGTTAAGCCCCCGTGCCTCTCGTACCGTGTACAAGGAGAAGTTGTACCCCGTACCGTACCAATACTACGTATTAAAATGATCAGCAATACAGGTAACTATGTCCTCAGCCACT